>JARHVA010000053.1:3305000-3377500 GCA_037957365.1 Torreya grandis | reverse complement strand
ACATGAATATTTTGTCTCTTTCATTTTCTAAATTTCTACCATTTTTAATTTCTGCATTTCAATGAATTCATTTGCAAAAACATTGAATTAGTTTGGTTTTTCTACTAATTGATGAAATCACCTAATAATCGATGAAATCAATAATATTATTTGTTCTCTATTCTCTATACTCTATAAAAGTTTTTGATATCAGTGGAATCATTTTCATATTGGTGAAATTGACATTATATTTGGTGAAATTGACTTTATTATTAGTGAAATCATCTCTGTTCACTATTTATCATCTCTGGTTTGTCTATTTGAACTTCTTATTATTGGAAAAATAATTCAAGTTATTGGTAAAATTTCTAATTTCATCGATGAAATCACTGTACTATCAGTGAGATTGTCTCTATATCAATAATTTTTTTCTCAAATATCTCTTTGTCTAGTTTTTGGTTCATTACCTAAATTGTCCTTTCATTATATAAATTGTCTTATTATTAGTGAAATTTCTCTTCTAATCAGTGAATTCATCAAGTAATAAATGAAATTACTCTATGTTTATAATATTATGTGTTCTTTTTTCTATTGTTTTGTAGGTTTTTTGAAATTGAAAAAAATATTTCATACTAAATAGTGAATTCATTTCTATGTCAGAATCTAAGAGTTGAAAAAACTTAGAAAATAAACCTCCTTCACTTGTCAAAGACCCACCAAGCAAGACTACTCACTTTGTTTTTTATTTTAGGTTCCAAAAGGGTATGGTGATTTATTCAAACATATATTACTTGTTCACATTTTTTTTTGGTGTTTTTAAAATGAATTCATCTCTCGATTTAGTGTTTTTAAAAGAATTCATATTTCAATTTGGTGCTCCAAAAACACATTCATTTCTATTCATACTTCATTTGGTGTTTAAAACCATTACATATTTCATTTGGTGTATCTAAAATACTTATTCTTCATGATTTTCATTTCAAGTTCTTCAAATTCTTGCTTGTTCATTTTTTATTGTCATTTTGGGTTTTACTTATTGTATGTCACATTTTATGTATTCTCTAACCTTCCTTAGGGTGACTCAAAAATGCAAATTGGTCAATGTGTTTTATCCCAAAGTTTATTAATAGATTTTTTTTTTGTTTTGGCTTAGTGAACAAGATTTCATCTCCTCCTCGTAAGTTCTCTAGGGGTGTGTTGACCTGGGGTTTCATCTCACAACATCATACCAACCCCACTATCTGGTGGGGTATATAAATTTAGCATGTTATTTGATTGAATAGTGGTTAAGAGGTTAACCTGATAATTTGAATAAACCTTTGGAGTATGCACATTATAGACATCACACTTCACAATACCCTTTAGTAACAAGCTAGACAACTTGACATCCAATTGATATATTATTTCAAAGCACCCGTGTAGCACACGGTATATCAAGACCATATAGTAAGCCATAGAAAACAATATATTAAGACTCTTTGGCTCCTTCACATTCATTAATGCATGGGTGCAAAGGTTAAAAACCCACAAATATATATTCTAAGTATGAACCTTTTGAGATAAGGGGGTGTAAAATCCTTACTAATAGTTGTAATAATTTATTTAATGAATTTTAAATTTTATCCTCTCTAAAATCAATTATATCAAAATAATTGATGAATGTGGAGTAATCCCATGCAATTCACTAAAATAGGGTTACTATATTGAGTGTTTTCTTAAATGATTGTGGTGTTAAAACTTTGTCATAATTTACACACACCTATACAAAGAGGCGTTACTATGTCCATGTTCTTGATCTAAAATTATTAAAAATTGTACATTTCATACCTTATTTATGTGGAATTTTACCATTATATTATCCACATTCAAAGTCCAAATTATTCCTTTCTACCACTTGTGTCCAAATTATGTCTCAAACTACACCTCTCTTGTTTGAATTCGTACTATTACTTTATTTGTGCAAGTTTAAAACAATTATAGCCTTGTTCCTAATTTATTATTTATAAGGTCATTTTTAATTGATATTCCCTTTTTTCCCCTTATTATTGAGTCAACTCTGTTCAATTCAAAAAAAAATCTCTAGTCATTTCTAATTCATTTTTTCATGTTTGTCTAGGTCTATTACAAGTTTAAGTCTAATCTAGTTAGCTCTGTTCAAAATCAAC
This sequence comes from Torreya grandis, assembly GCA_037957365.1. Taxonomy (NCBI): domain Eukaryota; kingdom Viridiplantae; phylum Streptophyta; class Pinopsida; order Cupressales; family Taxaceae; genus Torreya; species Torreya grandis. The sequence goes on along the minus strand of JARHVA010000053.1, from coordinate 3,375,356 downwards.
TTGTCATAGTCAAGTTGTTTTGAATTTATCTCTATTCAAGTCACTATTGATAAGTGTTTTCATTGATTTCAAGGTCAATATTAATGTCATTGATGTTAAGGTCAACGTTGATATCATTGATGTCAAGGTAAAAATGCATAATGAGTAGTCTATGAAATATAAACCATATAACAAGAGAAAATTTGAAGGAAACCTAATGATTCATCTAAAATTTGATGTCAAGAGATAGGTAAAGATCAAGGTAAACATGTTTGAGCACTAATCTTTGAGTACAAGGTGTTTTGAGAAGCTTAATTATAAAAAGCATGATGATATCATAGACATATGCTTGAAATGCATAAAGAAGTATGCACATAAGTATGATATTGTATAAGTATCATGAAAGTCATGAAATAAAGGTATAAAATCATCAATAAGTTTTTTCAAGATCAAGAGTCAAGTCTCAAAGTGATTAAGAATCCCAGTCATAACACTAGTCATAGCATGAAGGAAACTTGTGTGAAGGTATGAGCATAGTGGCCCAATGAGATGGATGCACATAAGCATAAGAGGTATTATAGTATTATTTGATTATGAATATGAGTCATTAGAGAAATTAGGTGTGTTTCAAGGTGATCCTGTAGGGGTAAGTCTTACAAACATAGTATGCAACTAGACTAGTTCTAGACCCTGACTGACCCAATAAGGTACCATGAAGTGTTTTCAAGATCCATAAGGGATGAAAATAAGTGATAGAGCATGTGATAATTTTCTTGAGCATGTAAGTGAACTGGAGAGTACATGAATAGTTGCTAAAAGGTTAGTTTCAAGGCCTAATATGACTTGTAGGTAGAAATCCTAGAGAGCAAAGAGAGAGATTATGGCCTCATGAGGTATCAAGATCAGTTTCCAAGGTAAGAATAGATAAATTAGTACTGACATAGGCATGAAATTTTATTTTACATTTTTTCAATCAATTCTAAGGTCAAAATTTTCAATGAAAGGCATGGAATATGGTTTTGAGGTTTCCTATGTGCACAGAATAAAGGATTCTAAAACTGAGAAGAAATTTAAAGTACTCATTGTCATGTGTAACCTATACATGAGAACCTAATCCATTAATTTTATAGGGGAAGGGGTATTGTCTCAAATTTTAAATCATTGGTTTTTATAATAAGGAAGTAATCTTTATGAATGATTGTTAAAACTATAAGGTGGTTTAAATCTCTCTAAAGCTCTAACTTTGACCTGATATGAAAGATCTTGATAGAAATGGATTAGAATGGATTGGATGACCTATTTTTATGGTTTTATCATGTATTTTAATATCCTAGGTACCTATAGGTGGCATTGGTCTATCAGGTGAGTGAGTGGACCCTACATGAAAGGACGTGTTTCTCAAAATTTTGCTATAGTAGATAGAGTGACTGACTCAAAGTTGATAAATAGATGGAGATTTAAGCTTGATACTTATATATTATATCCATAGTTGTTTTTTATGAGGTTTTAGTCTTCATCTATGCTAAACCAGTCATGCAAGTTGACCTATCACTAAAAGGCCTAGTGATGTAGACACTGAGAAAAAATAGGCTGAAGTGAGAATGTGATTAGGGATGTTTTGTCATAAATTAGGGATGGATAAAAATGAATGGGTATTTTTTAAAGACCTATATTACATATTCATGTTGGTTATATGTTTTTGATGTTATTGGATATGTTTAGAATGTTTGTCATAAGTTGACTTGTGTTGTGCAGATGAGATAATGAAGGTGTAAGGTTATGAGATTGTCCTACAAGACCAAAGTTGTCACTTGAACATATTATACTTATAATATAATATTTGTATAATTATATCATAGGATAATACACATGTATAAATAGTATTTTAAAATGTCTACATAGGTGTTGAAGGTCATTTTCACTATGACTATGTTTTAAGACAAACTGGCAATTTTGGGTAAGCAAGTTGTAGTGATGAGTTAGAGGCTCTTTACCCTTAGTTGAAGCATAAAATACACATTATGTTGTTTTTTTAAATTTAATTAAATATACAAACTTTTAATAATATTGGAAGTCATTTTAAGAGGTTGAAACATTAAAGCCAAAATGGATTGTCTAACTAAGGTCTGTGAGAGAGGAGGTCAAGAGATTGGTCTATAAGACCAATAGTTTTCATTTATGCTTATTAAAATTTTGATATAATTTCCTATTAGTATGATGTGATATAATAATAATGCATTATAATACATTAATATGTGTACCTATAGGTGTCAAAATTTTAAGGTTCCATGACTGTGTTTTGAGACCAATTGGTAGTTTTGAGTAAGCTACTTGCAGAGAAGCATTTGAGCACTTTTTACTTGAGTTGTGAAGTCTAATGCATATGGTGATGACATTGAGGTCATAATTATTATATTTATATGTTTTTTTACATGTTTTTTTGGAAAATTTATGTTTGTTCTTCAATTAGTTTAGACAGCCTTTTTGGGTATTCATAGGGTTAATATGAATTGTTCTAATGATGTGCTCTAAGTAGTGAGTTAAGCTAAAAGTGTTATGGAGAATTATATATATATATACACACACACACACACACATTGATATGACACATTATTTTCTTATTCTATTTATTTTTTTTTAATTTTTTCCAAAATATCAAAGGGTGACGTGTGCCAATTAGGCCTAACGGGATTAGGCCTCCATGAGACCTAAAAGATAAATAAGGCATATTTGAGAAAGTTCAGACCTAAAGGGACTAAATCATATTTTATCCATGTATATAAGGTGTTGTAATATCCATTCCATTTCTGACCTAAGAGGATAAGAGTTCTTTTCCGACTAAGAAGGATATGAACAAGAAAAGTCTTGTATATATACTAGGCATTTTTAGGCATTTTTAGGTGTGTGTAATGAAATCAAATAATAAAGGATATTTAAAAGTATAAGGAGGTAATGAATACCATATATAGAGGATATAATATTATTTATGTGCATTTAATATAAGTTCTATGTGTGAGGATCAAGGTCATATGACCTATTCAAGTCAACAAGATGGCTAGTTGAGTGAAAAATGATAGAGACCAATTTTGAGAGGGACAGAAGTGTGTGAAGAGATGAATAATGATATCATCATATATTGTATTATAAACATAGTTTTATAAAGGTGATAAAGTTTTTTATGTGGCTATGTTGGTGTTAATTCATCTAGGGGGTTGGTGCCTCCTTGCAAGTGGGTGTTTGTTAAAGCCTAGCTAAGTTGTTGCTTAACTAGTTAGGGTTGGTGCTCCATGTGAAGTTGGTGCTTCACTAAAGTTTATGTTTGTCTTATAGGACTATAGTAAATTTTAATCATCAGTGGGTGTTCTTCCCCTTGAGTATTTTCCATATCCATATTGTGTTCATGTGTTTCATTCTCTTGTGATTTGGTGCTTATGCTTGATAAGATGTACATGCATATCTAAATGATCTATGATTGATAAAATAATATTTTATAAGAAAGTTTTAAAGATTTATTCACCCCCTTCTCATTATTTTTTTCTTCCAATATTTGGTATCAGAGCCCAGTCCTTTGAAGTAGGTCTAAAATCCTAAAGGAGATCCTAAAATCAAATATGGCTAGTCAACAAGCTCAAGGTGGTTTCTCTAGTAGTAAGGCTCCATTGTTTAATGGATATAACTATTGATTTTGAAATTTCAAAATAAAGATATATTTTATGTCCCAAGGACATGATATTTGGCATTAAATTTTGGATGGTTATACTACTCCTCATATTCCACCAATAGATGCAACAGGTAAGAAGGCTAGTGAAAATCAACTCTAAGGCAATGAATGTTATTCTTTGTGGCCTATCATATGCAAAGCTAGTGAAGGTAATGCATTGTGATTCACATAAAGAGATATGGGACACATTAAAGACCATATATGAAGGAGACACCAAGGTGAATATCTCCAAGTTACAAACCCACAAGAGACAATTTGAAATCCTAAAGATGAATGAAGATGAAACCATTGCATCCTACTTATTGAAGGTTGATGAAGTTGTCAATATCATTAGAGGATTGGGAGAAGAATTCAAATAATATAGTGTTGTTCAAAAAGTGTTAAGATCATTAACTCCTAAGTTTGATGCTAAGGTATCTATAATAGAAGAGATGTAAAATTTAAATAAACTAGAGATGGATGGGCTTCATGGCATATTGAATTCCTATGAGATGAGAACCAATGAAGGAAGACCTACTAATAAAAAATCAACTTTAAAATTTGAGAAGAAGTCAAAAGGAAACAAGGTCAAGGATGAATAATGCTCATATGTTGATGATGATCAACTAATAGCCACATTTATAAGAATGCTGAGGTTTGGATCTAGTAAGTACAAAGGTAAGATACCCTTCAAATGTTTTAAGTATGGCAAAATTGGTCAATTGACATCAAAATTTCCTAACAAGGATAATTTTGAGTATGATGAATAACATGATGACCATCATGGATATGACAAGAAAAACTTATAATCTTGATAAAAATAAGGAGTTTAGGAAGTATGAAGGCAAGAAATGCACATTCAAGAACAAGAGAATATTATACACTAATGAAGATAACCCGTATGATGTAAGTGACTAAAGTGAATCTGATAGTGATTATGGCAGTCATAAACCTAAACATGATAATAATGAAACCTTGCTTATGGCCATAGAATTAGATAATTAGGGTTATTCAAGTTGGAAAATCATTATGGTTGATGAGAAATCAAATGAATAAAGAGGTAAAGTAGATCTTGAGGCAGAATGAGTAAGTGCCCTAGAGGAATTCAAGTTCCCAAGAAAAAATAATCACAAATTAAAAACACTAGTTAAGGACTATGAGAAGTAGATAGGCTTATTTGAGGAAAGGTTGAGTAATGCTTCCAAGGACTATGATGATATCATTAATTAATTTGAGTCACAGATGGAGGTAGACAATGCAAGCTTAAAGGCTAAAGAGTAAGAGTGCATCATGTATGAAGCTGAAATTGAATCCTTGAAATTTGAACTGAATCAAGCATCCATCAAGGTGAGGAACTTTATGAATTTTGAAAAGAGATATTAGGCATTAGATTATATCTTGAGTAGTCAAAAATATTCAAATGATAAAATAGGTCTTATATTCAAAGAAGACCAAAAGGAGGCACCTCAAGTCAAGGATAAGATTATTTAATACAAGAAGATAAACATGAAAAGACCTATCAAATAGTCCAATGTTTTAAGGTATGCCAATTAATTCAATGTTTACTATTTTGTGTGAAATCAATTTGGTCATAGAGTAAGAGAATGTAGAAGACCCTCTAAGAATGAATATTCATTAGACTATGGAAGGAGTCACAACTCACATCAGTCAATAGGTATGTATAAGGTGGTTTTATATAGTTTTCATGATGTAATACACATTAAAATATTTTGTCCTAACAAGGTTATAAGCTCATCAAGTCAAAACATGATGTTTGAAGTATCTAGAGTGCTAGAGAGAAGATAAATGAATGTTTGGAAACCAAAGATAATGAAGATGAGTCATGATCAGTCTACAATATCAAGTGGACTACTTTTTGTGATAGAACATGCTTAAAATATGAAAACAAGTTAGGAATACCTATTGTCATCCCACATTGATGATCGAATGAATGATGAAGAGATCAAACCTATAATGCAAATCAAGCCTAAAAGGGTATTAAAGGGCATACAGTTAGATGAGATCATGGAGATCTGGGAATCTCATAGACTTGTAATGTTATAGTGCCCTATAAGAAGTGGTGACTCTATTAGGCTTCATGGAGATACTATTCAGGCAACAAAAGCATGATGGATGCTTGGTTTGAGGGAGAGCTATTCAGGTTTGTGAATGAATTTGTTATGTGTTGAGAAGTGGTCTTCTTATCAGTATTCATTTGAAGGAGATATGCTTTTATTAAGGAGGATAATGTTGAATTAATTTTTCATACTCTATGTGTTGAGATCCTGTATCAAGAAGGTTTGGTTTCATATAACAGTCTATGCAGGTATGACTCCAAATAATAATTACGCAGGACCCTTTGTCATTAATGTCAAAGGGGAGAAAGTCCAAGAAGGGAATTTAACCATATTGGAGAGATGAAAGTGAGTATATTGAATAATGTTTTTTACATCAATGATAAAAGGGGATTTTATTGATAAGTGTTGTCATTGATATCAAGGTCAAGATTGATGTGATTGATGTCAAGGTCAAGGTTGATATCATTGATGTCAAGGTATAAATGCATAGTGATTAGTTTATGAGATATGAACCATATGCCAAGAGATAATTTTAAGGAAACCTAATGATTCATCTAAATATTAATTTCAAGAGATAGGACAAGATAAAGGTAAGCATGTTTAATAACTAATCCTTGAGTACAAGGTGTCTTGAGAAGCTTAGTTATAACAAGAATTGTGATATCATAGGCATATGATTGATATGCATAAATAAGTATGTAAAAAAGTATACTATTGTCTAATTATAATGAAAGGCATGAGATCGAGGAATAAAATAATCAATAAGTGATTTCAAGATCAAGGGTCAAGTCTCAAAGTGCTTTAAAATCCTAATCATGACACTACTCATAGCATAAAGTAAACTTGTGTGAAGGTATGAGCATGGTGTTCTAGTGACACAGATGCACATAGGCATAAAAGGTAGTATAGGATTTTTTGAGTATGCATATGAGGCATTGGAGCACTTAGGTGTGTTTCTAGGTGAGCCTACAAGGGTAAGTCTTATAGATCTAGTATGAAACTAGAGTATTTCTAGACACTAGCTGACCCAATAAGGTACCATGAAGTGTTTTCAAGACCCATGAAAGATGAAAACTAGTGATAGAGCATGTGAGAAGTTACTTGATCATTTGAGTAAATTGGAGAGTACATAAATAGTGGCTATAAGGTCAATTTTAAGGCCTAATATGACTTGCAAGTCAAAATCCTAGAGAGAAAAGGAAGAGATTATGGCCTAATGGGGTATCAAGATCAGTTTCTAAGGTAATCATGGATAAATGAGTATTGATAGTGGCATGTCATGGTGTTTTAGGTGTGTTGACCAAGTTCGAGATCAAATTTTGTAAGGAAAGGAATGGAATATGGTTTTGAGGTTTCCTATGTGCACAGAATAAAGGATTCTCAACTTGAGAAAAACTTTCAAGTAATCATTGGAACATATAACCTCTGCATGAGAACCTAATCCATTCATAGTATATGGGGAAGGGTACTAGATCAAAGTTCCAAGCATTGGTTTTCGGAATAAGGGCCTAAGATTTATGAATGATAGTTAAGACTATAAGGTGGTTTAAATCTCTTTAAAGCCATAACTTTGACCTGCTATGGAAGATATTGATATAAATGGATCAGAATGGATTAGATGACCTATTTTTATGGTTAGAGCATGTAGTGGACTATCCTAGATACCTCTAGGTGGCATTGGTCTATCAAGTGAGTGAGTGTAACCTATAAGAAGATCCATGTTTTTCATAATTTTGATATACAAGGCAGAGTTGAGTGAGTCAAAGTTGTTAAATGGATGGATATTGAAGATTGAGACTTATATCTTATGTCCATGGTGGTTTTTGAGTAGATTCCAGAATTGAGAAAAACTAGGGAGAAGTGAGAATGAGATTAGGGATGTGTTTTCATGGATTAGGGATGTATCCAAATGCATGGGATTTTTTTTCAAGAAATATAGTACCTATTCATGTTTTTTTCTATTTTTTTATGTAAATGGATATGTTGATAATGTTTCTCATAAGTTGACCTATCTTGTGTAGATGAGATAATGAAGGTGTAAGGTTGTGAGATTAGTCTACAAGACCAAAGTCATCACTTTACAATAATATATTTATAATTTAAGAGTTTCATAATGATCTCATATGATCATCCATATGAATCAAGAGTCCCTAAAAATGTCTACATAGATGTTGAAGGTCATTTTCACTATGACTATGTTTTAAGACAAACTGGTAGTTTTGGGTGAGAAATTTGTAGTATTGAGTTGGAGGCTCTCTGCCCTTATTTGAATCATTCAATACACATGACGTTTTTTTTTTAAACTTTAATTACATATAAATTCTTTTCATAAGTTTTTAAGTCAATTTAAGAGGTTGGAACATTAAAGCCAAAATGGTTTGTCTGATTGTGTAATGTTTGTGAGAGAGGAGGTCAACAGATTGGTTTGTAAGACCAATAGTTTTCATTTTTAATTGTGATAATTTTGATATAAGTTGATATGAGGATTATTTAATATATAATCATGAATTTTAAAACCTTAAGAGTGTTCCTAAATGTCTCAAAAGTTCAAGGTTCCATGACTGTGTTTTGAGACCAATTAGTAGTTCTAAGTAAGCTACTTCCAGAGAAGGGGTTAACCACTTTTGCCTTGAGTTATGAATTATAATGAGCATGGTGATGACCATAAGGTAATAAATATTCTCTTTATATGTTATTTTTCCATGTTTTTTTTGTAAAATTTATGTTTATACTTCAATTATTTTAGATAGACTTTCTAGGTATATACAGGGCTAATACGAATTGTTCTAATGATGTGCTCCAAGTAGTGAGTTGAGATAAAAGTGTTATAGAGCCTATATGATATTATAAAATTTATATTTGGATTAAATATTATGTGATTCTTATGTTTAAATTGTTTTAATGTTCTCCAAAATATCAAAGGGTAACGTGTGCCAATTAGGGCTAGTGGGATTAGGCCTCCATCCGACCTAAAAGATTAATAAGGCCTATTTGAGAAAGGTCAAACATAAATGGACTCAAATAATATTTTATCCATGTATATAAGTTTTTATAATATCCATTACATGGATAATAATAATATAAGAGTGCTTGGATGACCAATAAGGATATGAACAAGAAAAGTCTTATATATATACTAGGCATTTTTAGAACTATTTTTGTGTGTGTGTTGTGAAATTGAATAAAAAATGATATTGTATAGTATAAGGAGATATTAAATACAATATATATAGGATATAGGATTAGTTTTGTGCATTTTACACAATTTATATATGTGAGTATCAATGTTATATGACCTAGTCAAGTCAAGAAGAGGGCTAGTTGAGCAAAGAAGGCTAGAGACCAGTTTTGAAAGGGATAGAAGTGTGTGAAGAAATGAATAAGGAGATAATCATATATTGTATTATAAAAATAGAGTTATAAATTTTATCAAGTTTTTAGGTGGATGAGTTTGTTCTGAGTCATCTAGGGGGTTAGTGCCTCCTTGTAAGTGGGTGTTTATTAAAGCCTAGCTGAGTTGGTGCTTAGCTAGTTGGGGTTGGTGCTCCATGTGAAGTTGGTGATTTACTAATGTTTATTTTTGTATTATAGTAATATATTCCATTTTAATAATCAATGTGTTTTATTCCCTTTGAGGGTTTTACACATCCATATTGTGTTCACGTGTTTCATGATCTTATGATTTGGTGCTTATGCTTACTAAGATGTACATGCTTGTCTAAATGATTTATGATTGATTAATTAAGATTGTATAATAAAGTTTTAAAGACTAAATCACCCCCCATATCAGTCATTTTTATTCCAACATTTGGTATCAGATCTTGGTCCTTTTAATTAGTTATAAAATCCTAAAGGAGATCCTAGAAGCAAGTATGACTAGTTAGAAATCTCAAAGTGATTTCTCTACCAGTCTAGATTTATTGTTTAATGAATATAACTATGCCTTTTAAAATGTCAAAATTAATATATATTTGATGTCACAAGGACATGATATTTTTCATTCACTTATGTATGTTTATACTACTCCTATTCCACCAATAGATGCAACAGGTAAGAAGGCTAGTGAAAATCAACTCTAAGACAATGAATGTCATTCTTTATGGCTTATCAAAGGCAAAGTTGGTGAAGGTAATGCATTGTGATTCACATAAAGAGATATGGTAAAAATTGAATAACATCTATGAAGGATATACTAAGGTGAAGATGTATAAGTTACAGACCCACATGAGACAATTTGAAAGCTTGAAATTGAATTAAGATGAAACCATTGCATCCTACCTATTAAATGTTGATGAAGTTGTTAATATCATTAGAGGATTGGGAGAAGAATTAAAATAATATAATATTATTAAAAAAAATTTGAGATCACTAACTCGTAAGTTTGACTTTAAGGTATTGACAATAGAAGAGATGCAATATTTGGACAAACTAAAGATGGATGGGCTTCATGGCATCTTGACTGCCTATGAGATGAGAACCACTGAATGAAGACCTCCAAAAAAATAAGAAACTTTAAAATTTGAGAAGTCAAAATGCTAGTGGGTCAAGGATGAAGAATGCTCAAATGTTGATGATGATAAATTAATATCCATGTTTTTAAGAAAGTTGAGGTTTGGATCTAGTAAGCATAAAGGTAAGATTCCCTTCAAATGTTTCAACTATGGCAAGATTGGTCACTTTACATCCAAATGTCCTAACATGGGTAGGTTTGATCATGATGAATAACATGATGAATATCATGGAGATGACAAGAATACCTCTAAGCTTGATAAAAATAAGGAGTTCAAAAGGTATGAAGGTAAGAAAGTAACACTCAAGAACAAGAAAAAATTCTACACTAAGTAACCCTTCTGATGTAAGTGACTCAAGTGAATCTGATAGTGATGATGGTAGTCATGAACCTAAACATGACAATAGTGAAACCTTATTTATATTCATAGGATTAGACAATGAGGGTTGTTTAAGTGGGGAAGGCATTATGGTTGATGAGGAATTAGATGAAAAAGGAACTGAATTAGAACTTGAGGTAGAATTAATAAGTACCCTAGAGGAATTGAAGTTCCCAATAAAAAAGAATCACAAAATGAAAACACTAGTTAAGGACTATAAGGAGTAGATAGTCTTATTTGAGTAAATGTTGAGTAATGCTTTGAAGGAGTATGATGAGATCATAAATCAAGTTAAGGCACAAATTTAGGTAATAAATGCATGCTAAAGGCTAAAGAGGAAGAGTGTCTCATGTATTAAACTAAAGTAGAATATTTGAAAGTTGAGTTGAATCAAGCATCCATCAAGTTGAGGATCTTTGTGAAGTTTGAAAAGAACTCTGAGGCATTATATATATTGATTAGTCAAAAGTATATAAATGATAAAATAGGTCCTAGTTTCAAATAACACCAAAAGGAAGCACCTCAAGTCAAGGATAAAACTATTGAACATAAGAAGATCAACATGAAAAGGCTTATCAAATAGTCTAATGTTGTAAGGTATGTCAATTCATTCAATGGTTATTTTTTTGTGTGCAATAAATTTAGTCATATAGCAAGAGAATTTACAAGACCCTTCAAGAGTGAGTAGTCATAAGACTATGTAAGGAGTAAAAACTCACATTAGGCAAGAGGTATGTATAAGGTGTTTGTTACAGTTATCATGTTGTAGGACACAAAATATTATATCCTAACAAGGTTAGAAGCCTATAGAGTGCTAGAGAGAAGAAAAATGAATGTTTGGAAACCAAAGATAATGAATATGCATCATGATCAGTATACAAGCTCAAGTGGACTAATTGATGTGATAGATCATGCTTCAAATATGAAAACAAGTTAGGAATGCCTATTGTCAGCCCACATTGATGATCAAATAAATGATGAAAAGATCAAACCTATAATGCAAATCAAGCCTTAAAGGGTATTGAAGGACATATAGTTAGATGAGAGCATGGAGATTTAGGAATCTCCTAAACTTGTAGTGTTTTAGTGCCCTATAAGAAGTGGTGACTCCATTAAGATTTGTGGAGACACTATTCAGGAAGCAAAAGCATGATGGATGCTTGGTTTGAGGGGGAGATATTTAGGTCTGTGATTGAGTTTGTTTTATGTTGAGATTTGGTCTTGTTATCATTATTCATCTAAAGGAGGTATGCTTGTAGTAAGGGGGAGCATGTTGCCTTAATGTTTCATACTTTGTGTGTTGAGATCCTATAGCAAGAAGGTTTTATTTCATATGTTACTCTATGTAGGTGTGACTCTAGATAATAATTATGTAGGACCCTTTGTCATTAATTTAAAAGGGGAGAAAGTCTAAGAAGGGAGTTTGACCAGCTTAGGGAGATGAAAGTGAGCAGATTGAAGAATGTTTTTACCATCAATGACAAAGGAGGAGTTTGTTGAGAAGTGTTGTCATTGATGTCAAGGTACATATGCATAGTGATTAGTCTATGAGATATGAACCATATGAATAGAGAGAATTTGAAGGAAACATAATGATTCCTATAGAATTTTATGTCAAGAGATAGGTCAATATCAAGATAAGAATGTTCAGGCACTAATCCTTGAGTACAAGGTGTCTTGAGAAGCTTAGTTATAATAAGCAAAGTGATATCATAGGTATATGCTTGATATGCATAAATAATTATGTAAACAAGTATGATATTATCTAAGTATAATGAAATGCATGAGATCAAGGTATAAAATAATCAAGAAGTGCTTTCAAGATCAATGATCAAGTCTCAAAGTAATTAATAAGCCCAGTCATGCCACTCCTCATAGCATAAAGTAAACTTGTGTGAAGGTATGAACATGGTGGCCTAGTGAAATGGATGAAGAGAGGCATAAGAGGTAGTATAGTATTATTTGAGTATGCATATGAGGCATTGGAGAACTTAGGTTTGTTTCAAGGTGAGCTTACAGGGGTAAGTTTTATAGACCTAGCATGCAACTAGACTAGTCCTAGACCTTGGCTGACCCAATAAGGTACCATGAAGTATTGTCAAGATACATGAAGGATGAAAAGAAATAATATAGAAATTTATAAGTTTATTGAGAATGTGATTAAGTTGGAGAGTGAATGAATAGTGGCTAGAAGGTCAGTTTTAAGGCCTAATGTGACTTGTAAGTTAAAAGCCTAGAGAGCAAAAAAGAGAGATTATGGCCTAATGGGGTATCAAGATCAATTTACAAGGTAATCATGAAAAAATGAGTATTGATAAAGAAATTTCATGTATTTTTAGGTATTTTTACCAAGTATTAGGTCAAAGTTTGCAAGGAAAGGCATGAAATATGGTTTTGAGGTTTCATATGTGCATAAAATAAAGGATTCTCAACCTAAGAAGAACTTTAAAGTACTCATTGGCACATGTAACCTTTACATGAGAACCTAATACAATCATGGTAGATGGTGAAGGGTCCTAGATCAAATTTATAAGCATTGGTTTTTGGAATAAGGGCCTAATCTTTATGAATGATTGTTAAGATTGTAAGGTGGTTAAATCTCTCTAAAACCCTAACTTTGACATGATATGGAAGATCTTCATATAAATTTATCATAATGGATTTTATGACATAGTTTTAGGTTTATATCATGTATTTAATTCTCATAGGTACCTTTAGGTGGTATTGGTCTATCTAGTGAGTGGGTGGACCCTACAGGAAAAGCCATGTTTCTTAGAATTTTGAAATAATAGGTAGATTTGAACCAATAAAATTTGAAAAATGGATATATTTTGAATCTTGAGACATATATTATGTCCATGGTGGTTTATGAGTAGGTTATATACTTTATATGTGCTAAACCAATCATGCAAGTTGACCTATCATTAAAAGGCCTAGCGATGTAGATAGTGAAAAAACTAGGCAAAAGTGAGAATGAAATTAGGGATGTGTTGTCATGGATTAGGGATGGATAAAAATGCATGGATTTTTTTAAATACATATGGTATAAATTCATTTTTTTGGATGTTTTGGAGTTTATTGGATATGTTGAGAATGTTTCTCATAAGTTGACATGTCTTGTGTAGATGAGACAATAAAGGTGTAAGGTTATGAGATTAATATACAAGACCAAAGTTGTCATGCTACCATGTTATATTTATAATATTATAGTTGTATAATTATATCATATCATCATAAAAATTAATCAAGTGTCTTCACAGGTGTTGAAGGTCATTTTCACTATGATTATGTTTTAAGACAAACTGATAGTTTTGGGTAAGCAAGTTCCAATGATGAGTTCAAGGCGTTCTACCCTTAGTTGAAGAATATAATATACATTATTTTTTTTAGAAAATATAATGAACTATACATTATTTTTATAATCTTTTAAGTTAGTTTAAGATGTTAGAACATTGAAGCCAAAATGGCTTATCTGATTGAGTAAGGTGTATGAGAAAGGAGGTCAATAGACTAGTCTATAAGACCAATAGTTGTCAATTTTTATTGTGATAATTTTGATATAATTTTATCTAAGTATGATTTAATATCATAATCATTCATTTTAATACCTTAAGAGTGTTCTTACAGGTGTCAGAATTTCAAAGTTCCATGACTATGTTTTGAGATCAATTGGTAGTTCTGAGAAAGCTACTTGCAGATAAGGGTTTGAGCTCTTTTGTCTTGAGTTGTGAAGTATAATTAACATGGTGATGACATTTAGGTCATAATTATTCTATTTATATGTTTTTTTACATGGTTTTTTTGGAAAATTTATGTTTTTTTCTTTAATTATTTTAGACATACTTTTTGGGTATACACAAGGCTAATATGAACTATTCTAATGATGTGCTCCAAGTAATGAGATGAGATAAAAGTGTTATAGAGCCTATATGATCTTAGTATATTTATATTGGGATGAAATATTATGTTCTTATTACTTTTAAATTTTTTGAATGCTATTCAAAATATTAAATGGTAACGTGTGCCAATTAGGCCAAATGGGATTAGGCCTCCATGAGACCTAAAAGATAAATAAGGCATATTTGAGAAAGGTCAGACCTAAAGGGACTAAAATAACATTTTATCCATGTCTATAAGGTGTTATAATATTCATTCCATTATTTACCTAATAGGATAATAGTTCTTGAATGACTAAGGAGGATATGAACAAGAAAAGTCTTGTATATATACTAGGCATTTTGTTGGGGATCAACCAACAATGGATTACACTTATGAAAGCAATCAATGCGGAAATAAATCAAATAGATAAGTAACTGAAATGATAAATAGCACAGAACAAGATATACAAGAAAACACCCTGAAAACTTGTATTAAAAACTCTTTACAATAGGAATACAAATGAAGAACTTTGTTCTTCCACACCTCTCTCAGATGCACACAAGATCTCTCACTAGATCTCTATTCCTTAAGAGCTCTCTCTAAAGTACAGTCCTTCAAACATTCACAATGTTCTACTCGTACTCTATTACACTCTCTCATACACTTCATCATCTTACAATAGCTTAGAAGATCTCTCCTACATATAGAAATAGGAAACTTAAGCATGCTCTTACAACAAACAGTTAAGCCTCTTCAACAAGGGCTCTAAAAATAACATTGCTAACAATAGAGACGCGAGCATGAGTCTACAACTTAAACTCATCATGCAAACACTCGCTTCTGTCCTCGAAAATAGCTTTTTGGACACGCAGGTAACCGACGTCGGTTCCTGTCTGTTCGCCTGTGACCGTCGCCGGCCGACCATACTGCCGACGTCGGCGCCTCTGAACTGCAACTGACCGACGTCGGTCACTCCTGACCGACGCCGGCGTCTGTGTAGACCCGAACCTGTTTGTCTATGCTCCTTGGTGAAGCTTTTAGCTCCACATACCTAACAATCTCCCACTTGGAGATAAACCAGCTGCACCAATACCTGTACAGCAAGATCTTCTAGCTCCTCCATCTTCAACTCAATCGTGAAGACCAACAGAAGTTGAATGAAGATTCAATTTCTCCTTAGTAACCGGCTTTGTTAGCATATCAGCAGGATTCATGTCTGTATGGATCTTCTCCAGCTTCAACTCACCATCTTCCAATACCTGCCGTATGAAGTGGTACCTTAGCTGTATGTGTTTGGTTCTAGAATGGAAAGCTGAGTTCTTAGCCAAGTGGATTGCACTTTGACTGTCACTATGCAATCTGCAACTCCCATGCTCCCTTCCAAGCTCTTCCATGAACCGTGTCATCCATATCATTTCCTTGCTAGCTTCTGTAGCTGCAATGTATTCTGCTTCTGTAGTTGACAAGGCTACAACCTTCTGCAACTTAGAAATCCAACTAACTGCCGTTCCACCTACAGTAAAAACATAACCTGTAGTGCTCCTCCTGCCATCCAAATCCCCTGCCATATCTGAATCTACATAGCCATGTAGAGATGTATCTGAACCTCCATAGCATAAGTGTCTACTGCTGGTTCCTCTCAGATATCTAAGGATCCATTGTACTGCTTTCCAATGTTCCTTTCCTGGATTGGCCATATACCTGCTTACTACTCCCACTGCTTGGGCAATATCTGGTCTAGTACACACCATTGCATACATCAAACTTCCTACCGCGGAAGAATATGGAACTTTATTCATGTACTCTACCTCATCATGTGAATTGGGACATTGTTCTTTACTTAACTTAAAATGTCCTGCCAAAGGTGTGCTTACCGGTTTCGCATCCTGCATGTTGAACCGTTTCAACACCTTGTCCACATAATCTTCTTGAGACAATATCAACCTGTGATTTTCTCTGTCTCTCTTAAATGCTCATGCCAAGGATTTTCCTAGCTGCTCCCAAATCCTTCATAGCAAATGTCTGAGCTAACTTTACTTTAAGCTCTGAGATGTCCTGCATGTGAGACCCTGCAACCAGCATGTCATCTACATACAACAATAGAATAATGTATCTACCATTATCAAATATCTTAAAATATACACAATGGTCTGATTGACACCTACTGAAACCATGCTCAGTCATAAACCTGTCAAATTTCAAGTACCATTGCCTTGGAGCTTGCTTGAGGCCATACAAGCTTTTCTTTAACCTGCACACTAGTTTCTCCTTACCCTTGACTTCGAAACCTTCTGGCTGTTCCATGTAAATTTCCTCATCTAGATCTCCATGAAGAAATGCTGTTTTAACATCTAGCTGCTCGAGATGCAAATCCTCAAAAGCAACCAAAGACAGTACAACCCTTATAGAAGTCATCTTAACAACTGGAGAAAAAATCTCGCCAAAGTCAATACCTGGCTTTTGTGCAAATCCTTTTACAACCAATCTGGCCTTGTATCTCATCTGACCATCCTCACCTTCCTTCAACCTGTAAGTCCACCTGTTCTTCAGTGTTCTTTTACCAGCTGGCAATTCAACCAAATCCCATGTTTGGTTCTCTCTTAAGGACTCCATCTCCTCAATCATGCCATGCTCCCACTTACTCCTGGACTCCACCTGTAAAGCTTCTTCAAAACTTTCTGGTTCTCCACCATCGGTTAGCAATAAATAATATAAAGAAGGAGAATATCTAATTGGAGGCTTACTTACCCTTTCAGACCTCCTGATTGGTGTCTTGGACTCGTTTTCAACAATCTGTCCATCCAAATTTTCTGACAGTGACCGACCTTGGCCACCTGTAGACCTGTTACTGGCCGACGCCGGTTCTTCCTGGCCGACGCCGGTGCCTGGTCTGCCGACGTCGGTCTCTGTGTGACCGACATTGGTTTCTGTATTGCCGACGCCGGTTCCAAACCTGCCGACGTCGGTCTCTGTGTTTTCCTGTAAGTGATTATTTCTTTTTCCCGTGAGCTCATTTTGGACCATAATTTCGTCCAACTCATTATTGCTCTGCCCAGCTTGATCTAGCTTCCTTGTCTGATCACTGTACATCACTCTTTCATTGAAAACAACATCACGGCTCCTGATTACCTTGTTAGTTCCTAGATTCCAAAATCTGAAACCAAAATCATCTGAGCCATAGCCTATAAACGTGCACCTCATAGACTTAGCATCAAGCTTCTTTCTATTTTCCTTATCTATGTGCACAAAGGCTTCACAACCAAAAACTTTGAGATATGAAAGATCAACCTTTTTACCTGTCCATGCCTCTTCTGGAATTCCACCATCCAGAGCTGTAGAGGGTCCTCTGTTGATCAGGTACACTGCGGTGTCAACTGCTTCTGCCCAAAACTCTAAGGGCAACCCTGCATGCAATCTCATACATCTTGCACGCTCCATAATAGTCCTGTTCATCCTTTCAGCAATACCATTCTGCTGAGGTGTCCTTGGAACCGTCCTTTGCCTATGGATCCCATTTATGTAACAATACAATTTGAACTTAAGACTGCAGAACTCACCGCCATTATCGGATCTCAAGCACTTTAATCTTTTGCCTGTTTCATTCTCAACCATGGCTTTCCATATCTTAAAAGTCTCAAAAACATCAGATTTCTTTTTAATACAGTAGATCCATACCTTTCTTGTGGCGTCATCTATGAATGTAACATAGTACTGTGATCCGCCAATAGAGGCTACATGAGCCGGTCCCCACACGTCTGTGTGAACAAGCTGCAACTTCTGCCTTTTCTTAGTAGACCCAGTCTTTAGAAAACTAACCCTTTTCTATTTTCCAAACACACAATGCTCACAAAATTCTAGATCCATACTTTTCAAATCTGAAAGCATACCTTTAGACTTAAGGATAGACATCCCCTTCTCACTCATGTGGCCAAGCCTTGAGTGCCACAATTTAGCATCCACATCTGAAGTAGATAAAAATGAAGGAGATTTGTTAGTAATACAATTACACAAATAGAGAGTACCTTCTCTCTTACCTCTGGCCATAACAAGTGCACCCTTGGTCACTTTCCAAGAATCTGCTGTGAGAGTTACTGTACAACCCTCATCACCAAGCTTACCTGCAGAAATCAGATTTCTCTTCAAACTAGGAACATGCATCACATCCCTCAACACCCATGTGTTGCCATTCTGCATCTTTAGCTGCACTTTACCTTTGCCAATTATCTTACAAGGCTCATCATCCCCCAAGTACACTATTCCAAAATCTCCATGGACATAGTCACTGAAATATTCTCTGTTAGGGGTAGCATGGAAAGATGCACCAGAATCTAATACCCAAGATTCTATGTTATTATGCAAAGAGAAAATAAGAGCATCCTGTGCAATACCTGCAACCTTTGTCTCTTCCTTTCCTTCGTGCTGATTGTCCTCCTTAGGCTTTGACCAGCAATCTCTGCTTATGTGCCCCAACTTTCCATAGTTCCAGCATTGTGGCCTTCTGCCATTCCTGGATTTGGATCTGCCTCTTCCCTTAGACTTAGATCTTGATCTCCTCTTGCTCCTTTCTTTTTGCCTTCCTCTGCTCTCGAAATTTAAAGCATTCCCGGATGTCCCAAAAGTCTCTTCTGTGCTTTTCCTGCGTATTTCCTCATTCAAAATAACACTAACCACATCCTCTACTTTTAAAATATTCGAAGCAGAAGCAGTATTAGAAACTGCCATTACCAAGCCATGCCAGCTTTCAGGCAAAGAACATAAAATTAAAAGAGCCTTTATTTCATCTTCAAATGAAATATTAACAGAACTTAACTGATTAACAATACCATGGAAATCATTCAGGTGATTAGAAACAGATCCACCTTCTTGCATATGCAAATTAAACAACTGCTTCATCAAATATACCTTGTTTGAAGCGGAGGGTTTTTCATACAAATTTGCTAACGTGGTCATTAACTCTACCGTAGTTTTTGCCTGTGACAAATTGGATATCACAGTGGAGGCCAGACTCAATCTTATAGACCCAAGAGCCTTTCTGTCAAGAACTTCCCATTCTTCATCCTCCATGTCCTTGGGCTTCTTTGCTATCCCACCTAACGGTAAGTAAAGATCCTTCTGATACAGATAGTCCTCTATCTGCATTCTCCAGTGCTGATAGTTCTTGCCATTAAACTTTTCCATTCTCAACTTACTTTCCTCTGCCATTGCTTCTCCCACTCAAACAGAAATCCCTGTGAGCAACCTGTAATCCGAACACACTACACAGATCTGAACCACCTGTTAGTGAACCTGAGCTCTGATACCACTTGTTGGGGATCAACCAACAATGGATTACACTTATGAAAGCAATCAATGTGGAAATAAATCAGATAGATAAGTAATTGAAATGATAAATAGCACAGAACAAGATATACAAGAAAACACCCTGAAAACTTGTATTAAAAACTCTTTACAATAGGAATACAAATGAAGAACTTTGTTCTTCCACACCTCTCTCAGATGCACACAAGATCTCTCACTAGATCTCTATTCCTTAAGAGCTCTCTCTAAAGTACAGTCCTTCAAACATTCACAATGTTCTACTCGTACTCTATTACACTCTCTCATACACTTCATCATCTTACAATAGCTTAGAAGATCTCTCCTACATATAGAAATAGGAAACTTAAGCATGCTCTTACAACAAACAGTTAAGCCTCTTCAACAAGGGCTCTAAAAATAACATTGCTAACAATAGAGACGCGAGCATGAGTCTACAACTCAAACTCATCATGCAAACACTCGCTTCTGTCCTCGGAAATAGCTTTCTGGACACGCAGGTAACCGACGTTGGTTCCTGTCTGTTCGCCTGTGACCGTCGCCGGCCGACCATACTGCCGACGTCGGCGCCTCTGAACTGCAACTGACCGACGTCGGTCGCTCCTGACCGACGCCGGCGTCTGTGTAGACCCGAACCTGTTTGTCTATGCTCCTTGGTGAAGCTTTTAGCTCCACATACCTAACACATTTTTAGGCTTATTTGGGTGTGTATAGTGAAATAAAATAATAAAGGATATTAAATAGTAGGAGGTATTTAATAAAATATTTAGGAGGATAAATGATGTTCTTTTGATATAATTTATTTGTGTGAGGATCAAGGTCATATGACCTAATCAAGTCAAGAAGAGGGCTAGTTGAGTGAAAAAAGATAGAGACCAATTTTGAGAGGGATAAAAGTGTGTGAAGAGATAAAGAAGGAGATCATAATCTATTATATGAGAAACATAGTTTTCTAAATGTGATCAAATGTTTTATGTGGTTAAGTTAGTGACAAATAATCTAGGGGGTTGGTTCCTCCTTGTAAGTAGGTGTTTGTTAAAGCCTAGCTGAGTTGGTGCTTAGATAGTTGGGGTTGGTGCTCTATGTGAAGTTGGTGCTTCACTAAAGATGATGTTTATCTTATATTACTATAATCCATTAGAATAATCAGTGGTTTTTATTACCCTTGAGGGTTTCCCACATACATATTGTGTTCATGTGTTTCATGATCTTGTGATTTGGTGATTATGTTTGTACATGCTTGTCTAAATGATCTATGATTGCTTAAGTAAGATTGTATATGAAAGTTTTGAAGACTGATTCATCCCCCCTCATAGTCATTTTTATCCAATAGTCACATTTATATATCTATTTTAAATTTATATCCTTATCTTTTCATTCGATCTCCCACAAATATCAATCAAGAATGATGAAGTCATGACATCCATATTTTATCTCATTTGATTCCAATTATAATCTAATCTTTACCATTACATGTATCCTTGCTTGAGGACATCCTTTAATCAATATTCTATCACTTTTTCAATTTGTTCAAAGGCATCCATTTCAAATTTCAATAGAGCTTATGAATGACATGGTCATAATGGAAAAAGGGAACCCAATTTGATATATTTATGCCACACCCATTTGATTTCTAAATTACAACATTCATGTCAGAAGACAAATTCATTTAATGAATCTCAGGAATCCATCTTTTACTAATTAGTCATAGTGAGCATGATTATGTATCCATATATTAAGCCTTTTGGTGAAAATGAGCCAAAGCCTAAGTGGTAACAAAAAGAATAATATTATGGGTATAATATGATTCAATGCCATTTACTTAACCAATGTAGTGGGTTTAGAATTTATGTCCAAGGCTTGATTGATCATGGAGATATCACAATTGAGACCCAACAACCATGTCAAATGTCAAATCCATTTAATAAAACTTGGGAAGACATCTTTTACCAATTAATAATAACAAACATGATTATGTATCCATATACTAAGCCTTTTGGTGAAAATAATCCCCAATCTAAGTGGTGCCTAAAAGAATAATATTATGGGTATCATAAGATTCAATGCCATTCACTTAATTGATGTAGTGGGTTTAGGATTTATTCCTAAGGTTTGATTTACCATGGAGATATCATGATTGAGATCCAAAAACCATGTCAAATGTTAAATCCATTAAATAAAACTTGGGAAGACATATTTTACCAATTTTTCATAACAAACATGACTATATATCAACATACTAATACTTTTTGTGAAAATAATCCCCAACCTAAGTGGTATTGAAAAGAAGAATATTGTGAGTATCATATGATTCAAGGCCATTCACTTAACCGATGTGGTGGGTTCAACATTTATGTCTAAGGTTTTATTGACCATGGAGATATCATGATTGAGACACAAAAAACACTTCAAACACCAAGTCTAGGCCCATTTATAAATATAGGTATGATAATCCATTATTTTAGATAAATATTTTTAAATTTTGCCTCTTATTTTGACACTTGGTCCAAATATATAGTACCTATTCCAGTATTGGAACCACAACTCCAATAATCTAACTATGTCATGTCATTACCCCTCAAATATCCATCAGTTACTAAAGATCCAATTATATCCAAGTCTAAGAATTAGTCACTAGGGATATACCAAGATCATTTTCCCAATCAAAATTAGATTAGTCCAATTATAATTCAAGATCAATAAAAATCACCCATAGTTGATGATTCATCCTTTGACCCTCCTCTTTTTTATGAGCCTTACTTTGAAGAGCCTCTTTATGACTATTTACCTATATTTGACAAAACATTATTTGATGAGCCCATATTTAAAGAACCCATTATTGATCCATAGTATATTTTTCTCCCATCCTTTAAATTCCCTCATTTCCATAAATTCCTTCATCTAAAAGCCTCCATTTTCAAGTGCATAGAGAAAAAGGTAATTGTGGATAATGCAATTAAACATGCCTTTTTATGGCTAAAATCCAAACCAAGATCAAATATATTATCAAAATCAAGTTTCATTTTAGATCCCACATTAGAATCAAAATCAAGATCAACATCTACATCAGAAGACTATTTTAGAAACAATATCAGAATTGGATTCCATTCTAAAACCACTATTATATTTAGAATCAAAAACATAATCAACTCAATCTCAACATTAGGTTTAGATCTTCAAATCAAAATCATCTTCAAAATCATAATATATTAATAGATATTATAATATTGGTTATACACTTTTATCAGATCTACTTGAGTCAGGATCAACTTTGGAGTCATCATACCTTAGTAGATGTTATGAGATAGATAACATGCTCCTTGTATATCAACCGGAAAATATTTGTGATCCTTCTACAGTTTTTGAGGAAGCTGCCTTCGACATTGAAAAAAGTTTTTTCTAGTGGCATATTTGAGGATTATGGTACTTTTCCCCTTCCATTGACATTATAAATACCTTTACCATTAATTATCCTAGCCATTATATTTATATTTCACCTCCCATAAACATCAATTAGGACCAATAGAATCACACATTATTGAACTTATTTCATGGCACAATTTTAGTGGTAGAATCTTTGGGGATCCAATACAACATTCAAGAAAAAGAATAATCTCCTAGTGAAATCTTATTTGAGGTGTTATATGATAATCAAAGTTTAAACTCAACATCTTCTAGTAAAACCTTATTTGAGGCACTAGATGATAATCATGATAAAAAATTAGAATCCTTTAGTTAAACCTTAATTAAGGTGATAAGAGATAATCAAAATGATTTATCAACATCCTTTAGTGAAACCTTATTCAAGAATAATTTGATGGTGAAAATGTCTTCAATGTGCCAATAACTGATCCAATTACTTCCTCATTGCTTGATGAAGACATTATTGAAGTCAATATCAGCCCCACCATAACTAAAATCAAGTCAAATTCAAAATAAAAAACACTTTATGTGACTAAAATTATCAATTTTAATTCATCCCCAACCATTATACATTCCATTGTGATCCTTTATTCAGTCAAGACCTGAATTCCATTATCCAATCAGATCATTTATCTCATGCCTATCCATTTGTACACTCCCTAGCATTACTCTTTTTCAATGAGACTATGAAGATACCTTATTTAGAGGTTTGAAGGAAGCAAAATAAATGACCAACAAGGATCATAACAACATCAATATAACTTGTTAGTAATAGAATTATAGTAGAGAATTTAATTAGAATCGGTATGGGTTAGAGATAAAACATTCAACATTATGCATCTTGTCATCCTCCATTAAGTTGAGATGCTGAAAATAAAAATCAAATCAAATCAAAAAGAGAAAGATAAATAGTTTTCCCATTGGTGAAAACCATGTTTATGAGACCTTTGACAAGTACCAAGATGAAAACCATGTTTTTGGTGTTGTGTAAATAATTTATTGTCTACAAGTACATTGATGCTTAGGGGCATCCTACTTTACATTGAATTCCATTCCATTCCCATCATATTACCTTGTATTGAACCATCTTTTTGTTCATCTTACCCTGGTCTACTTTTCCTTCTCGTCTTGGTCTTAATAAGAAAGTAGAAGTTGTTTTGAGCCCTATTTTAGAAAATATCTTAGCATATCCTCTTAGTAACACTTTGATGACTAGACATTGTGGTTCCCACATGACATGGTCCTTAAAGATTAATTATCCACTTATCATCCATTATTATCAAATTTGATCATTCTAATCTTGTACATTATCTGGTCAAAATATTCTTGTTCATATCCTATGCCAAAAATCTCATAATAGTTCAAATATTCCAAAAATCCCAAAATAGTTTAA
Source organism: Torreya grandis (assembly GCA_037957365.1). Taxonomy (NCBI): domain Eukaryota; kingdom Viridiplantae; phylum Streptophyta; class Pinopsida; order Cupressales; family Taxaceae; genus Torreya; species Torreya grandis. Next base: position 3,350,699 of record JARHVA010000053.1, on the reverse strand, counting down.
CTATCCCAAAAACCCCAAAAATGATTCAAATTTTCTAAAAATTCAAATATTCCAAAAAATCCTAAAAAGCCAAATATTCCAAAAAAATCTAAAAATCCAAATATTCTTTTATGTAAAAAACCTATTAAGTTACAAATGTACAGTATCTTGAGGTTTCCCCATTGGTACCCATCTCTAATGTCACATAATTGATTAGTTTCTATCTTATTACTCAACTTGGGTTTCAGTTGATTGTATTTCAATAACACATACTAAAGTACCTCTTTGGTGATTTTTCATTTCTTTTTTTCTTGCTCTCACTATTTTACAAGCTCAATTTCACACTCTCACCATTTTATGAGCTAAATTTCATGCTCTCATCATTTTGCAAGTTCAATTTCATGATCTTGCCATTTTGCAAGTTCGAATTTCATGTTCTCATTATTTTTGAAATCTCAACAATTCTATCTCAAAATTTTCATGTTCTTGTCCATGATCATACTTATCATTTTCTATGTCAATTTTTGGTTGAACTCTAATGACTTGAGATCCAATTCAAATATGTAGGTAGCACTCAATTTTATAAAGTTAGATCAACCATCCCTTGTCCCATGCTCTCAATGTTTTGCGAGCATTTCTCTTTCTATTTTATCAATCTTGGTCTTTGTACACTCTCATCATTTTATGAGTTATTGTTCCTATTATTCCTCTATAATTTATTTTCTTAACTTGTCATCAATATTATTCAATCCAAAATCCTTGGGAGAATTTCATTTGGCCTAAATTCCATGTTAGATCTGGTGTCCATGGGACTATGTAGACAATGTCCACTTGCATACAACATTTGGTGTCAACTCAGCCACCCCTTCCCTTTCCTTTTATTCCCCCCTTGGTTGTCATTTTTTTGTGTCACACACATTGATTTCTAAATTAAATATTTACTTGCTTTTACTTGTATGTTTTTGTGTTAATTATTTATTTACTTATCAGTATGTTGTTTGTTCTTGTGTGCCTTAATTTAGTACACTTTGTTTTCCACTTAATTCTTGATTATTCATATCTTGATTGTGAGTTATGAACACTTATATTTGAATTATAATTGATTTAATGCATTGTGTTATACATTTGAAGTTTGATTTTCTATATCTTATTTTAAGTTGTATCCATTTTAATTTTAAATTTAAATCATTATGCATTGTGATAAATGAATGTTATCATGATCCTTCCTAGATTATGATGCATAATGTCATGAGCAATATAAAAAATAAAGTTTCATAATGGTTACTGTTGACTAAATTTGACTTTTTGGTCAAATTTGGGCACCCCTAGGCAAAATTTTTGATTTTAAACATTTGAAGGCATCCTAATTCATTGTCATAGGGAGTATTACTTGTTATATGATGTCATTTGAGGTCATCTTAACTTTAGTCTTAGTTGCATTAGTCATTTTATCTATTAAGAGTCATTTTATGAGCTTTTAGGGGTCATTAAAGCATTTAGCATAATTAACAAGGTGTATAGGTCTCCAAAATTAATTAAAAACATCCAAGAAGTTAGTTTGGGTGTCAGGAATGTTAGTTACCTCTATATTTTGTAGGTTATTTAATTGAAATTGTAGAAATCAACTAAAAAAGAGGGCAAATGGCACTTATACAGATTTTTGGGAATTTTTCCACATGAGGATGATCATGGGGGGTCTCCTAATATTTATAAAACTCACTTCCATGATTTTTTTGATATGGAAAAGCCATTTGGATGACAAAATTATTCTATACATTTCTTGCTCTTCTTGGCAGACTGGAGTGACCCTTAGGTTTTTACTCAGTATAGGAAGCACAAGAAGTTTCAAAAAAAATTATTTTGGGAGTTTTTTTAAAAATAAGATTCATTTATTTTCATGTAATGAACTTGAAAAATTATCAAATGTGCTTCATGCAAAATTTATAACATGTTGACTGTGTAAATTTGATAGTTAATTGGTGCACCCTATAGGTTTTTCTCCATTTTTGCCAAATCCATATGAGTCAATTATTGGTGTTGGATATAAAAGATGTTGGATTAATTATTATATTATATCCATTCTTTGTTTCATGATTCATGAGATTTGGATGAGCAAAATTGGTCTATCATGCAAGGAGATACCACCAGGTGTAGTTCTAGTTGAGATATCTCTTGCTTGCTAAGGTTTTCCCTTGTAGAGGTTCCATACAAATGGGAAAGAGTGTCTCATAAGTCCTTGGGTCATATAAATACCTCTTATCATGTTTTTATCTCACCATGGCATTCTATGAGTAGCTTGTAAGCTTGTTTTTTCCTCATTTGCCAACTTCATGCTTAGTTCAATTGAATTCCATGCATAAGCTTGTTTATTCTATATATGAGGTTGAAATGGATGTGTTTTTTATTTTACAAGGATTGAGGTGTTTAATGAGGTACTTTTTCATGCTTTGGAGAGTGAAAAGTTAGACCACATGCTCATATACCATGCCAAACAACTACTTGGTGCATATGTTTGCTCTTTCTCACATATTTGTAGGTGGTTTCATATTATAAAAGGCATTTTTAAGATGGTTATAGGTTTAAAAGGATGGATAAAAAATGTTTTAAGATTTATTGTGGAATTTGGGTGGTCTTGAGTTACTACACCACCATGTTTACCATAATTCCATGCTCTACCCACATATTCTAACCAAACATTCACTTGTAGGCTCCTTGATGACATCATCCTAAGGTGTATGACATGGTAATGAGGTTAATAATTTTAGGTATGAAGGATGAAAATATTTTTTTAAGGTTATAATAAGTCTTTTGAGTCCATTCTTTCTCTCTATTACACACCTTCCTAAGCAAACTGCCTGCTCAGTCATATGCTCACCTAGAGGAGGGCTTAAACAAGGGACTAAGATGTTCTATGAGTGCTAAAGCATGTAATGATACTATATTGAGAACCATTGAATATTAATGATACCATGATTTTTTTTTTTGAAGTGATATAATGAAAAACAAGTCATGAGAAGCCTTCCTAAGGTGATGACTAAATTTTCTGGGAATCAGTCCCTATTTTGAGCAAACAGAGGCCCAAGAGCTTTTTCAAGATGGCATATAATATGGTTGACGTAACTTTTAGAGAAAATAAATTGATAAAAATTATATCCATATCATATTAATACACCTATGCCAAATATGGAAGTAAAAAATTAAAAGGAGATAAGTTTTTGAAGGCCTCCAATATGCCTAAGAAAGCACTGAGATACTTTATTGAAGTCTACAAGCCTAAAGAGCAAATGACCTTTTGTTACTTGGGTGGAGAAACCTTGGAAATTAAGATGGGATAGGATTTTTTCAATAAATTAAATGAGTTCAGATGTTTGAAAGCACAATAAAGGATATAAAGGCTTCCTTATAATCTCATAAATACATTGAAATGTACCATGTACGAAAGATGCTTACCTACAATCGGGCAGGTTAGACAGTGATTTTTTATTCTTGATGCTGTTTTGAAGGAAATTTCAATGGATGAAATAAGTAAAATGAAAATATTTTAACCTTGAGTGATTTATGATGATTCAAAAACAGCATATAAAGGTTTTCTCAGAGCCATCCCCACCTACAGGTTAGGTAAACAGGGTAAAATCAACACCTATAGTTGAGCATGAGGACAGGGTTGTAGGAAAGGTGTCTAAGTGGAGTTATTGACCTGTAAATTTGAATAAAAGTGATATTTGACCATCCAAACCTAAATTTAATATTATTTACATCTAACACATGATCTAAATAATCTCATGGTGACCTACAGGCAGGTTTAAAAGGGGCAAAATGTCTCAGTCAATTGAGACAAAGTAGACAGTGATCTATTGTGATATTTTAATAATGTTCTAGGGGAATTAATGTGATTATAAGTAAAATAGACTTTTGGTTATACCAATGTGATTATAGGAGGATCCTCTAATATCAAAACTAATCCCAACCACTAAAATTAAGCTATAGGTAAGGGGCCTCATGTCACCTACAGGTAGGAACCCATTTTAGGTGGTTGAGAGTGCACTAACATGGTGAATGAAGCTTAGTAAACGAAATTAAAATGAAAAATTATCTATATGAACATGTAATTTATTCCATTAAACACTTTCAAGGAAGAAATCAAGTTCACATTGGGTCTCAAACCCCTATTTTGACCTACAGTAGAGTCTAGGCAAACAAAGGCTAAAATGGAACATGAATTTCCTAGAGAGGGAATGAGGGATAAAATGACTATAAAATAGTTCATTATGATCCAAAATATCACCTAACATTCCCAAGACATTACTAAGGTGCTCAAATTCCCCCCCACTTGGAAAATAGACTATAGTCTGTACAAGCAAGCTAGGAAACCCTTGTTTCAAAGGGTAAGCATAAATAATCCACTAAAGAAAAAGGTTTTAGATGGTTTAAAAAGATCCATGAGAAAAATTTAAAGGTATTTAGCATGTATAAACATCATAATATTATGGCATTGGTGAGGAGAGGTCATCCACAAGTAGATTTGGACAAAAATGCAAGAAAATAGGGTTTTTTAGCCCCTTTTGTAGATAAGTTGAGCTGGTTAGGTACCTAAATGAGGGATTATGACCTTTAAATTTGGTAAAAATCCTCATTAGGACCATATAAAACTCCAAAAACTCTCATTTTTCCTTGGGGATAAGGGTTATATCTCTGTATTTTGTCTCAAAGATCAACCACTCATGAAAATTAGATTTTTAGTTTACCAAGCAAAAGATGGGAAAATGAGTGAATGGCCTAAGATTAGGCCTTGATATATTAAATAAAAATTAGGTGATGTATATATAAGGTTTAAGGATGAATAGGAACACTCACACATGATCCAACCCCTTAGAGTGACCTGATTGTGCATGAATATAGTCCAATTTGGCAAAAGAGAGGAAAAGTGATGAAAGGAGTGTTAGAGAGGTTATGTTATGGATTTTTAAGTATTAATGAAGTGTTAAAATGTGTAATAATCCATCATAAGCATGTTATATCATCCTAAATGAGCTAAATTTTCATAGGGTATGCTAAGCCCACTAAGCCTTCAAGAGACCTAGAACCATTCTGAGGTCTACCTCCATGTCTAAATCTTAGAAAGATATATGCTTGATTGAGACATTATTATAAGGTTTAAATAGACATGTATGATCTTTTGGAGTGCAAATATACCTAAAAGAGAGCAATTTATAGCCTTGAAACAATCCAAGCATGCAAAATGAGAGGAAAATAAGCTCGATGGGTGTTTCCAAGTACTTATATCATTTTTAAGGCTATGCATGGGAACATAAGGGATTGAGGGAAGTTATTAGGGTTCCTTGGAATCAATTTTGTGTAATTTATAGGTAGGTTCAATGTTTAGATTTTATGAACAAAGCTTAAAACCTATAACTGCCTAAAACCCTAGTTATGACCTGATGAGGAAAATGAGCTTGGAGAGCCACCCTAATAGCATAGTTTGGTAAGGAAACTATTGGATCATGTAGAGGTCTAACTAATTCTCTCACACATGCAAATTAAATGTAAATAATTGTATGTAAAACATGAAAAATAGTGTTTTTATCACAATTTTCTATGTTTTGTAGGTTCTATGAGGTTTAAGGAGATGAAATCAAGTTTGGAGGGAAGATAATGATATATTATAACTCCCTATTATAATTTTATTCTATTTAAAAACATCTAAATTTCCTAAATAGAGTTCTCCTTTCAGCTAGTCAAAACTACCATGGTGAGCACAACATGAAAAGTGTGGAAACCTTAATTAGATGTCATTTTAAGGTAAATTTGAGGGGTTTAAGGTCATGTATAATATTTATAGGTGTATTTAAATCCCTCCCATGTATTTTCATGGGAAACTAAAGGAATTTTTTAAGATAAATGTAAAGGGTAGCAGAAAAGGGAGTTTTTAAGACTGTAGGCAATGATTGGTTCTTTCTAAAAGTTTCCAAATGAGTAGGATCAGAACCAATGCATATAATTTAATTATTGAAATCATTCCCTCTCATTCCAATCATAATATGTATCCATATTTATTGGTGGGATGTTCAAATAGATACAAATTATTAAGGTAATTTTCTATGCTAAGATTGAGAGTTCTATGCCACTTTTCACGATTTGCATGGCTTGTATGGACAATTGGACTTCATAAAATTACATGGATCATTTCATATATCTTATTCATGCATTTTTAACTTATTTTATCAAGTTGAAATATGTACAAGTGACCTTTGGACTTCTTTTGCTTTGCCTCTCTCTCAAAAGCTATAAATATGTATTATTTTGGCTCTTTTGAGCAACCTCCATTGGTGGATGGTGAAACCCTAGACAATTTTGTACTTTAAGAATCTTAAATAAATAAAAAGTGTTTTTCATAATTACATGCTATGAAATTTAGTGTTAGTTCAATCTTTTTGGTCTTGTCTAGTAGAAGATCTTCTTTTCTAATATGTTATCCTTAATTGTCTACCAAGTGTGCAAAAAGGGTATTACTATAGGTCTTTATTAGAATTATTTTCTAAGTGTATGTGTTTTATAAGTGATTTATTAATTTATTCCATCATGTAATGATCCATTACTCTCCTAAGTATCAAATACCTTCTTGAATCTAACATATGAAACATTAATGTGACAATGCATTTTGAGTTATGAGTTTTATGTGATAGAGACTTTGTTTGTATTTAAGTTTTAAAGATTAAATAAAATAGGAGGAGATTAAAAATTGGTACATCACCTTTTTTATTTTTCTTAACCCTTTTCATCTTTAAGTTGATAGGTAAGGAAGTGATTCAAAGAGTGCATCAAGGGAACTAGCCCTTCTAGAGATTCATCTCTCAACATTGTCACCCACAACAAGAGGGATGTTTTCATTATTCCAATTTGATGAGGAGATATATGCATCTAATTAGGGGTGAAAATCCATGTGTCAATAGTTACCATGTCAATGCCATAAATCACATACATCTCTCTCTATCTGATTAATTTATTCATAATGATTTGTTTAATATGTTCCTCGTCACCCTTGTCAATTTGTTCATCTTAGATGCATTTCATACTATTTCTTAATATTAGATACATTTTCATACCTATTCCTAATCTTATATGCATTTTCATAAAATGTTCTTAATATTAGATGCATTTCCATAATTGTTCCTAATACTAGATGCATTTTCATACTTATTCCTAATCTTAGATGCATTTTCATACATGTTCCTAATCTTATATGTAACCCACTATTCATTCATCATTTTTAGGGTTCACTCAACCAAATGTTTTTCTAACTCTCCCTCGAGGGGGCATCCAAGGCTTAAAAAGTGTCATTTTGGGCCATATTTAAACCCATTTTCTACTATTTTTAACAAATCTTGTCAAAACTAACATTTGTCAATTTTATTCTATGATCATTTTTATAAATTTTTATTCTTTGAATTTTTTTTCTTTATCTACATCTCATAATTCCTTCTCAAATAGGGAAAATTTAGACACTAATTTTATCACTTCATGTCAAATTTCAAGATGGAATGACTTCCTATAAGATCATACTATCTGATCTTAAATTATCTGTTCATATAATACATGAGTTTGAAGTCACCTCAGAGCATCTCTATGTAAGTCAATTTTTTGTATTAGATATGTTTAATTATTATTTTTTGGTCAATTTCTCTATTTAATAATCATTATCTGATCAATTTTTCTATTTAATTATCCACTCTAATCAACTTATCTACTCAATCACTTTGTTCTGGTCAATTCAATAATTCCCCCCTTCTCTAATAAATTAATCTTATTAATTCACCTTCTCTAAATCATTCTTATAATTATAGTTCTATTACAAATAGAATTATAGTTATCTTACAATTACTTAATTCCTCTTTTTCCCTCCAAGTGGGCATCTTCTTACAAAGAAAGGATCTTGACATCTTATGGAATATTCTCTTTGAGATACTTAAATTGATAAGTGAATTAATATACAAGATTATTCTCTACCCTTTACATTGGAGATAAGATGAAGGGCCCACAATGAATCTTGTGAGAAATTTTAGAGAGTATTCTCAACCCTCCATCTTGGAAACAAGATGAAGGGCCTGTAATGACTCTCATAAAGATATTATGAGTATAATCCTCCACCCTTTATCTTGGAAACAAGATGAAGGGCCCACAATGACTCTCACAAAGATATAATGAGGAGAATCCTCCACCGTTCATCTGGGAAATAAGATGAAGGGCTTATATTAATTATCATTTGATATTTTCAAATATCATCATCCACCCTTCATCATGATTGAGATGAAGGACTCACATTAGTGATCCATGTGTTTATTCATGTGCACATTTAAGGACTCATTTTCAACCATTCATCTTTATTTCAAGATGAAGGATCCTCCTTGATCCATATTTTTTATAAATAGACATCTTGGCATTGTAATTCAACATGTTCAAGAAATATAGTGAAGACCTCATATTTGATCAAGCTAAATTTTTCATCAATATTTTAATTTTGATCAATTCAACAAGGTCTTTAGTTTCAAATGGATATGTCCTCACATAATTGGCATTGACAAAGACCACTCAAAGCTACATTTGAGCCACATCTCATATAAAGAAGTATTTAATACAGGTTTGCATATTTCAAGTTTGAATCTAATGCATTATTGACTAACCTTTTGTATTACTCACGATGTTTTAGGCTCTAAACTTATTTTTCATTTCTCATTAATCACTATGAACTTTTAATGCATATTTTCATTCTTGCATTATTCACTGTGTAAATATGAACAATCTTATTTTTCATTGTTGAGCATGGAATTCAGCATGGTAAAATCATAAAGTATAATAAAAGGATACATGTGTGATTGTATTAACTTTTATATGTATTTGGACTGATAAACCTAATCAGGTAATAGAATAATGTGAAGAGTCTTTATTTTTGTATCTCAAAAGGTTGGAATGTGAAGAGACAAAGTTTTGTAAAAATTTATATATAACACTTTGTTGTAATAGAATATTGTTATGATGTGTTGATATAAATTAATACACTAGTTTTTATATGGTTTTCCTAATTATCTTTTATGTATGGTTAGTGTGAAGAAAATACTCTATTTTACTTTAATATATTAAACATATGTTATGCCATTATGTTCCACCTTTTATTACAATTATATTCTTCATAATACATATGTGTAATTTTGTATTTAAATGATGAATTATAATTCTATTCAGTTAATTATGGTTTTTTTCCCCATTGTGTAAGTTATTTCTATAATTAGCATGTTTTAGAGTATTTCCAATAACCTATAGTAACAATGGTGCAATGAGTGTGGAACCTATTTGGATGAAATATACTGAGAAGGACATCAGGATAAAGATATATAGAAAGATGGTTGGATGAGATAATCTAAAATTTTGTGGAAGAGGAAGTAAGGAGAGATGGAAAAAATATGAAAGATATTATCCAAGAGCACATCTATGGAGAAATATATGAAATCTTTTGGTGTGAGTTTCCTAAATCGTTAGCCACATGGTTAGCTAGGTTATAATATTATTTCTTGAGCCCAAGGAGGATAGAGTTTATAGTTTGGATAGAAAAAAATTAGATAGATTATGTAAGATAGATATAGATTGGTCCCAAGCAGTATATTATTAGATGAGGACTATAATTGATAACTATATTAATGAGTTTGAAGTGAATGTATACATAGCTTTTGATACTAAACAAGATAGGTTCATTTAAGGAATCAAGGGGAAATTTTTGTAGTGACTACCTCTACTGATAAAAATGTTAGTTTTAGAAAAGGCCATGATGCCTACGTTAGACAACATTGAGTAGTCTCTTAAGGAACCATGGGGTTACATGCAGGATGAAATGAATGACAATAAGCTGAGTATGAAAAACTTTAACCTATTCCCAAAAAATGGAAGGTGGAAAGACTTAAAGTGAGAATAAATTTTTGAGACTAGAAAAGGAACTGCAATAATAGAGAAGGTGGATTAAATAAATAAACCCAAAAGTGATTGTAGATAAGATTATAAGTAAAGAAAAAAGTGCTAGAGTTGGAATGATGCAGGAATAAAATGTTATAGATGAGGATATTTTTGGAATCAAAGGATGCATAGAGCATGTAAAAGGACCCTATGAAGAGGAGGATGTAGATAGAAATTATGTAGATATGGAAGTAGAACAATAAGAGTAAAAATGTAGGATAATAATAGAATAATTAGAAAGTAAATGTAGATCATAGTTAATGAAAGGGTTTATATATAGACCATGAGAAGATAACTCCTACGAAGAAGTTAGATTTAACATATAAATTTGGTAGGTTTAAGTTAAAAATTAGCAAAATCCCAAAATAGTAAGTCATTCACTTCAAGAGTATGCATCTCCTCAACCAAATTTACTACGTGATAGAAGAAAAAGTACAGCTAAAAAGGTGGATATAGATTAGTTTGATTCATTTATAGAAAATTTTATAAAATCAAGTGCAAAATAAAACATATAAAAAATAGAATAAAAATATGATAATTTTTTTTAAGACACCTAAAAATTCTAGTGTGTAGTTAATAGTGAATAGTTAATAATGTATAACTAGAAGTGCATTATCATATAAAGTCACATTCACCACTATGAAAATACCTTTAGTCATAATTTATATTATTTATAAGCCTATCATAAAAATTGTTCCCCCTATGGAATTGATTGTAGGAATGTTTAATTCGCTAATTCCCTTTGATGGATCAACAAACCCAGAGTAATACCTAATAACTTGTAACATGAAATGGAATGCGATAGGAATATTTACATATAATGTTGAGAAATGTGAACTTGTAGGGGCCTTGTCAAGATGAGTTATAGATTTCATTTGTAAGAGAGATGTAAACACCTTAGACCTTATACAAGTTAAAATTTTGATGATAAAAGAATATAAATTAAATAAATACACAAACTAAACCATTTAGGATTTAATGGAGATGTAATAGAAATTGAGAGAATCAGTTGTAGAATATGATCAAAGATTTTATGATGTTATGAAAAAAATTGAAATAATTCTATAGGATAAATAAAAGGCTACTTATTTTGTATAAGGATTACAACCAATAATTAGATTTTCCATTATATGTAATTAGTATCCAATAAATCTAATGCTTAGTCTATTGCCTTATAAGTGAAGAAAATACAGGGCTATGGGGATGCCCCCATATCTGGTTCTAAGTTTGAAGCAAAAATAAATTAATTCATTATAATAATTGATGAGATGCATGAAAAAGATGCATAAAATCATAGGGTTTGTTCTATAATTTTTTTAAATCCATGAATCATGATGAAAATAATTTCCAAGCATTGCAAGAGTTAAATGAAGGTATGACTAGGAATGTCTTTGCAATTGTAGCAAAAAAAGTACTAACTATGAATCAAAAAATTCTAGGACTAAAAGTGGAGATGACTAGTGTGACTTAAGGTAGTCCAAGATGGATGCCTTTATTACCTCAATATCATAATCATTCATCACCATAATATCAACCACATAGACTAGCAAGATGGAATAATACATCATCTCCCTCATACCAATATTTTGTTTAGCATGCACAATTGTGTACCAACACAAATCTTTAATAATAGTAATAAAATTAGGTCCCAACTTTCCCTTAACACCAATATGGTGGGTATGATGTGTAGCTAATACAATAAAGAGGGTATATTAGACCACAAAAATAAGGTTGGGGTTGGGGATACTAATACAATAGAGGAGGATATAGGAGCAGATATCATGGAAGATATCAAGGCAGTCATAACAAGGATAAACACCAGGCCTAATTTCCTATGCAATGTTATCTATGTAGTACATATAACCATTATGCCAAAAAATTCCATACTAACCTACATAGACAAGTCTACTACATATAATGCATAGTAGAAGGCTAACACCAAATAGAAGATTATATGATATTATAAAAATAAAGGAAGGATAAAACATCCACAACATAAATATGATCACTGTGTAGGCAAATGAAAATGCATTTATGTAAGCAATCACTCACCAATAAAGAATCAAGAAAGGGTTACCACCTTTGGAAATGCCTCAAGATTTGGGAATTAGAAAAGTACACTAAGATAGATATCCCAATCATATTATGTAAATAATTTGATGTATTAAGCTGGATAGGTATTACAAAAGATCCAATCGTAACCATGTTATGATGGTGATAACACAATAATTAATGCACAAATGTGTGGAGAAATTTTTAATATCATGAGATAGGAGGGTGTTGTGACTACTTTAAAAGACTTGATAAAGTTACTCAAAACACTATGTAATGAGGATATCTCCAAAAACATCACTAATATCCTACATAATATTCTAGAGTGCATACAACTAGGTCAAAAATGGATTGAGAAGGTATTCTGGTATGTTAAAACCAAGAAACCTTAGGATGTTGATTCTCAAATGGATATCGAGTTAGTAGGATATGAGTTTCCAAATTTAGTATTTGATTTTGAGAACACAGTCAATATGATTCCATAATCAATTTGGGAAGCCATTGTCTAACTAACCTTAAGCTGTAGTCTAGTTACTCTTAGTTTGGTGGATTATGGTTGGGTTGAGCCCATTAGAATGTTAGAGGATGTTGAAATCAAAGTGGTCAGCTCATCTTGTAAGGATATTTTAAATTCATCGATATAAAGATAAAATAGACTCATTATCCTACTTTAATTACAAGAAATGGGCTTATGATGGCCAAACGACCATCAATATTATATGCAACCAACTAAAAGTGCAACAAGGGGATAAAATAGTGGTCATACCCCTAAATAAGTTTGAGAAAAATCCATTCATTATCCAAAAAGATATATCCCTTTATGCCTATGGGGATAATAGTTGGTTTAAAGGTGGTCTAAATAAAAGGCAAAATTCTTTATGATATGTAGAATGTCAAGTTGGAAAGTTGCACACTATATATAAAGAAGAGAAACCAATATATAAACTTGTTATAACAATCTCTGATTAGGTAGGCTCCTATAGAATAATGTGTTTCTCCATTAGTGTGATCTTCAATGAAGTCTAAAGTCATTTTTTAATATAATATAGGTGCCAAAATGATGGATTACATGGAGCCTACTCTTGAGTGTGTTTAATCCTAGGAATTGACATCATTCATAAGTGGTGAATCAAACACTCGCATGTTGAATTGGGCTCGTAGGGATCCTGAGTTAAAACCTCTATGCATGGTGTTCATTGTAGAATGATGGATACCTCAATATTTTGTGATAGAAGATCTCAATCCATTTATATTGAGGCTCAAACACCATGTACTAGAGGTGGATCAATGAGTCAACATACTTATCTATGCGCTAAAATTAACTCCTATAACTTGGTGGGCCATCCATAGGAATATTAAAATTCATTGGGAGGAAGCATGAAAAATATTAAATGAAAGGTTTTAACTACCAAATACTATCAAATTAGAAGAGCATTTATTCCAAGAAGGTTAATGTCCAAAATTTCACATTCATCAGTGTGTGGAATATGGACCTAACATACAATAGATCCAAGATATTGGGTACATATCTTCAACCACACCTTAACACCTTTGTCAATGGTCTGGTATATGCACCAAGAGTGTAGAAGAGAAACCAAGCATTAGTCACATGTTTAGCAAGATTTCATTTAGACCTTTATATTCAAATATGATAATCCATTGGTGTATAAGGCTTTATAGAAAATCAAAATCTTTCTCTATCATGGATAAGTAGAATATTTAGAAACTACAGTTGAATCATCATCACAACAGGAGGCTACACAAGATTTGAATGTGGCACTACACAATTATAAAGCTACCCAACAAAAAAATCCCATGGCAATCCATATAATAGAATAAAAAATGACCTGAAAGATTATAGTGATAGTGACAAAGATATTGATCTCAAAGGTTTCTTTGAGACATAATGAGAAACCGAATCAAACCTAGTTCAAATCACAAAATGATTGGAAGAAGATATAATGCACAATATAAACCTTTTTTAGTGAGAATGTAAATGCATTCTATAATATGCTCTGCCTAATGCATCAAGTAAAATATATCAATAGTTATTAAAAATATTAAAGGGAACATTATAACATAATTAGTTCTTAAGCTCAATATGATGGGAGACTATTGGGAATAAGAGCATATTTTAGACGTCTTACAATTGCTAAGGGACTATAAAGATGTGTTCCCAACTAAAATTTTAAAGGTAAAAGGCGTAGATCCATCTTTAGGAGAAATGCATATAGAACTAAAATAATGTGCTCAACCTATTAAGAAGAAACCATATAGATTAAATTTTAACATGAAATTAAATGTAAAAGTTGAGTTGGATCAAATGCAAGAAGTTGGAATCATATATCCAGTATAAAAATTATATTGGGTAAATATTATAGTGGTGTAAGCAAAGAAAATTGGTGAGATATGAGCTTGTGTGGATTACCACACACTCAATGATTCCTGCATGAATGATCCTTTTTTAATACCAATCATAGATGATGTTCTTGAATCAATCACAGGACATGAAGTGTACTTCTTTACAAATGGATTCAATGGATACCACTAGATTCCAATCACAACATAAGATCAATCCAAAAATATGTTTTCAACTAAATGGGGTTTATTTAATTATAATGTAATGATTTTTAGATTGAAGAATGCACCCATAGTATTTTCTAGAGCTGTAGTAACTACAATCAAATATTTCATTCATAATTCTCTAGAAGTATATTTGGATGATTGGGTTGTTTTATATTTATTTAAATAACATCTATCAAAGTTGTGACTAATGTTAGAATTGTGTCGAGCATTATGCATTACTCTAAATCTAAATAAATGCTTATTTTCACAACTTTTTTGTGTTCTACTAGGCCATGTTGTATGCACAGATGGCATTTTAGTTGATCCAATTAAGATTGTTGTCATCATATGGATGCCACCTCTTACTAATTCCATTGAATTACACATATTTCTTGTCCATATGATATATTACAAGAAATTTATTAAAGGGTACATAATTATATTTACAACCATAGAAAAACTAATGTGTAAGGATATAAAATTTGAATAGACAATAGAATGTCAAACAACATTCACTGAGTTGAAACAAAGGCTTGTAACAACATCAATTTTAGTATTTACTAATTGGAAGAATCCATTCCATGTACACATAGATGTTTATAGTATTGTAGTAGCAGTTGTCCAAGCACAACCAAGAGAGGTGGACTATATCATCCTACACATTTTGGTAGTAGGAAGCTATCTATAGCTGAGAATAATTATACTACTACTAAGAGGGAGGCTTTAGCCACATTTTTTGTACTTCAAAACTTTTAGCACCACTTTTTGGATACACCATTTGAGTTCTTCATATATCACTAGGTATTTTGATACCTAGTTAATAAGCCCATGTTGGAAGAATGCATATCTAGGTGGATTATGTTGTTTTGATAATTTTAACTCTATATTACTATTAATCCAGGCCATGAAAATGTGAGGCTAGATCACCTTACCATTATTTATAATGGGGAAGAACTTGAAGATGAATCTCTAGATGTGCATCTACTCATAAATATTGTAGTTATCAATAATATGTGTTATTACCAAAATGTGTCACTCACTTTTGGGGACAACATATAAACTATTTTGGTCATGCAGGCCAAAATTCTCTATTCTCTTCTCAAAAAATGTTCTGAGTATTCAAATTTTTCATTGTTTAAGCTTTTTTAGCTAAGGGACTCTCAGGTTCAACAGGTTCAACAACTTCAATAGGTGAGCTCTCACAAAGAAACAAGTTCCCAACACTTAAGCAATTTCAAG
The DNA here is from genome assembly GCA_037957365.1 of Torreya grandis. Classification (NCBI taxonomy): domain Eukaryota; kingdom Viridiplantae; phylum Streptophyta; class Pinopsida; order Cupressales; family Taxaceae; genus Torreya; species Torreya grandis. Next base: position 3,334,865 of record JARHVA010000053.1, on the reverse strand, counting down.
GTTGGTTCAATGTTGAGGTTCAACCAAAAGGTCCATCGACAAGCTTCAAACAAAAGATTGAACCATTGAACCCCGCTTCCAAAGGTTCAATGGGTTCAAAGTTTCAATGACGTCGACAGACTTAAAGAGATAAGTGCTTCGGCAAGTTCAAAGTTCAACCGCTTCGGCAAGTTCAACGGCTTCAAAAGACTTAGAAGAAAAGAAGGCTTGGAAGAGTAAAGAATGAACCGTTGAACTATTAAACCTAGAACCAAAATGGTTCAATGGGTTCAAAGGTTAAATGAGTTCAATAAGATCAAAAGACTTAAATGAAAGAAGGCTTCAAACAAAAGATTGAACCATTGAACTATTGAACCATTGAACCATAAGTTGGTTCAATCGGTCATTTAAATCGAAAGGTTCAAAGGAAGGTGTCCCAAATCTCGAAGGACAAGTGCCCTTGCAGAGGGCAGGGAACCAAAGGAACAAAAGAAGATATCTTTCAGAAGAAAATTCTATTGCATAATTTTACAAGTGAAATCCTTTAGACAAAATTTATGAAGGAATGATCAAAGGCTCGACAGAAAGTGGCTAAGGCAAAGGAAAGATTTCTTTCAGACAAAATGTCTAAAGGAATTCTTTCAGACATTTTTTTCAAAGGATTTGAAGAAGAAGGCCACCCGAGGGACCCTAAAAGTTAGTTACCCTTGTGGGGGGATCTCAGTGACTAGGAAATGGACCTTTCTCAAAGCCCGAAAGGACACCTTCCCTTTGGGGTGTTCCAAAGACATAAAGTCAAATGAATTTCAAAGCTCAAGAGACTTAGAAAAAACAAAGGATATCGAGAAAGAGAATGAACCGTTGAACCTTGAACCAAAGTGGTTAAAAGGTCCAAGGGTTCAAAGGTTCAAGGAAGCTTCAACTGAAGAGGTAGGAAGGTGAATGAACCAGGAAGGTGAATGAACCAGGAAGGTGAATGAACTAAAGAAGTGATGGAACCAAAGAGCTAATAAGACTGCTTGAAATGATGAACCATTGAACCAATGAACTCTCATAGTTCAAAGGTTCATGGTTCAAAGTGGTTCAAGTGACCATCAACTAGTGACATCCCCACAGATGTCAAATTCAAGATAATGAGATATTTGTTGATTTTCAAATGTGGCACAGAACTTGAAGAATAAACTAAGTGACCAACTAGAGAAGATAACCTGAGAGCTCAAATTGCAACAGGAAAGAGGAAAAAGCTACAGGAGATATTGAAATATTTACAAGGGAGTTATTCTAGTAGGTGGAACAGTCCACCAAGTAGCATCTGAGTGTGCAATTATTCAAAGACGCATCCTAATTTTCTCCATGGAGTAAAGACAAAGTGGATAGCTGCACCAATATCAAGAAGAAGACTAGGTGGCCTATACTTTGGAGGGGACATTTTGAGATGAATTGACTCACCATAGTTAAGGTAGACACCCTGTTCCAGCATGGCCCCTTGACAAAACTAAAAATTCATTTAAGGCATTGAATGCAACATGGGCCATTCCATGAAATAAAGTGCTAAGTCTTTCTTCACTGCTATATATTGTAATCTCTTATTTTATGCAATGGAGATCTTTTTGATATAGAAGCAAAACTCTACCAAAATTGAGAGGCAATTCCTGAGACTTTGAACTCAAATTGTGAATCATATTTCTTTATTTTGATGAGAAAGTAGGTTACTTTCAGACTTTGTGCTATAATATGTTGTGTCATTTGGGAGATTTTTCTTATGTCTATTTCTTAAATGTGTTCTTGTCCATTTAATGAAATAACTAGAACTAGTAGAAGTAATCAGGAAGGTGTCCTGAAGCCAATTGTGGAGAGACTTTGTGCTATCACAATTGTCTTTAGTGTGTGTGTTTTCAATTTATTTTTGTGTAAAGGATCTTGGGATGACTTTTTGCCCCCATTATCCTTCGTATTTCACTCTTGAGTAGTTGAGGTGGAGAATTTGTGCTACACCTTATTCTGCTGGTTACTATGGCCCCTGTTATTACTTGTTACCTATCAGAAAGAACTCCTGCTCTTTGTTGCAAGACCACTTCTGAAAGAAGAGAAGTGCCTTTAGTGTTTTTACCAGGATTTATCCCTTGTCTATGAACATCATCTCTGAAAAAAGAGAGATGGATGGTGTTATCCTACCTTGAGTGTTATTTTCTACATATATATATATATATATAGTATATAGCTCCTCATAGTTATAGGGAACCTCCCCTTGATAAGAATAGATATTTTTCCCCTTTTGATGTGTTAAACCTACACACTTGGCTGACCAATCTCCTTATGATGTGGTTGAAATAACCTATTTTGCCCATTAGTTATGTGGTGACAAAATATTCACCCAATAGTTTTTTGTGACTCCACTGGGGAAGAGTGTGCAGTTTGAAGCCTCAAGCTTCAAGTTGAAGCAGGGCCAGAGAGCCCAAGGTGTTGTTGACCCTATTTTTGAGTTGGTGTAGCAGGGCAATTCTAATTTGTTTCCTCCACAACTTCAAGTTTAATGAACTAGGAGTCTTCCTCCTACCAATACCAGGTCACCAATACAAGGTAGAGCTTCTTTTTCTGCTATTAGCAGAGCTTTGCCTATATATACTCCACCCATATTTAGTATTCCCCCTTTCCATAGTCAAATAATGGTAGTTCAAGGCCCCTAGGGTAACTCTTTTGGCCCACTCAATTTAACTCCACCTCTACATGAGCTACCACATAGTTCAAGAAAGAATTTCCCTAAATTCTTTGGTGATGGGAGAGTTCATCTTGATGAACATATTGCATCTTTCAGCATAGCGTGTCACATGATAGGCATGAAGTATGAGGATGTGGCAGTCAAGATATTTGTGGAGACATTATAAGGTGATGTTGTAGACTGATTCTACCATCTACAGGCTCAGTCTGTGACTAACTGGAACACTCTCAAAGCCAAGTTTGAAGCAAGGTTTAAGCCTATAGAAGATGTGCATGCCCTACTGGCCCAGCTCACACAAATGAATAAAAAGCCTCATGAACCTATGAGGGACTTCATTGATAAGTTTGACAAGTTGAGAAACCAAATTCTTATAATTGCTCAGCCAACACCTAAGAACCTTAAATGTTTTTACATCAATTCTCAACTGCCTAAAGTGAGTTTCCTGTTGAGATGGGATGGCCACATAAACCTTGCTACTACTCAGGATTTGGCCACTAAGGTAGAAGATGACCTTATCTTGGTAGGAAAGATAAGGAGAGATCCTAATAAAGGTAAATCTTCTTCATCTTTTGAATACTCACCTACAAGCACCACTGATCCAATGGTGTAGAAGCTAAAAAATGAGTTGCTAGCTCTTAGAAAACAAATGGTGCAAGGGATGTCATCTGCTCCTTCATACAGAGATATACCAAGGAAGATATTCCCTAATCAGTCATACCAAGGCAATGCTGCTAGGAATCAAGGGCAATCAAATCATATTCCTCCCCCTTAGGGGAAATTAGCCATTGAAGCCCCTCTAACCAATTCAGTAGTTGGATATTTTGAAGCAGAATCAGATTTCTCCTTTCAGCCTAAGTTGAACCTAGAAGATGATGCTAATCTCTTCATAGAGAGAGAAGAATAATTAGCTAGTGACTCCAACATTAGTTTCCTAAATTACTAGGATGAACCCAAAAGTGAAGGTAAAGTAGTTGATGGATCATACACTGTATTCACCTGGTCCAAGAACTAGTTAGCTCAACAAGTTGATAAGGGAAAAATAGGAGAAGAATCTCAGCCTACAATTTCAATAGCTAAGCGGGGAACCACTCTACCTTTTCAAGTAAAGGACCTAGTGAATAATAAAAAAGTAAGTACCCCAAACATTTTTACTTCAATTTTGCAGATCAGTCCTCCCCCCCTAAAAACCAAAAATATGAACTGCCTTTCCCTATTCCTAATTCATTTTAGATGTTTAACATAATCAACCATGTCAAGAAAACTAAAATTCAAATGTCTGAATTTGAATTCCTATAATCCAACCCTGAGTAGTTGGATAAATTGGTTCAATGTGTTAAGAATAAAATTATCCCTGTAGGACCAGCTATTCCAAAGGTGACTCCCACATCCACCCGAAATAACCTTGTCATTTCTCCTCCTGCTACTCCCGAAAGGACTGAACCATTTTATGTCTCCCTATTGATAAATGGACATTAGCTAAACAATTACATCATAGACTCAGGTGCATCTGACAATGTCATGCCTACCAAAGTAGTTGAATCCCTTGGTCTCACACTGACCAAGAATTTTGGGAGATGTTTCTCCATGGAGAACAAACAAGTTCCACTACTAGGATAAATCAAGGATGTCCAATTTGCATTTGCATCATTCCTGGATAAAATAATTAAGATGACAGTCCTGGTGGCTGACATCTCAGCCTCATATAACATTCTTCTTGGGCAAAATTTTTGTAAGGATGTTGGTGGTGAAGTAAGCATGGACCTATCTGAAGCAAGGATCCTAGTTAAAGGCATCATGCAGAGGCTGCTCCTTGAGAAGGAAGAAAAATATGTTGTCACTAAAACATCAGTGCCTAAAGCTCAAATTTTATTTGAGTCTTCAAGCACGGGCAATTACTTCTTATCCATAGAGGAGGTTCATGTGGTGACTGATGAAACTTTTGAAAATGACAATCTGAAAGTTGGTTTAGATGGAACAACAGAAGGATTGGTAGAGCATAGTGCAAGCATAGAAGAATCCTCCCCTCCAAATGAAGAAGAATCTAAGGAAAAAATAGTTCTTAATAACGTATGGTTATTAGAATTCAATGGTAGTTGTTCCTCTACCAGTTTAGGAGCTGGGATTGTGTTGATATCTCCTCAAGGAGATATTTTTCCTTCTTCATACAAGTTGTAGTTCAGCAACACCAACAACACTGTTGAGTATGAATCTTTATTGCTTGGATTGAAGGCCACTCAAGACAAGGGCATCAAGCTCCTTCATGCCAAAGGAGATGCTGAACTAGTGGTTTGTCAGGTGAGGAACCTATATCAAACCAAAAATGAGAGATTTCACCATTATCACAATCTAGTTTGGGATCAAATTGAAAGCTTTGATGCTTTAAGTATCTATACAATGCCCAGGGGATTCAATGATCAAGCTGATGCATTAGCTATTTCTATAACTCTTTTGTTTCCTCACCCAAATTTTAAAAGAGACAAGTACACTATCAAACTGGTCTTTTGACCAAGTGTGCCTGACAATGTCAATCATTGGCAAGTGTTCAATGGTGACAACTAAATCATTACCTTCCTAGAACAAAAAGGTAGCTTCGAACAGCTTCACTTTGAAGGTAGTGAACCAGCCCTTGAAACAAGTCCAAATGCAGGTGAGGAATTCCTATAGCTAAAATGGAATAAAATCCCAAAAGGCCTAGTTTCTCTTGAGAAATTGTTTGACAAGCACGACATGTTCATCAAATAGTAGAAAATAGATTCAAGCTCCTCCCAGGAGTTTGATCAAACATATTTGGGTACCAAGGAAAATCCCAAGATGGTGAACATTGAGAAGTGATACACTTAGGAAGAGAAGTTCAAGTTTAATGCTCTGCTCTACCAGTACATAGATGTTTTGGCGTACTCCTATGATGATCTAAAGTCACTCAAAACTCAAGAGATTTGCCATGAAATCCCTCTCAAAAGTGATTCGGTGCCTTAAAAGCAAAAATCTAGGCAGTATAATCCAAAGATATCAGGTACTATTCTGTCTAAAATACAAAAAATATTGAATGCTAGGATAATTTTCCCAATCCATCATTCCACATGGATTGCAAACATAGTCCCTGTGAGGAAGAAGAATGGCAAAATTTGCCTCTGCATGGATTTCAAAAATTTTAATCAGTCATTCTTAAAGGATAACTATCCTCTGCCCATCATGGACCAAGTTCTTCAGACAGTGACGGGTTCAGAGATGTTATCAATGTTAGACTATTTTTTGGATACAGTCAAGTTGAAGTTGGTGAAGCAGACCAGCATAAGATTGTCTTCACCACACCTTGGGGCACCTTCGCATATTGGAGAATGCTATTTGGCCTGATAAATGCTGGCACCACTTTCCAAAGAGAAATAGACCTTGCTTTCAAAGATGAAATGGGTAAGTTCATTATGGTGTACTTTGATGATTTAACAGTCTTTTCCAAGCATCATCTTGATCATGTGTGCCATTTGCAACAAGTGTTGGAATGATGTTGCTAGAATGGCATTTCTCTAAATCCCAAGAAGTCTATTTTTGGGGTAACAAAAGGGAAACTTCTCAGACACATTATATCCCAAGAAGGCATAAATATTGACTCAAAAAGAGTCAAATTTATCCAGGAGCTTACCCTACCCACAAGTAAGACTACAGTTCACTCTTTCTTTGTAAAGGTAAATTTTTTGCGAATGTTCATCCCTGAGTTCACAGAGAAGACTCACCATATTGTAAACATGATGAAGGGAAAGGCCACTTTTAGCTAGACTGAAGAAGGCAAATTGGCATATCAAGACATCAAGATAGTTATTGCCCATGCCCTAATTTTGATTTGTCTAGATTATACCAAGGATTTTATAGTGTATAGTTATGCTTCTAAGCACACACTTTCAGCAATTCTAGTTCAATAGAACTAGAAAAGTGTGGAATCTCCCATATCCTTCATGAGCTATCCTCTCAAAGCTCATGAACTAAAATTTTCAAATCTAGAGAAGCATGCTTACACAGTGGTGAAGGTAGTAAAGCACTTCCATTTTTACATCCTCAATTCACACACTATTGCCCTAGTTCCTGATACCACAATCAAATCCATATTAACTCAGCAGGAGTTTGGAACCGAAAGAGGCAACTGGATTGCTAAAATCTAGGAGTTTGATCTAGTTATCAAACCAACAAATCTTGTACAAGGAAGAGGTCTCTACCAATTGATTGATGATAACAAACCAAAATAAATGGGGCATGAAGAAGCAAAAATAAAAGACACGCCAACAGTCCTCTTTGTCTCCACCATGAATGAGTGGTATTTGAGTATTGCTCATTTCCTTACTTATGGTGAGTGTCCTACTCACCTCTCTTGTAAAGAAAGGAGGACTATTAAATTGAAATATACCAATTTTATCTTATGAGACAATATCCTGTATAAGATGAACCTTGATGGAGTGTTCCTTCGCTGTGTAGATAAAGAGCAACAGAACCAACTTTTGGAGTCCTTCCATAATCTAACCTATGGAGGACATTTTTTTGTGCCTATGACTACCCATAAGATTATATGAGCTAGGTATTACTATCCTAATCTATTTCAAGATGCATACAAATGGGTACAAAGATGTGGACTGTGCCAATAGTTCATTGGAAGACCCAAATTAGCTGCATTACCTCTCAAGCCAGTGATGATAGAAGAGTTATTTCAGCAATGGGGAATTGATTTCATTGGTGCTGTAAACCCATCTTCAAGTTTTGGACATGATTATGTCCTCACAACCATATATTACTTCACCAAATGAGTCGAAGCAATTCTAACAAAGCATGCTACTTCAGAAGTGGTATGCGATTTCCTCAAGGAAAACATCATTTCTAGGTTTGGGGTCCCAACCAAGATTGTGATAGACAATGCAGCTTGTTTCTCTTCCCATGAGATTAATCAATTCTATTTTTATTATGGGATTACCCTTTCCCACTCCTCTGATTATTTTCCATAAGGGAATGGCCAAGAAAAATCAAGCAACAAGAACCTGGTAACCATCATCAAGAAGCTAGTAGATGACAATCAATGAACATGACATAAAGCATTGGTTGATGCTTTATGGGCAGATAGAATTACACCCAAGAGAGTAATAGGTATGTCACCTTTCCAAAAAATTTATGGTCTCAATGCAGAGATACCAATCACCCTAGAATTACAGCACTAAAATTGGCAAAGGCAGTCAAAGATCAGACATATGAAAGCTCCATCGATAAGAGGATCATGTGCTTAACTGAGCTGGATGAGCAGTGAACTGTGGTGGTGGACTAAATTGTTGTGCATCAAAGTCTAGTGAAGAATCTCTTTGACCAAAAAGCAAAAACCTATGATTTCTAGATTGGTGATCAAGTTTTGTTATGGGATAAGAAAAGAGAACCAAAGGGAATGCATGGGAAATTTGATTCCCCATGGAGAGGCTTGTTTACTATCCATCAGCTCAATGGTGAAAATAGTTTTATATTGAAGTATCAAGATGGCACGCCCTTCTCTCTACCTCATAATGGGTAGCATCTGAAGCACTTCAATCCTTGAAGTATCAAGTGACATTAGTTGTACATATGTATATTTATATAGTCTTCGGTTCTATTTTATGCTTTTTATTTTTATTTTTGGTGCCTTTCTTTTTTGGGTAGCATGACTCTGTATCCCAATGGCATACTTGAAGGCACTAGAGATTTTGGTTTCTATTACCCTCAGCTATTTCAAAATTTCAACTGATGGAAGTTCCCCAACTGGAGCCAGCTGTTCCCAAAATGTGTCACTCACTTTTGGGGACAATATATGAACTATTTTGGTCCTGCTGACTAAAATTGTCTGTTCCCTTCTCAAAAAATGTTGAGTATTCAAATTCTTCATTGTTCAAGCTTTTTCAGCTAAGGGACTCTCAGGTTCAATAAGTTCAACAACTTCAACAGGTGAGCTCTCACAAAGAAACAATTTCTCAACACTTAAGCAATTTCAAGGTTGGTTCAACACCGAGGTTCAACCAAAAGGTCCATCGACAAGCTTCAAACAAAGGATTAAACCATTGAACCATTGAACCCCACTTCCAAAGATTCAAAGGTTCAACGGGTTCAAAGGTTCAATGACGTCAATAGACTTAAAGAGTTAAGCGCTTCGGCAAGTTCAAATTTTAACCACTTCAACAAGTTCAACGGCTTCGAAAGACTTAGAAGAAAAGAAGGCTTCGAAGAGTAAAGAATGAACCGTTGAACCGTTGTACCTTAAACCAAAATGGTTCAATGGGTTCAAAGGTTCAATGAGTTCAATAAGATCAAAAGAATTAAATGAAAGAAGGATTCAAATAAAAGATAAAACCATTGAACCGTTGAACCGTTGAACCATAAGTTGGTTCAATCAGTCGGTTCAATCGAAAGGTTCAAAGGAAGGTGTCCCAAAGCCTAAAGGACAAGTGCCCTTGCAGAGGGTAGGGAACCAAAGGAAAAAAAGAAGATATCTTTTGGAAGAAAATTTCGTGGCAAAATTTTAAAAGTGAAATCCTTTGGACAAAATGTCTAAAGGAATGATCAAAGGCCTAATAGAAAGCGGCTAAGGCAAAGGAAAGATTTCCTTTGGATAAAATGTCTGAAGGAATTCTTTCAGACATTTTGTTTGAAGGATTTGAATAAGAAGGCTACTTGAAAGACCCTGAAGGGTAGGTACCCTTGTGGAGGGCTCTTGACGACCAAGAAATGGACCTTTCTCAAAGCCCGAAGGGACACCTTCCCTTTGGGGTGTTCCAAAGACATAAAGCTGAAGTAATTTTAAATCTTGAGAGACTTAGAAAAAAACAAAGGATACCGAGAAAGAGAATGAACCGTTGAACCTTAAACCAAAGTGGTTCAAAGGTTCAAGGAAGCTTCAATCGAAGAGGCAAGAAGGTGAATGAACTAGGAAGGTGAATGAACGAAATAAGTGATGGAACCAAGGAGCTGATAAGACTGCCTAAACTGATTAACCATTAAACCAATAAACTCTCATATTTCTAAGGTTCATGGTTCAATTTGGTTCAAGTGACCATCAACTAGTGACGTCCTCGCAGACATCAAATTCAAGGTAATGAAATATCCATTAATTTTCAAATGTGGCATGGAATCCAAAGAACAAACTAAGTGACCAGCTAAAGAAGATAGCCCTAGAACTCAAATTGCAATAAAAAAGAGGAAAATGCTACAAGAGATATTGAAATATCTACAAGGGAGTTATTCTAGTAGGTGGAACAATCCACCAAGTAACATCTGAGCGTGCAAGCATTCAAAGATTTGGCTCGATTTTCTCTATGAGTAAAGATAAAGTGGAAAGTTGTGCCAATATCAGGAAGAAGACTAGGTGGCCTATACTTTTGAGGAGACATTTTGAGATGAATTGACTCACCACAGTTAAGGTAGATGCCCTATTCCAGCACGGCCCCTTGACAAAACTAAAAATACATTCAAGGAATTGAATGCAACATGAGCTATTCCATGAAACAAAGTGCCAAGTATTTCTTGGCTGCTATATATTGTAATCTCTTATTTTATACAATGGGGATCTTTTTGATATAGAAGCAAAACTCTACCAAAATTAAGAGGTGATTACTGAGACTTTGAGCTCAAATTGTTAATCATATTTCTTTATTTTGATGAGAAAGTAGGTTACTTTCAGACTTTGTGCTATAATAGCTTGTGTCATTTAGGAGATTGTTCTTATGTCTATTTATTGAATGCATTCTTATCCATTTAATGAAATAAGTAGAACTAGTAGAAGTTAGGAAGGTGTCCTAAAGCCAACTGTGGAGAGACTTTATGATGTCACAATTGTCTTTAGTGTGTGTGTTTTCAATTTATTTTTGTGTAAAGGATCTTGGGATGACTTTGTGCCCCCATTATCCTTCGTATTTCACTCTTGATCGGTTGAGGTGGAGACTTTGTGCTACACCTTATTCTACTAGTTACTATGCCCCCTGTTACCAGTTACTTGTTACCTATCAGAAAGAACTCTTTCTCTATGCTACAAGACCACTTCTGAAAGAAGAGAAGTGCCTTCAGTGTTTTCACCAAGATTTCTCCCTTGTCTGTGAGCATCATATCTTGCAAAAGAGAGATGGATGGTGTTATCCTACCCTGAGTGTTATTTTTTGCATATATATATGTATATATATATATATATATATATGTATATATATATATATATATATGTATATATATATATATATGTATATATATATATATATATGTATGTATATATATATATATGTATGTATATATATATATATGTATGTATATATATGTATATATATGTATGTATGTATATATATATATGTATGTATATGTATGTATGTATGTATGTATATATATGTATGTATGTATGTATGTATGTATACATATACATATACATATACATATACATATACATACATACATACATACATACATATATATATATATATATATATATATATATATATATATATATAGCTCCTCATAGTTATAGGGAACCTCCCCTTGATGAGAGGAGAGATTTGTCCCCTTTTGATGTGGTAAACCTGCACACTAGGCTGACCAATCTCCTTATGCTGTGGTTGAAATAACCTATTTTTCCCATCAGTTAGCTGGTGACAAAATATTCACCCAATAATATGGAAGATTTTACAATTTTTTTGGATCAAATGACCTTCCATTCACATTATACAGAGTGAGATAAATAGAAAATGGTCACTTGAGCTATACCTTAAGCCTCATTAATGGGTTTTTATACAAACTCAATAGAGATGATGTGCATGAACAACCTCAACTATTACAGGAGGTCTTTTCATGGGTGAAGCTACTAAAAATGCAATTTTACAAAGCAAGCTTTAGTGGCCTAAATTAGTTTAGGATGCACACAAAGTTTGTAAACACTACGATGTATGTCAAAGAATGGAAAATCAAAATCAAAGAGATGAGATGCCTTTAATGTCAATGCTCACAAAGAAACCATTTTAGCAATGGATAATCAACTTTTTTGGTCATATAAGTCCATTGAGCAAATGAAGTCATGTGAAATATATTATTACTATGATAGATTATTTCACTAAATGGGTGGAAGCTAATACCAATCCAAGATGCGATGTGAAAGATGCTACTAATTTATTATATGAAAACATGATTATAATATTCGAATATCTACTTAAGCTTATCAGTGACAAAGCTACACATTTTCTAAACAATACTATCAAGACTCTCATTGAGGAACTTTTGATATTGCACCATAAGAGCATAACTTATCACCCTAGGCAAATGAACAGGCTAAAGCATCTAATAAATTATTAGGGAATATGCTCACAAATATTTGTAATGTATAAAGGGATGATTGAGAAGATCTCATACATGTGATTCTATGGGCCTATATAACACATTAAACAAGATATACATGTTTCATTCTTTTTCAATCAATATATGACTTGGACACAGTAATACCTATGGAATATATTATTCCTAGTCTACGCATTATGATGGTTATGAGATTAGGGGATAAATATTCACTAAAATCATGGATGATAGACTTAAAAAATATAAATAAAAATAGATAAAGGGCATAATGGATACAACATATTAATAAGTAGAACTATAAAGTATGGTATGATTGTAAATTGTCATCTAATAAATTTTACCCAAAACAAGCAATATTACTTTATGATGTTAGATTTAAAGCATTCTTAAGAAATCTATGCATTAGATGAAAAGGACCCTATATTATTCATGAAGTATCATAATAGGAAATTATAGTGATATAATATATGTTGGGTGAATATTTTGTCACCAACTATCTGATGGCAAAATGGGTATATCAACCATAACACAGGGAGATTTATTTGATAAAATGAATGTGGTAACCACAGCCAAAATGAGATAAATCTCTCCTCTCAGCAAGGGGAGGTTCCCTACAAACTATAATATATATATATATATATATATATATATATATATATATATATATATATATATATATATATATATATAAACTAAAAATACACATAGGGGTGAAATCATAAATCCATCTCTCTTTTTTTAGAGATGATGTTCACAGAACAAAGGAGAATTCTAGTGTAACTACTGAAAGTACTTCTCTTCTTTCAAAAGTGATATTTAGTCAACAATAGGATTCTCCCTGGGTAGTAACTGGTAACCATAAGAAACCCATGAAAGCACAAAATCTTTTATTGCTTCTCCCACTGAAATAAAATGCAAGAACATAAAAGGATTACGCATAGCCCAAAGTCTCCACCTAAAACTAAAATAAAGTAAAGATTACGAAGGATAAGGGGAGATCAAAGTCTCTCTAGTATCCTTTACACAAAACATAGACTGAAGATAATTATGGCAGCACAAAGTCTCCCACAGTTGGCTTCAAGACATCTTCCAAATTATTTCCACTTGTTCTTCTTATTTGATTAAATGGACAAAAATGTATTTAGGAAATAGACATAAGAAAATTTCCTAGATAACACAAGCTATTTCAACACAAAGTCTGAAAGATCACTTGCTTTCTCATTCAAATAACAAAATATGATTAAAATTCTTAGCTCAAAGTCTTAGGAATGCCTTTCAATTTGGGTAGAGTTTTACTTCTGATAACAGAGAGATCTTTTTGCATAAATTGAGAGATTACAATATATAGCATTCCAAGAAAGACTTGGGCACTTGTTTCATAAAAATGGCCCATGCTGAAATATCTGTGAAAGGGCCATGCTAGAATAGATCATCGGCCTTGAATTTCATGTTCTGAATCATCTCAAATGTTTTCATCTAAGCATGGGTTGTCTAGTCTTCTTTATGATGCTTACACGGCTATCCATTCACCTTTACTTAATGCGAAAAAATAGATCATGCATTTGAATGTTCGTGCTCTCTGATGTTCACTTGGTGGACTGTTTCACCTACTGGAAATAACTCTCCTGTAGATATTTATGAATTTTTGTAGCTTTCATTTTTTTTGTTACATTTTGTCTCTTCCTTGCAATTTGAGCTCTCAGGCTATCTTCTCATTTTCAGCTGGCTCTTTCGGCTCCTTCTTCAGTTGGTCACTAAGTTTATTATTAGGGTCCGCACCATATTTGAAAATCAATAAATATTTCATTACCTTGAATTTGACGTCCTTGGGGACGTCATTGGTTACTTGGTTACTTGAACTACTTTGAACTTTAAACCTTTGAAATATTTTAGTTCAAGGTTCAATGGTTCAATGGTTCAACAGTTCATTGATTCAATGTTTTGTAAAGGGCCACATTCACTCTCTTTTCCTTCTTCAGTTGAACCATCTTGTTGAACTTCTTTTTGGAATCTTCCACTTCTTTGATTTTTCTTGAATATTCCTTTCAAACTTTGAACTTATTTGAACCTTTGAACCATTTCAGTTCAAGGTTCAATGGTTCATTGGTTCAATCTATTTCTTTGAATCCTTTGATGCTTTGAACTTTCTAGATCCTTTCCTTTTTCGTTGAACTCATTGAACCTTTGAACATTTGAACTAATTCGATTCAAGGTTCAATGGTTCAATGGTTCAAACTTAACTCTTTGAATCCTTTTATTCTGTTTAGTCCACCGAAGCCATTTGAACCTTTGAACTTGCCAAAGTCTTCAAATTTGTTGAATTCGTTGAAGCGATTAACTTTTTTTTGAACCTTTGAACCTTTGAACCTTCGAACTCTTTTTAGTTTAATGGTTTAACATTTCAATCTTCATTCTTCTAAGCCTTCCTTTCTTTAAGTCTGCCGAAGTCTTCAAACTTGTTAAACTCATTGAACCTTTGAACCTTTGAGGTGGGGTTTAATGGTTCATTGGTTCAAAGTGGTTCATTCCAATTGTTTAAAGCCCACCATTAAGTCTTTTGATTGAACCTTTGCGTTGAACCATCCTCAAAACACTAAGGAAAAGCCTCAAGTGTTTTGAACTTCCTTTTAAGAAAGCCTGCCTATTGAACCTGCAAGCTCCTTAGCTAAAAAGGCTTGATTAACTTAAAAATTTAGTTTCTCAGAACATTTTAAAAAAGGAAGAGATCATTTTGGCCTATAGGACCAAAATAGTTGATATGTTGTCTACAAAAACAAGTGACAAATTTTGGGAACAACAGTTGGCTCCAGTTGGGGAACTTCCATCGATTGTAAAAATAATCAAAGGGAGTAGAAACTAAAATCTCAGTGCCTTCATTTATGCCATTGAGCTATGAAGTCATGCTACCCAAAAATAAAGGTGCCAAAAATAAATGAACAACACAAAACAAATGGAAAACTATACAAAAATTATACATATGTACAACTGGACTTATCTGATACTTGAAAGATTGAAGTGCTTTAGATGCTGCCCACTATGAGGCAGAGAAAGTGGTGTGTTATCTTGATACTTCAATAGGAAACTATTTTCACCATTGATTCGATGAATAGAAAATGGGCATGTCTATAAGGAATCAAGTTTCCTGTGCATTCTTTTTGGTTCTTTCCTCTTGTCCCATAATAGAACTTGATCTCCAATCTAGAAATTATGAATCCTTGCTTTCTGGTCAAAGCACTTCTTTACCAGACTTTGATGCGTAGGAATTCAATCCACCACCATAGTTCATTGCTCATTAATTTTAGTCAAGCACATGATCTTTTTATCAATAGAACCTTCAAAGGTTTGATCTTCGACTGCCTTTGCCAACTTTGGTGCTAGCGATTCCAGGGTGATTGGTATCTCTACATTGAGACCATACAGAAGTTGGAATGCTGACAAACCTATCACCCTCTTGGGTGTAATTTTGTCTAACCATAAAGCATCAAATAATGCTTTGTGCTAGGTTCTCTGATTGGCATCTACCAACTTCTTGATAATGGTTACCAAGTTCTTGTTGCTCGATTCTGCTTGGCCATTTCCTTGTGAAAAATAGTCAGAAGAGTGGGAGAGGATAATCTCATAATGAAAGCAGAATTGGGTAATCTCATAAGAAGAGAAATAGGCTACATTGTCTGTTACAATCTTGGTTGGGACTCCAAACCTAGAAATGATGTTTTCCTTGAGGAAATTACATACTACTTCTGAAGTAACATGCTTGGTTGGAATGGCTTCCACCCACTTGGTAAAGTAGTCTATGGCTGTGAGGACATAATCATATCTAGCACTTGAAGACAAATTTACAGTGCCTATGAAATCAATCTTCCATTTCTGAAATGGCTCTTCTATCACCACAGACTTGAGAGGTAATGCAACCAATTTGGGTCTTTCAATGAACTATTGACATAGTTCGCATCTATGTACCTATTTATATGCATCTTGAAATAGAGTAGGCCAATAATACCTAGCTTGTAAAATCTTATGGGAAGTTACAGGCACATAAAAATGTCCTCCACAAGACAAATTGTGGAAGGACTCTAAAAGTTTGTTCTGCTGCTCTTTATCCAAGCAGTGAAGGAATACCCCATCAAGGTTCCTCTTATATAAACCATTTTCCCACAAGACAAAGTTGGCAGCTTTCAACTTAAAAATCCTCTTTTCTTTATGAGATAGGTGAGCAAGACACTCACCATAGGTAAGCAAATGAGAAATATTTGAATACTGCTCATTTATGGTGGTGAACTAGTGGTGTATCTTCAACTTCTATTTATTCATGCCCTGTTTCTTCTAGTATGTTATCATCAATTAATTGACAAAGGCCTCTTCCTCGCACAAGCTTAGTAGGTTTGATAACAAGATCAAACTCTTATATTTTATAAATCTAATTGGCCCTTCTAGTACCAAACTCCTGTTGAGTTATAATGGACTTTACCATTGTATCAGACACTCGAGCAACAGTGCATGAGTTCAAGATGTAAAAATAGAAGCATTTTACCACCTTGACTACTGTATAACCATGCTTCTCCATGTTTGATTATTTTAGTTCATGAGCTTTGAGAGGATAACTCATGAATGATATAGGAGATTCCACACCTTCTTTATTCTACTGAACTAGAATTGTTGAAAGTGTGTGTTCAGAAGCATAACTGTACATTATGAAGTCTTTGGTGTAATCTAGGCAAACCAGGACCAAAGCATGGGTGATAGCTTTCTTGATATCTTGAAATGTTGACTTGCCTTCTTTAGTCCCGCAAAAATTAGCTTTTTCCTTCATCATGTCCATAATAAGGTGAGTCTTCTCTACGAACTCAGGAATGAATCTTCATAAAAAATTCACTTTTCCAAAGAAAGAGTGAACTACAGTCTTACTAGTGGGTAGAGTAATCTCTTCGATGGATTTGACTCTTTTTGAGTCAATCTTTATGCCTTCTCAAGATACAATGTGATCGAGAAGTTTTCCTTTTGTAACCCCAAAAATTGAATTCTTAGGATTTAGAGAAATGTCATTCTATCGACATCATTCCAACACTTGTTGTATTTGATCGGGATGATGCTTAGAAAAGATAGTCAAGTCATCAAGATATACCATAATAAACTTTCCCATTTAATCTCTAAAATCAAGGTCCATTGCTCTCTAGAAGGTAGCACTAGCATTGATCAAACCAAAGGGCATTCTATGATATGCAAAAGTGCCCCAAAGTGTAGTGAAGGTAGTCTTATGTTGGTTTGCTTCATTGACTTCTACTTGATTGTACCCTAAGAAACCATCTAACATTGATAACATCTCTGAAATAGTCACTATTTGAAGGACTTGATCCATAATGGGTAGAGGGTAGTTATCCTTTAGAGAAGATTGATTCAAATTTTTGAAATCCACACAGAGGTGAATTTATCCATTTTTTTTCTCACAGGGACTATGTTCACAATCCATGTGGAATGATGGATTGGAAAAATTATCCTAGATTTTAACATTTTCTAAATCTTAGATAGAATAGTACCTAATATCTTGGGGTTGTACTACCTAGATTTTTTCTTGTGAGGCAATGAACTGCTCTTGAGAGGAATTTTATGACAACATTATTCAGGCATGAGCGACTTCAGACATCATAGGAGTACACCAAAACATCTATGTAATGGTGAGGTAGAGCAGTAAATTTGAGCTTTTCATTAAGAGTGTAACACTTCCCAATGTTCACCATCTTGGGATTTCTTTAGTACTCAAATTTATTTAATCAAACTCCTGGAAAGAGCTTGAATCTATTTGTTTTTGCTTGATGAACCTGTTGTGCTTATCAAACAATTTCTCAAGGGAAACCAATCCTCTTGGGATTTTATTCCCTTTGAGCTATAATAATTCTTCACCTGCATCTGAGCTTGTTCTAGGGGTTGATTCCCATAGTGGAGACTTATTGCCTTCAAAATATAGCTCCTTAAAGATATCTATTTGTTCTAGAAAGGCAATGATTTGATTGTCACCATTGAAAACTTGCCAATGGTTGGCATTATCAGGCACACTTTGTTGAAAGACTAGTTTCATAGTGTACCTATTCTCTTTGAAGTTAGAGTGAGGAACCATGAGGGTCACAAAAATAGCCAATGAATTTGCTCGATCATTGAACTCTCTAGGCACTATAGAAATACTAAAAGCATCAAAACTTTTAATTTGATCCCAAACTAGATTACGATAATAGCACAATCTTCCATTCTTGATTTGATATAGGTTCCTCACCTAGAAAACCACTAATTCAGTGTCTCCTTTGGCATGAAAGAGTTTAACACCTTTGTCTTGAGCTACCTTCAACCTGAATAATAGAGATTCATACTCGACAGTGTTGTTGGTGTTGTTGAATCACAACTTATATGAATAAGGAAAAATATATCCTTGAGAAGATATCAACACAATCCTAACTCCAGAGCTGGTAGAAGAACAACTACCATCAAATTCTAGAATCCATACGTCATCAAAAATTGATCTTTCCTTAGATTTTTTTTCATTTGGAAGGGAGGATTCTTTTTCACCTTGCTCTATTGTTGAACTCTCTGATCTTCTATCTAAACTTTATGAATTTTCACTTACAGGGCGCTCTATTATTGAACTCTCTGATCTTCTATCTAAACTTTGTGAATTTTCACTTACAGGGATTTCCTCTGATGAAACAGAAACCTCTTTTTGGTCAGAAACTAGTTACCCATTCTTGAAGATTCAAACAAAATTTGAGCTTCAGGCACTAATGTTTAGGTGATAATGTACTTTGATTCCTTCTCAAGAAGTAGCCTTTGCATGATGCCCTTCACTAGTATCCTCACCTTAGATAGGTCCATGCTCAATTCTCCACCAATATCCTTGTAGAAATTTCACCCAAGAAAGATGTCGTATGAGGTTGGGACGTCAGCCACCAGGACTATCATTTTGATCCTCTTTTCTAGAAGTGCCACAAATGCAAACTAGGCATCCTTGATTTGTCCTAGAAGTGGCACTTGTTTGTTTTACATGGATAAACATCTCCCAAAGGTCTTGGTCAGTGTGAGACCAAGAGATTTTCCCACCTTGGCAGGCATGATATTGTTAGATGCACTTGAGTCTATACTATAATTGTTCAACTGATGATCGTTTATCAATAGGGAAACATAAAATGGTTTTATTTTCCCAGGGGTAGCTGGAGGAGTAATCACAAGATTATTTTGGGTGGATGTGTCCTTAGGGGGACTAGGAGTTACTTTCAAAATATCTTGTCCTGTAAGGATGGATTTATTTTTCACACATTTAACCAACCTATCCAACTGCTCAAAGTTGGCTTGTAAATATTCAAACTCAGAAATTTGAATTTTAGTCTTCTTAACATGGTCAATTATATCAAATGACTGAAAAGAACTAAGAACAGAGGAAGGAAGTTCATCCTTTTAGTTTTTTGGGGGTGTGGTACTGGTATGAGAATTTAAAGCAGAAGGTGCAGGAATGTTTGAGGTACTTAATTTTTTAGTGATCACCAGGTCCTTTGATTGGAAAGGTAGAGTAGTCTTTCGTTTAGCAATTTAAATTGTTGGTTGGGATCCTTCCCCTATTTTTCTCTTATCAACTTGTTGAGCTAACTAGTTCTAGGCCTTGGTAAATACAATGTATGATCCATCAAATGTTTTTGACTTGCTTCTAGATTCTTCTTGATAATTTAAGAAACCAATGTTGGAGTCACCAGCTAATTCTTCTTCTCCCTCTATGAAGAGATTAGCATCATTTTCTTAGTTTAACTTAGGTTGGAAATAAAAATTAGATTTAGTTTCAAGATATCCAACTATTGAGTTGGCTGGAGTTACTTCAATGGCAAGCTTCCCTTATGGGGGAGGAAGACAATTTGGTTGCCCTTGATTTCTGATAGCATTGCCTTGATATGACTAATTGGGAAATGTCCTCCTTGGTATATCTTGGTATGAAAGAGGAGTAGAAATTCCTTGTGCCATTTGCTTTTTGAGAGATATCAACTTATTTTCTAGCTTTTGTAGCATAGGATCAATGGTGCTTGTTAGAAAATTCTCAGAAGATGAAGAAGGTTTGCTTTTATTAGGATATCTTCTTATCTTTCCTACCAAGATGAGATCATATTCAACCTAAATGGCCAAATCCTAAGCTACAACAAGGTATATGTGGCCAGCCCACCTCAACAAGAAACTTACTTCAGGAAGCTGAGAGTTTATGAAGAAGCATTTCAGATTTTATGGTATCGATTGAGCAATTATGGGAATCCTATTCCTCAGCTTATCAAATTTAGCTATGAAGTCCCTCATAGGTACATGAGGCTCCTTCATCTGTGTGATTTGAGCCAACAGGTCATGCACATCTTTTGCAAGCTTAAACCTTACTTCAAATTTAGCTTTGAGGGTGTTCCAATTAATCACAGTCTGAGTCTATAGATGATAAAACCAATCTACAGTAGCACCTTGTAATGTTTCCACAAATAGTCTGACTGTAATGTCTTCATATTCCACGCGTATCACACCATAGGCTATGAAAAAGGCTACAATATTCTCATCAGGATGAACTCTCCCATCACCAAAGAACTTGGAGAAATTCTTCTTTGAACTACGAGGTAGTTCATGTAAGGGTGGAGTTAGATTCAGAGGACCAAAGGTATTACCCTAAGAGCCTTGGGCTACCATGATATGACTATGGAAGGGAGGGATAACAAATCTCTAAGGGATATGTATGGACAAAGCTTTGTCAGTAGAGAAAAAAGAAGCTTTGCCTTGTATTGGTGACCTGATGTTGGTAGAAGAAAAACTCCTAGTTCGTTGGAGGTGAGGTTTTAGAGGAAAAAGATCAAAAATACTTAGTTGTACCAACTCAAATATAGGGTCAACAATACCTTGAGCTCTCTTACTTTGCATATATCATGAATCTACCAGAGTGTAAAATGGAAATGGAAAAGAATTGAAACTACTTCAATTTGAAGCTTGAGGCTTCAAACTGTGTGTTCTTTCCCCAACGGAGTCACCAAAAAATTATTGGGTGAATATTTTGTCACTAGCTATCTAATGGAAAGATGGGTATATCAACCATAGCACAAGAAAATTTATTCAGTAAAATGAATGTGGTGACCACAGCCAAAATGAGATAAATCTCTCCTCTCAGCAAGGGGAGGTTCCCTACAAATTATAGTGTATATATATATATATAAACTAAAAATACAAATAGGGGTGAAATCATACCATCCATCTCTCTTTTTTTAGAGATGATGTTCACAGAATAGAGGAGAATTTTGGTGTAATTACTGAAAGTACTTCTCTTCTTTTAGAAGTGATATTCAGTCAATAGTAGGATTCTCCCTGGGTAGTAACTAGTAACCAAAAGAAACCCACAAAATCATAAAGTCTTTCATCACTTCTCCCATTGAAACAAGACATAGAAACACAGTAAGATTAAGCGTAGCCCAAAGTCTCCACCTAAAACTACAACAGAGTAAATATTACAAAGGATAAGGGGAGCTCAAAGTCTCTCCAGTATCCTTTACACAAAACATAGACTAAAGACAATTATGGTAGCACAAAGTCCCCCATAGTCAGCTTCAAGACATCTTCCAAATTATTTCCACTTGTTCTGCTTATTTGATTAAATGGATAAGACTATATTTAGGAAATAAACATAAGAACAATTTCTTGGATAACATAAGCTATTTCAACACAAAGTCTCAAAGGTCACTTGCTTTCTCATTCAAATAACAAAATATGATTAACAGTCTGAGCTCAAAGTCTCAAGAATGCCTTTCAATTTGGGTAGAGTTTTACTTCTGATAATAGAGAGATCCCTTTGCATAAATGAGAGATTACAATATATAGCATTCCAAGAAAGACTTGGGTACTTGTTTCATGAAAATAGCCCATGTTGAATTGAATACCTTGAATATCTGTGAAAGGGCCATGCTAGAATAGATCATCAGCCTTGAATTTCACATTCTGAATCATCTCAAATGTCTCCTCCTAAGCATGGGTTGTTTGGTCTTCTTTATGATGCTTACATGACTATCCATTCACCTTTACTTAATGTAGAAAAATAGGTTGTGCCTTTGAATGTTCGCACTCTCTGATGTCCACCTGGTGGACTGTTTCACCTACTGGAAATAACTCTCCTACAAATATTTTTGAATTTCCTGTAGCTTTCATTTTTTCTTGTTACATTTTGTCTCTTCCTTGCAATTTGAGCTCTCAGGCTATCTTCTCATTTTCAGCTAGCTCTTTCAGCTCCTTCTTCAGCTGGTCACTGAGTTTATTCTTAGGGTCCATGCCATATTTAAAAATCAATAGATATTTCATTACCTTGAATTTGACGTCCATAGGGATGTCATTGGTCACTTGGTTGCTTGAACTACTTTGAACTTTAAACCTTTGAACTATTTCAGTTCAAGGTTCAATGGTTCAATGGTTCATTGATTCAATGGTTCATTGATTCAATGTTTTGTAAAGGGTCGCGTTTGCTCTCTTTTCCTTTTTTGGTTGAACCATCTTGTTGAACTTCTTTCTAGACTCTTCCACTTCTTTGATTCTTGTTGAAGCTTCCTTTCAAACTTTGAACTTCTTTGAACCTTTGAACCACTTTGGTTCAAGGTTCAATGATTCATTAGTTCAATCTATTTCTTTGAATCTTTTGATGCTTCAAACTTTCTAGATCCTTTCCTTTTCCATTGAACTCATTTAACCTTTAAACTTTTTAACCTTTGATCTAAGTCGGTTCAAGGTTTAATGGTTCAACAATTCAAACTTAACTCTTTGATTCCTTTTATTCTTTTAAGTCCACCAAAGTTGTTTGAACCTTTAAACACATCGAAGTCTTCAAATTTGTTGAACTCTTTGAAGTGATTAAATCTTTTTTGAACCTTTAACCTTTGAACTCTTTTTGGTTCAATGGTTCAACATTTCAATCTTCATTCTTTGAAGCCTTCTTTTATTTAAGTCTGCCAAAGTCTTTGAACTTGTTGAACTCATTGAACTTTTGAACCTTTGAAGCGGGGTTTAATGGTTAATTGGTTCAAAGTGGTTCATTCCAATTGTTTGAATCATGTCATTAAGTCTTTTGATTGAACCTTTGCGTTGAACCAACCTCAAAACACTAAGGAAAAGCCTCAAGTGTTTTAAACTTCCTTTGAAGAAAGCCTGCCTATTGAACCTGTGAGCTCCTTAGCTGAAAAGGCTTGATTAACTGAAAAACTTGGCTGCTCAGAACATTTTTTGAAAAGGAAGAGATAATTTTGTCTTGTAGGACCAAAATAGTTGATATTATGTCCACAAAAACAAGTGATTAATTTTGGGAACAACAATATATATAGGTAACCATACTACCAAGATGCATAAATGATTATAAGATTAAGCTATATCAAATTTAATCTATATCTAATGCTACTTTTTATTTTATTTTTCTAGGTTAGAATTTTTGTACAGTGATTTCATTACAATGCAACACATCATAGTAATCAGAAAGTAGTTATAATCATAAGGTGTGATCATATTCTAAATATATCTCATAGGAGATAGTTGGTTGCAAATACATTGAGGATATAAA
Source organism: Torreya grandis (assembly GCA_037957365.1). Lineage (NCBI taxonomy): Eukaryota > Viridiplantae > Streptophyta > Pinopsida > Cupressales > Taxaceae > Torreya > Torreya grandis. The sequence continues at coordinate 3,311,268 of JARHVA010000053.1, read as the reverse complement.
TAAAGTCTAGGAAGGCGGTGAAAATATAGGTAAGAAAAATGAAAGGCCAATTATCATGCCAGATTGTTAATGATGTGGGTTTCAAAATATTACATTATTTATAAGGTAGACAGAGTAGTAAATGGATAGGTGGACACATAAAAAAAATTGGATAGATAAAAAGATATCTAATCACATCAAATAATTATCAAAAGGGTAAATCAAATATTTTTTAAGCATAAAATGTCATTTTTAGGGTATCTCATATCAAGTGATTAAGGAGGAAAGTGACACTCATGCATAATTAATTAGTACAGTTAGACTAGTCAGTGAGACAAGATTGGGAACCAATAAATATATAAGAGCAAGGTATGGACAATGCCAAAACATTATAGACTCTATATAACAAGATAATTTTATTATCTACTTTTAGAATACATTTTTGTGAATGATTTCAAACTAGATCCTGATCATGCACATCAATCATTCATCACATATCACTGATATAGCCATGGATAGAGGTTAGTTTATGATCCCACTCATAGATGTATATAAATAAGATATGGGGATTGTTTTAGCTCTTATCTGAACCAATTAAAATTACTCCAATCCATTTGATTTCATTGACACAATAAAAACTACTCTATTTTCCCAAGATCCTCAAGGAGCTGCACAAGTAGGATCCCTTCCACTTCAACGTCTAATTCCATGTTCCAATGTAGAAAGGATGATTAGGTTACTTAAATTTGGGAAACTAGATGAGGTCATGATGACCCTAGTGAGTTTCTACAATCAAGGGTATATTCATTTATCCCAAGATATCAAATTTGGATCACTTTGTAGATAATGGCACGAGCCACATGCCTTCTAAATTAAGGTAAATACATCCTTAAATATAAATCTATGGCACCACTAATACATTAAAACATATAATAAAAAGATACCACATGAGTAGGCTAAGGATCACCATTTGATTTAATTTAGGATGATTTGATGCACACTTTAGTTGAATACTTCACAACAATATTTTAGCATACCATCAAGTATTCAAAGCAAGCAATAAGAGGGGTAATTGATACTACATATAAGATGACATGATTATGAGAAAAATTCAATTGACCTAAGTTTTTGGCATTTGATCTCACAACCAACATCAAGAAGTCAATTACTATAACCATGAAAACATTTCACTACAAGTTTTTGGTTTTGTTATTGTGCTTCATAGAGTGGACATCCCCAATTGGACTAATCCATATGAATATAGATTTTTAGCCCAAAAATTCCCTTATAAACATCACTTAGATGAAAATAGGGTATTATTATGAGTAATTGGGTTAGTTTGATACTTAGTGGTTGGAAGCCCTAGCTTTAATTAGAACACACCCTCACATACCACATGATGTTATGCACTATTTGGGATAAGATGCTTTGGTCACCAAGATACATAATGGAATTATAATCAAAATCCATGAGTGATATTTCCACCAACGACTCTAGTGCCATTATTTATTTCTATGATCAAATCATAGGCTAAAGTATATAGGTAAAAATCCTTCGCTATAAGGTCAGTTCCACCTCTACAAGTTATTCCTTCACAAGTGCAACAATAAAATCCAATGTAAGCACAACCAAAATAACCACCATAACAACCACAAATTCAACTACCAAAAGATTAAAAAAAATTAAGGCATCCATGTCATGCTTCACCATAGCCACCAAATAAAATGATGTGATAGATAAAATCCTAGTTAGATAATCCTATGGCTCTCAAAATAACTAGTGAGTGTGACCTACAAGAGCTAGGATTCAAAAAACATGAAGTCCTAAAATATATGATTGAATATATCAAGAAGGATGTTTATGATAAAGATATCTATAATTAATTCTTCTTTTAGGAAGTAGTGTGCACTTGTCAAGTGCAAAACTAGGTATGCCAAGACCTCTGGGTTGACATTACTCAACCACCTCCATTTATTCTTGTGGATATTATAGGGTAGAAAGTAGCTTAGAAAAATTTGGAAGCATATATATGTCTAACTAATCCATTGTTAGGATCATTAGCTACATAAGTGGTGTATCTACTAGAACACAATAGTCCTACATGATCATTTTTTTGAAGACTACACACACACCCCACCGCCAAACCCTCATAAACTATTATATAAAGTATGGTGTCATTCAATGAACCTAAAAGATCATGTGGTGCACAATAGACATAATAAACACAACAATAATCCTAGCCTCATGTTTTTAACATACAAAAAGAGACCCTCACTCTTCCATCTAGATCCAAAAGAAGAATCTCATACACAAAGGTCAGGTGGTTAAATTAGAATCATCTAAACATTTTGAATTAGAAATTGAGCTAGGAGATGTGTACATATTTTTAAAACCCCATAACATAACTATCAAGATAACAAGAAACTATGTAGGATACATGGGATCTTAAGGAGGTGAAAAAGGAAGATGAAATAAAGTAGAACAATGATGAAGGAAAAAGAAATAAAAAATAAATGGTAGGACAACTAGTTGTGTAGGAAGCACAACAAACATAGGAGGAAAAGAAACGTTATAAGCTAAAGAAGAAGAAATATAAAATAAATATAAAGAATAAGAATTTACATAAAAGCAAGCTAAAGAAGATGAGGAAGAAAAGGATGTGAATAAAATGACTAAAGAAGTAGAGGTAAAGAGGAAATAATAAGATAAATCCCACCAAGAATAACAAAAGGTGCACGTTATGTAATAAAAATAGGCAGAACAAGAAACACAATCCAAGATTGTTGAGGAATAATGTAGGCATGTATTAAAATTTCAAGTAGATGAAGATAAAACTAATATTAAGGTAGATGCTAAATCTAAGTTGGAGAAGGAATCCAAATTACAAGTTGAAGTAGATGCTAAGGCTAGAACTAAAGATGCAATTTAGGTTGATAAGGATAAGGAGGATAAACAATAGGTAGAAGTAGAGAGAACAAGCCATATGAAGGCCATATAAGAGGCATCATAGCCCAAACCATAGATATCTAGCTATAAAATATGGGATGTCCCAATAAATTCAACTCATCAAACCACCTTATTGCTTCTAGTGGCTAAATTTATGCCAACTTTTGTGACACTAGAAACCACATCCATGTTACTTGATAAAAATATAATATAAACATCTTTAGATGTGACTCAATTGCCATTTTAAAAGTATATTGAAGGTACAATTGCATTTCAAGATTTGATTGTGTGGAAAGCTTTAAAGATGGAGTAGGAAGTTCTAAGGCTATATGAGGAAAAGGCTAAAGCAAAAAATCAGTTGGCAAAGGCATGCTAGTTAATAAATAACACTTATACAACCTTAGTTACACAAGTATTAGATGATCAAGTAATGTCTAAAGATAATAAATTCATTTCTCTTTTAACAAAACTTACAAAGGATTGGGAAACCATGAATAAAGTGTTTGCATTGCGCACACAAGGGTATGCTATCTAGAATAAAACATAAACTATTTACAAACTAATTGAAGAATATGAACAGGTCTTAGAGACAACTATGCAATAGGATAGTATATATCCCAACATATTCTAAACTAGAGACAACATCTCAATCAACCCTTGGTTACTAAAAAACTTGAGTTCACCACTGCAAATAAAGCTAAAGTGGTAATGGATGACTAGATGGTTGCTATAAAGGCAATGGGTAGGACACTCTATTAACTTCTAGATTCTAGGGATGTTTCAATTCAAAAAACTATAATTTTGGCATACCAAAACAATGCACAATACCTTTGTGACCATTCAAACCCAAAATATTGTCAATAGATTGGATGATCTTGTATTGGATATACAACTCAAACTATCTAATGCCAAAGCACTACTCACCATTTCAAAGGATGAAGATGTAAAAAAATGGATGGTGATTCAGATGCATCTATGCATTATACTTTACATGGTCTATTAAGTGATCATATACTATAAAATTCTTAAGCAAGATATATCTCAAGTCAATCCAAATATTTCCCAATAATAGATGATCTGTAATTCATTCCTCCATAATAACTCCATAAAATTCTATAGAATAAAAATCTAGATGCAAAGGCATAATCTGAACAACCACCTCCACCATTAAGTGCACCAAAATCTAGTGATTTGACATCTAAACAAATGCAACAACCTCCACAATATCCTAGTCAAACTTCTCCATCACCACAATAGTAGGTAATGCACATTCTAATTTTATGACTTCAGAAATTTTATAATTTTTGTAAAATAGCCTAAACATTAGGAGTGAGGCTAGACTGGTTGAAAACCTATAAAGGGTGGCCATATATTTAGGATATTCTATTAAAAACCTAAAAGGGTGGTAACCTAGTATGCTACTTGGTTAAAAACCTAAAAGGGTGGTTAAATAGTGCATAAAGGGTGAAAACTAGTAAATGACACTTGGAGTGATTACTATGACTTTTGTTTATGGCTCATATTTTTAACTTAGTTTAGAATAGGTTGTGACTTTATCTTAGGATGAGATAAATATTTAAGTCCAATAAATAGTTGAGCATGGAATAGAGCATGTTTAAATCATAGAGTATAATAGAATGACACATGTGCGAAGTATATAGTTTTATCTTTTGTATAAACTTTTGTATGTATTTAGATTGCTAAGCTTAATCAGGTAATGGAAGAATGTGAAGATTCTTTCCTTTTGTATATATAAATTTTGGAATGAAAATATATATATTATTGTAAAAATATATATATAGTACTTTATTGTAATATAATATGATTTGAATGTGTTGATAGAGATTAATAGACTAGTTCTAATATGGTTTTCCTAGTCATATTTTATGTATGGTTAGTGTGCAAAAAGTACTTTATTTTACTTTAATCTATTAAACATATGTTATGCCATTATGTTCCACCTTTTTTTATAATTATATTCTTCCTAATATGTATGTGTAATTTTATATGTAAATGATGAATTGTAAGTATGTTCAATTAATTATGGTTTTTGTTTACTCCCCACTATGCAAGTTATCTCTATAATTAGCATGTTTTGGAGTATTTATAACCTCTACTAAAATTCATTGTTTTTTATGCTCTTGATTGACCAAATAAACTAATAATGCTGAAAATATATCTAATCAAGTTTCCTACTGACACAACAATATACCAACCATTAGAAGTAATAGTATTTTTCATATAAAAGAAGTGAAGCCAATTTACATGGTTAAGTGAGAGTCCTTAGAATGTGATTAAACATTAACTTGAATACAATATGGTATCTTTTCCTCCCTAGTGATATTGGGGATTGTAATGACCCTCACCTAAAATCCATGATACTAATGCATATTGTGATTTTCATAGAGCCTCCAGACATCATAAAAATATATGCAGAACTTTGAAGCCTATTATTCAAGGATTTATATATAAAAATAAAATCCAAGTACAATATCAAAATATTAATTTGAATGAATCATAACCAAATAAATATCTATAGATATTTACCAACCCTATACTAAATCATGTTACTCAATACAAAAACCAAGATGATGTTCATATGATAACTCAGATATAACCTCCACATGTTCATAATGGTCATATCCTTGATGGGTTTTAGGTGTGTTCAATGAAAAACATCATTAGATTATGTTTTATGATCATGAGATTCTAAATTATGATTTTAACAATGGCCCATTATACATTTGATATTTCATGGATGTATATTAGACGTTAACAAATGAAATTATAGTAGATAATGGATCATGCATTAGTATATGTATAATAAAATTTATTAGGAATCATGGACACACTCATAGAGGTTTAGTTGGTACAACCATAATCATTATGGGATATAATGGCATTACCAAGATGTCTTTTGGTTGAATTACCTTACTTGTCATCACTAGTCCTAGTAATTTATTAGTTTGGTGTCATGTATTTTTGGATAATGGAACATATAATGTAATTCTTAAATAACCTTGAATTAATAACAAGAATTAAATCCTATCAATGCTTCACTAATTTTTGACAATTTTCCATGATATTAAAGTGATTAATATTCAAGGCATTATTTATGAACCTCACATGCAAGTGCAACATGAGGTGTTACTTAAAGAGAAACAAAAAACCCGAATTGTATGGCCTCAATCGCATGTAACTAAAATAAAATTAATTAATCATCCACATACTAAGACATATTTTTTCAACCTTTTGTGCCTACTAAAAATAAAGTACCTACCAAATATATAATAATTATATGATATACCATTTAAATAAATGATAGTATATCTTTTTAAAAAGA
>JARHVA010000053.1:2915000-3300000 GCA_037957365.1 Torreya grandis | reverse complement strand
AATTTGGTTTATTATCTCCCCTAAACATTTTATTATAATATTTTTAAATAATTTAAACATGGATCTAAATATTAATATGTTTGTACACTTGAATCATATATTTTTGTAATTTGGGCAATCTTAGATGCAGGGTTTTTTTTAAGGGCCCCTAGGAAAAATCCCTATGTAAAATTTTCACAAATATTGAAAAGTAGGTTTTGAATTCTTACTAAATTAAAGGGAAAATATTTTTGTCATAAATGATAACCCTAGGCATCACCTAAACATAATGTTTATGAACCTCTATCAAGATCCCATGGTTGGCATCTAAACCTTATGGATGGTAACCAAAGCCTATGGATGACAACTAGATCTTTTAGACACCACCAGAGCATGTAGAGGTCATTTAGAGCCTGTGGATAGTGTCTAGACCATGTGGAAAATTTCTAGACCCTGTGGATGGTGTCTAGAGTGAATAGATAACATTTAGAGCCTATGGACATCATCCAAACCTTGTAGATGTTGTGTAGCCCTTATGGTTTCTAATTGGTCAGCATCCAAAAAATATGCCTATAAATATCCCTAAACCATTACATGTGCTAATTTTTGTCATTGTTTGAATTCAAACATCAATATTTATTCTTGAAGTAATCTCTCATCTTTGGATCTATATCTCATAAATGGCCTCCCACCTCGTATCTGCCATCTCCATTTGAAAATTTGCCTATAGAAATCTAATTTGTCTAAAATATTAAGGTTGTGGAAGATAACGACACTTTAAGTGAGTGGATAGACAAATGTTATTTTAGAGGCCTTATTTACATGTCCCATTATGACAGACATGAATTTTCTTAACATTATCATGTCCAATTGCAAACCTACTACTGGAGAGTTTACTTGTACCCTCAACTTACAAACTATTATTTTTGGTACCTCACCTTCATACATCCATTGATTGACAAGGCTTCCACATAGAAATTTGGAACCTATAATAATGAAAGTTTTTTTTACTAAGGTAGACAAAATCTATCTATAAAATCACTTAATCTTGACATTTGATACTTCCACCTTGGTAGCTAATGTTCTCTTTGTTAATTATTATTCAATGTTTTATGTATGAATTTAAAAATTTAATGTCATTTTAAATTTGTAATTATAGTTTTTATTGAATTATAGTTAACCATAGTCATTTTAGAAGGGTAATTTCATTCCAAAATATAACAAATACATTTCTATTATACCTCATTGAATTTACCCAAGCAAGGATTGATTTACAGGGAAGACTAGCAAATATTCCCTTCTAGGCTTTAACATCAATTTTTATTCTCTTGGTGAAAATAAAATTGATTGGTGTACATACAATTATAAAAGATTATAAATTATTTGGATTTTGTTTTTCAAAGTGACAACACAATTTTTGTTTCTAATTTTATTTTAGGTTTATACTATGAGGAATATCATGAGCTAAAGGGAACAAATGTTCCAACTGACTTGCACGAAAAATTAAAATCTAATTATGTGGCCCTTGCCAATCTAGAGGTAATTTTGAAGTTTAAAATTTAAATTAATTATCCAATTTCATAATAAATTTTTTTAGTTAGTTTAATTATTACAATTCAAATTAATTGGGATTATTTCTTTGTAATAGAAAGTAGAAACCACTTCTCAATTAAGAAGAGATGTTTCACTGAATAAATATCATCACCCTAAGGGATCTAGTGATTTAGATAGGGGATATTACATACACTATAGTGTGGTAACACCATTGGTAGGGAGAAAAAATGATGATTTTTATCTCACCTACTACCACACAACATCAGGTAAGGCATATACACAAATCTAGGTTTTAAAAGTTTCATATTTTATTGAAAATTGATGTAACAAAAAATTCAAATTTTTGACATTGTTAATAATTCATTTAGTTTTTTAACAACCTCCAACATTTGAAACATTTTCCCTCAACCTGCTCAATAGTATTCTACACAACCACAAACACATTTTGTGCAACAATATCCTTCATTGGAAGGTATGTGACATCAAGTTTGAAATTATGTTGTTTATTAAATTACATGGTAAATTGAGTTTTTGACTATTTGGTAGAAGATTTAGTTTCATATTATATTATGCCACATCCACCATAGTAAAACATATCAACAACTCCAAGTATAGATCCTAATGTCTCTGACTTATAGTTTAAAACACTTTATATTTTGTTAAGTCATTTGTTTATTATTTTTTGATGGCATTTTCTATTGTAGAGGCACATTCTATAAGATGTAAAATTCCACCACCAATACCACCCTTCTCTATGTATAGTAGGGAATAATTTATTATTACCAATAGATAGTAGGTAAACAATGCATATAACAACATTATAGTTCCCCAATTTTTCTATGGGTGGAATGTCTACTGTAATAGGTGCCACTATAATTTTTTAAAATATTGATCTTGATGATGTTTTCCTTGAGGTTATTGATACCATGCCTCTAGATATATTTTTTGCCCATAATATGATTCAAGGATCTTAGTTTCAAGCTCCAAAAAAAAAAAATTGTTGTGATTCATCTAGTTCACCACTTGAGCCAACCCCTAAAGTTGAGCAATATTTTGATGAGTTGGCATCCTTTCTATCGACAAATCTTATTGTAGATAATGTTTTTGCTTTGATAGATGACATTATATAGACTGATTTGAAATTACTAAAAGTATGGGAGATTCAAGGGAAGGCCTTGGTAAAGGAAATTAATGATAGATTTCATAACCACTCTTAAATATATTCTTTATATTCTTTGGTTCAAAATGATCCCTCTAAAGATGACTTTTTAGTGAATAAAGTTGAATTGAGATAAATTACAATTGGAAATCCCTATAATGATAATGTTTTAGATGTTATGATAGACAAATTAGAAATTTTGAATGCAAAGACATGTATACTACAAAAAATAGGCAAGAGATCAAAACATTTTCTTCCTTGCCAATGCAAAGAGAGATAAAGCTTTGGTAAGAAATATTTTTTTTTTACAGAATTTATTTACACTATTGTAAAATTTATCTAACATACTTTTTTTCCAAATTGTATCCAAGATACAAAAACCTAAATAGCGAATCACAGGTACTAAATATTAATTTTTAAAAAATGTGCAAAAGCTTAAATGTATTAATTGTGTTGAAAGAAAAACTTGTGCTAGCCAATAAATAGAACAATACACTAAGGAGTATAATCATAATATGACATGGATCTACAAGTTATATTCAAGGAGAAATAGATGTGTATCCTTCTATACTATCAATAGGAGATGCAACACACAAATAAAGGACACAACTTACCATTATAAATGTTGCATCCAAGGATCTTATTAAAGGAAGTATATTACAAATTGAGTCAAGTAAAGGGGAAGATAATGCAGCATCATCCACTTCACAACAACAAATTGGAATTATTAAGATTGAATGATGTCTCCTCATTTCATGTTGAAAATATTATATTGTTGAATGTATCTTTGTCTTTAATGGAAATGAGAATTCTAAATCAGCTACATTATTCAAAGTTGATTGTAATGTCTTTTATATTTGTCATATTAACACTGCATAATTCATATTAGAGATGTAACTTGTAAGTATAAATATTTCTATTATTCTATTTTATTATGTGCAATATATCAATGATCATTTTTTTTATTTTATTAGAAATTTACTATTTAAGATCTATAGTGATGAGAACATAATTCTTTGTTTTATAATATTCACAACCACATGAAACAATCCTTTCATATTTTAAAAAAAAGTGTAAAATAAATATTTTTCATATATATAACCTAAATATATTATTTAATAAGCTTGAACCATTGTAATATAATTTAAAACTATTTTAAAATAATACAATAATGTAATTTATGTAGTCTTGCAATTTACATAATACTAATGTTTTAGTGAATTTTGATATTAGTTAAGCTAGTATGTTGTTTTTAATTTTAAGAGATACATAGGACAATATAAAAATTAATAACAAAATTGAAACATACAAAACTAAAACTTAGGTGGCTTAAATAGTTTTTGAGTATCTTGTTCTTCATAATGGTTATTTGTATCTATTATATCTGACACATATAAGGTCTCAATATCTGGATCAACTTTATTGTTTGTTGTATTAGTGACTCATCTTCTTCGACTAAGTGAATTCCTAATTTTAGGTGCTATATCATAGGGAAACACATCCACTAGATAACACAAAACATACAATCTCAAACATGTCTCAAGATTTTTATCCAATCTATTATGAAGTTTTGACTTAACAAAATATAATGCACTAAATACCTTTTCATCTTCCACAAAGCCCGAAATAATAGTTTGGAAAATTTCATACAATAGAAAATATTCATTAATATTTTCCTGTAGGATGGTACTGGGATATAATTTTTCCATGGACTTGTAATAACACCATTTTTTGTTGGCTTATTTAGAAAGTCATATTGATTAATCATTATGAGTATGAAATGGGCTGACTAGGATGTCATTAAATCCTTTCATACAATACCTTGAATCTAAACTTCATTAATGTATATAGACTTATAATAATGTTTAATGAGATTACCCTTGTCTTTGAGAAATAAATTGTAGATTAAATTTTGAGAAAAAAGGATTTGAATGTACAATTACATCAAAACACCTAAAATGTCAAACTACCCAAGAGAAGAGTTTATGGAATCAAATAAGAAATAATAAGATGAATCTTACCATTTCCTTGCTTCTCCTATCCTCTCTTCAAGATCTTAAAACTAATTTAGCTTGTGGATTACAAGGATTAGACTCAAAATTTTGACATAGTAATGGCTTGATTGATGTTTGTAATTATGGATTTTGCATGGAGATTTTATGGTTTCTTTTTATTCAATAGATTATTTTGATTGATAGTTGGTTTCCATGGAGGTGAGGCTTGCATAAATAATCCAATGAGGGAAGATCTATGGCTCACATTAAAATTTGAGCCATGAGGATCAAGGGTGGAGGAATTTTTAAGGAATTAAAAATTCTTCAGAAGCCTCTAGAATAGAGGTTTGTAGAAATGAGGGACCAAATTAGAGGAGGTTTTAGAACTAGAGAATTATAGAATATCTTTAGGGATTAATTGGGATTATTGAGGGATTAGGATAGTTATTAAGTGGATTATTAGGGACTAGGGGTGTAGGAGAGTTTAGGCGTAGGCTGATAGGTGGGTCATGGGAATTTTAAATTCCAAAATAATGGATAAGTGGGATTAGGATAGGATGATAGTGGATTAGGTGGATTAATTGATTGGTGAGGTAGAAATAAGGTTATTTAATGAATAAATTATGTGGGGGATATTATATAAATGAATAGGATTAGGATAAAGGGGATAAATTAGTAGGATTAATTAGAATAATTAAGGTAAGCATAATTTAGTGTATATATTTTGCCCCTCTTTGAAAGGGCATTGCAAGTGGAATGAAGCAAAAGGAGTAATGGTCTTTCAAAGAAAAACCATGTCATAGATGAGTTTTAATAGATGATGTTAGTGCATATTATACCCCCTCAAGGGGACATGCAGAGAAGAATGAGATGGATGGCCACTCAAAATAAAAAAATTGAGGTGTGGGATGCAATGAATAGATAAGGGGATAGGATGTAAAATTTTGAAATAGATGATGAAGAAGATGAATTAGACTTGAGAAATTAGATATAAATTGATTATTCCCCTAAAAAAGACATATTCACAAGGAGTGAGAATGACTGTGTTATGGTTGTTGACACATCCCAAGGGGGAATCAACCATAACATGATGATGATAAGACAAAAGGCCATAAGATTTCAATGTATCCCAAGCAAGGATGCATGCAAGGGAGAGTTATAGGCTAGGATAAAATAATTATTTGATAAGATGAATGATGAGTGTAACTTAGAACTAATGTGATATGATAATAAATATGAGAGAGAAGAAACAATATGATCGAGTCACTAAAAGAGGAAAGAATTATATTACATTACATCAAATCAATAAGCCATAATGCAATTAATAGTGATGATTACCCTATCAAGTATCCATGTAAGGTAGTGATATATGATGAAAAATTTATTATTATAGTCATGACCCAATCAAGGGAAGAACCGTAAACTATAAATGAGGAACTAACCAACTAATGATAATTGATGATGTATGAAAAAAATATGAATGTTATGATTTATTAAGACCAATTGATAGGTGTGGGTGATTGAATGGGAAGATTAAAGAGGTGATTTTAGAGATGATAATTGATCAATAGACCTATTTATTAAGGATTGATATTTTATCTCAAGGATCTAACTAATTCAAGATGTGAGGATAATGAGGGACATGAGAGATGTGATGTTGGATGATGAGGAAAGAAGTGAGAGTGGCTGAGCTATCCTTGGGAACTAAAAATTGGCCAAGTATTGCTTACATAGTTTGAAAATACCTTAGGATGATGTAGTTTTGACTATAGGATAGAGGATGATGATGATGGATTATGATATTAAGGTGATGATTATTGTTGGACATGTTAGCTATTAGATAGATGTTAGATGTTGAGATGTTGATGACCAGAGAGATGATAGATGATTGATTAGATGATATAGACATAATGATAAAAAGCCTCAGAGGGATGATTGGAGAATAGATGAAATGATAGATAAATGGCTTTAGGATATAGTTGGGATGATGATATGACTAGAAGGAATGATTAGACTTTGATGATTGGGTGGAAGATAAAGGAATATGAAAATTGATTGAATATGGGATGTGAGATGATTAAATGATCAAATCATCATTGATGTAATAAGGCTCATCATATTATAAGCAATCTAATATATATATCACTTGGTAGTATGCCCCATGATGTAAATATGACCAAGAGTATGTTGAGACAAAGTGCATGGTCAAATAGTGAACTATGCATCATCAAGGGTGCCTAAGATCATTATTATAGAATTTATGGTGTCATCATAGAATTCTTATTCATTACACAATAGACAAAAATATGCATGATGTAAACAATATAAACATAATTCAATCAAATATAAACATGATAAAAGGACATGAAAATAATTCAAACAATAGACAAGCAACACACACAAGTGTCTACATGCAATGTCATTATGTCTTATCTAATGGCATAGATTAAAGATGTTATGATAATTGATTAGGTGATGAGTTAGAATAATTTGTTCATGATGATGATAATTAAGGATAGGATTTGGGACAAGGTATGGAATTGGAATAAACTAGTGACTTAGATGAGGATAAGGATATCAATTTGGACTTGATGAGGGACTAGGATTAAGAGAAGGCTACTAAATATAATAGGAAAATATAAATAGGATGATACAATTATTAGGATATAAGATAAGACAAGATGATAATATGGCTAAGACATCAGATATGATGACTAAGATATTTAAGACATAAGGCAAGATGATAAAAGACAAGACCACTTAGGCATTTTGGGATTTTGTGGATTTTTATGATTTTTAGGGTTTTTGGAATATTTCAATTTTAGGTATTATTTAGATATACATGTACAATATACAAATATGGTTTATATAAAATGGAATACCAAGCCTAGTAACCAAGATAAGGATGGATGAAATGATGGATGGTACGATAAAATGAGGAGGGTGATGTTGAACATGGGATGAAGACCAAGGGAGAATGGACTAGGGATTGTCAATGAACACATTATAAAATAATTATATATTTAGTTTCTTGAGAATCCATTTGAGGATATGCCAAGATTATTATAAAATATTTCTCAAAACATCTTATACTCCCTTACGAAGGTTAAGACTAGAATAAAGGAGACACATAATAGGATGCATGATATGGATAGAGGGATATGATATAGATGGGATTGACAAGGGATGGGTTTGATGGATGAAATGGATGGAATTTCCCCCCAAGTATTGAGGTATAATGTGGACGACAAATTATTTTACCATGATGCTATAAATTGATTTTCATCAAGGTACTTTCCAAAGGCACTAGAAGACCAATTTTTACCATTAGACGAATGAATTTTTATTTTATTTTTATTTTTAACTTTTTGATATTTTTATTTTTTAACTTTTAATTTTTTTTTACATCTCTATTTATTAGACATGGGTATGATATGTAGCAAATTTTATCATTTTCATGCTCTTTAGCCAACACCTATTCTAGAGAGATGTGATACAAGGATCATGTTGTCACCATAAGATGTATTAATGTCCATGTGACCTTAATTTATTCTTGATTGAGACCCCTCTATATATCTAGACCAGGTGTCTTCATCACCCTATAAGAGACAATGTTGCTTGAGTGGGTGATGTGAGTTATGGATGAGATTAGATATTCATGTTGATGGGGGTGTATTAGGCTTGAAGGGATGATATGATTGTGATAAGATAGTGTGATGGATGATTGGGAAGTGGGACTAGTAGTTGTATACACCATTAGATATAATGGATATTCCACATTTGTTTGGTTTTATATGATAAAATATTACAAGAGATCCAAGACATTTTAAATTTATAGTTTAGCTATGATCTAATTATTTGAAGGATTATCAGTCATATGGATAGTGATTTTGACATTATTTTGAGTTTCATACTTGATTATATCTTGATTACCCTCTGATGCTTGATTTTGGGATTCATCATAGGATATTGATTTTTGACTTAACGGATAATGATTATTTTGAATTTGACAGTCCCTTAATGCCTGATTTTGGGCTTCACTAGGGGAAGACACTTTTCTATTAGGTCGATGATTTGAATTTTCTTGATTTAGAATTATGGGATAAAAAATGATTTGATCATTATGGATGAATTTTGGAATATGGTCTTGGACATTTTTATTTGGGTCACATATTATATTTCTCAAGAAAGGTTCCATTGATGTATGTTCCCGATCATCTTATGGAGGGAGGTGATTAAATGATCATTGATAGGAAGAAAGGGGTCCATGATGGATGAAGGTAGGGAAGATGACATGATGAGGTCAATAAGGGGTGATAGGGTAACATGGTCTTCATATGGTTCTTAAGAGATATATTTTTGACATCAGATGAAATCTCCTCAAGATTAGTAAAAGGATCACTAGAACTAGCTATAGTATATACATCCAAAATAGGATTAGATTCACTCTAACTATGTTTAACAGATAAATCTTGTAAAAACTATTTTATGAATTCACCATCTTAGTTAGGATCAAAATATAAGCCTGATGATTGATTTTTATCCTAATTAGAGGTATCTTCAAAAGGGTAAGCATAGTCATAATTTATTGCAATATCTATGAGGGATGATGTTTCTGACAAGGAATGTAATTTAGATATTGGTGTTGAACATGATCCTAATATAGATAACACTTATATTGACTCCAATGTTAACTTTAATATATAATATGTAATGTTTCTAGTAGAATATTCATTATCTATAAGTGACCTCTCAATGTGGGATCTTTGATATGATGGATGAGGGGAAGATGATGGAGGAGAAATAGATTCACCAAAGATAGGCCCATAGAGGGAAGACTCATGAGAAAATGGGGGACTAGTTTAATGGGGAATATACTCATCTTAGATGAATGGTTTATAAAATATGGGGGGACCATGGAAGATGGGTGCATTTTCTTGACCTTGGTTTAGAAAGGGAAGGGATTGATCATGATTAGGAATGGAATCTTGGCATACCTCTTCTTGTTCACCCATGGATGTGTAATCATCTAATTTATTTTCAATTTCAATGTCACCATGGACGATGAGGTCTTAGACATAGTTTTGGAAATTATGAAATCGATTAATGTTATGCCCCCAAGTTTAGTGATATACACAATATTGGTTAGTTTCATACCAAAAAGGTTTAGGGTTAATAGGATTAAGATGTCATATGGGTGGATAAAACAACATGTTGGTAGTGATAATTTATTATAATAGGTATTATAACTATATAGGAAGAGGAGTATAGGGGATATCTTCACTTATTAACTTAGATGTGGAAGCATTTTACTTTGGATCAGATGGTTGTTCACATGACTAGTTGGGTAGACTAATAATAGATGAGGTGGACAGCATTGGATTCCCTTTGCTAGTGTAGGAAGGGGTAGATGATTGGATATGATTAATGTAAGGGGAACTTAGATGGTACTCACATGTATGGGTGTGGATTGGAGGTAAGGTTGGATGGATGAGGTCAAATTTTGTAGGATGTTGAGTGCTAATCTCAAAGATGTGGGAAAGAAGCATATCCCTATTGGCTATGAGGCTTTTCTCAATTAGGGTATTAACTAAATTTGTTTTAGATTCCATGGATAAGGATAGGATATCTAAAAATTATTTGTTTCAATATCCCCAATTAGAGGCTGTGGGGGATTGAATATAAAGATTAAGGCTTTGAATATGGAATTTGTGTGAAAATTTTGAACAAAGGCTTGTTTTAGTCTGATATCAAGTTTGATTAGATGTTCGATGTGTTGTGATGTTAAATCAAGTAGAAAAAATAAGGATGTAACCTAGACCTTGATGATTTAGATTGAACTTGACTAGGTGATTTATAATAAGATATAATATTGGATGAGGGGTTAGATTGGCCTAAGAGACTACTTTTAACTATGACTGATAATATTAATGCTAACTGAAGACCAAGATGATCAAATCAAATAGGATGAGATTATTAGAGTAATAAGATGATGGGATTTTTAGAATTAAAAAAACTAAGTGTTTGGGGGTGAATTATTTCCCTTAAAACATTAATTTAATTTCACTTATAATCAATGAAGCATTCATTCACAGGCATGCATTAACCAATGTATACATAAATATCTACAAAAGTATACAACATATTAATACAAGAGATATGTGGAAAACCCTCATGGGTGATAAAATCCACCAACATATATCTTGGAATATATTCTTATAATAAATGAATCAATATTTGGTGAGGCACTAACCCCACAAGGAGCACCAACCCATCACTAGTCAAGCACCACCTCAACTAGTCCTTTAGCAAGCACAAACTTGCAAGGCGAAACCAACACCCTAGGTGACTTAGAAATAAATCAACCACCTAGAATATATAATAATATTTGGAAAAAAAATTCTCACTCAACTAATGATTATCACCTCCTTTTTATCTTCACACTCTTTTATCTCTCAAATAGCCTATTAGGCCTCTTTACTCAACTAGCCCTCTCCTTGATAGATTTAGGTAAAATTACCTTGCTCATCATCTAAAAAATAAATATTATAAATTCAATAAATATTAAATACACCTCTCTAATATTATTCAATCCATCTACCTGGTTTCTAAACTTCTATTTCATTCGCTCATATCCTCAATACTCTAACTAGTCAATTAGGCTTATTAGACCTTTTTATACTTGACTCTTGTTATCACCCACATTGGTCAGCCAAAAACATATCCATAACTATATAAAAATTATAATATACCAATAAACATGTTTCACAAGTGAAAAAAACACTACATATGTCGGTCATTACTCATTAGGACAAAAACCACCATTAGGCCTAATAGAGACATAATACAATTAGGCCTTTTCAAGGCACACATTTCACCTTGACCACCTTGGAACATATTTAGCCTCCATAAATGGATGAAAAAATTCACACATAGTTTAATTATACCCATTATAATTTCACCTTATGTTCTCAACACCATTCAGCTCATTTCACTCCTTGAACCACAACATTAGGCCTACTCATAATTAGCCCTTCTCATTGCCAGAAAGTCTAACTTAAATATTTAAAGTATACATTAAACTTTAACACATAAAAAAATTTAAAAACAAAATGGATATAAAATCCATGACCTAATTTTCATCATCATTTCCATTATACTTCACCATATATGGTAAAATACCTCAATCAGACCACTTCCATATACTCACTTAGAACTATAAATGGGATTCAAAACCTAGTCAAGAACCTTTGAATTTTCACACCTTCATAAGATTTTATAAAAAATAAAAATACATTAAAATGAACCTATGATACCTATATAGTAACTTAATGTGCATTTTATTATTCAAATCTATGCATAATGACTCAGGAACATTATTCTCGCTAACACACATAAAACTACCTGAATTATCAAAAACACAGTTATAGAAAGCAAGACTTAGAACACCTATGTGAATACTTTTATGAACTTAAAATGGTTTTATATTATAATTAATAATCATTATAATATATATATATATAATAAGGCCCAATATCAATATTAGTCTTACAGACCAATCTCATGGCTTCACTATACACAGACCTTACTATGTTAGACAAGTCAGATTGAGATGAAATTTATGCCATACACAAGCTTATTAAAAACTTTTATACATTATTTATATTTTTTATATATAATTAAAAATAAACCCATACATTTTAATCCATCCCTAATCCATTTCAACCCATCCCTAATCTCATTCTCACTTCTGCCTGGTTTTCTTAGTATCTTCCTCACTAGGCCTTTTTAACAATAGGTCAACTTCCATGACGGGTTTAGCATATTTGAATTTTAAAATATATTAAAAAACCACCATATTCATAAAAAATAGGTCTAAAACTTCAACCTTATAAAAAATTTCATGCTTTGACTTGGTCAACCCTACCTGCTACATCAAAAATCTAAGAAACAAGGAGTTTCATGTATCTTCCACTCATTCTTATGACAGACCAATGCCACATGTAAGTACTTGGGATATTCCTATACATTTTTAAATCACAAAAATAGTTTATAAAAACTATTATAATACATTTTGAATCATATCTCTAACATTGGGTTCAACTTAGGGTTTTAAGGCAATAAAAACTAGTTTTCATTCTTAGCAATCATTCATAAAGGATTACCCCTCTAATCCAAAACCAATAATATGAAATTTGATATATAAACCTTATTAAACTTCCATGAACTTATTATGATCTCATGAAAAAATTTCACATGCCAACAAGCATAATAAAATCCTTCTCAAGTCTACAACACCTTAATTTGTGCATGTTAGAAAAAATAACACCAATTTTCATTCTTTCTCCTTCAAAATTTGCCATTAGACTTGGTCAAAAAAATTGAAACAAAATTTCACACCTATAAATTTTTTCTCATGAGATCTAGAAACTTGGGAATTGAACTTAACCCCTAATTAGGCCACACTAGGTATGTTTGCTCATCAGGCCTAAACCTTAAGTTACACTTAAACCTTGAACATAAATTTAAATCTATTGCACTAATATAAAAACCTCATAATTATGTCATAAAATCCTATATCATGATCACACACTACCAATATTATTCTCATAAGCCTCAAATTGCTCATGTCATCATGCAACTAAGCCTGTAACTTCTCACTAGGTCTTTTCATGCAAAGACTAAGCCAAGAACTGAACTAAAAACCTCCTCTAAAATATTATATAACTTATAAACATGTTAACAAAATTTCAAAAATATTATCACATTATCTACCACTAATTTTAATCCTTCATATATCTTGATAACACCTCAATACTTCTCATTAGGTCAGGTAGAGTCTAGGACTAGTCTAATTGCATGATAGGTCTATAGGTCTCACCCTTGTAGGCTCAATTTTAAACACACCTGGGTGATTAAATACATCATATGCATGTTCAAATTTTCTCATTAAACCTCTTATACCTCTTTTAATTCATCTTATAGATCCATCATTCTCCTTCTTACACTAGACTAGGCATTCCATGCACAAACCTTATCAAGAACCTTGCACTTAAGAACACATACACAAACATGCATACCATGTGTTGAGCCTTGATATAAACCATATAATAATCATTATTTTGAATTAATGTTCTCTCTTATGTCACTTTTTCATTTTATTTTCTTGTCACATACCACAACATTGTGTCAAGATTTTATGTAGAACTCAAGGACCTACTAGACCATACTTAAACCATCATGATCACTTATCAGTCATCTTCACAAGATCATATCTAGAAAATAAATGAAACTCAAAAACCTTTGACATAAATGATAACATCAATTCAAAAACACTGAAAATAGGAACAAAACTCAACAATGTTCCCCTTTGTAATTGATGGCAAACAATCAAACAAAGCAGATCATTCTTATCTCTCCAAGCTGGATCTCCTCCCAAACTAGTATTTCTCCCAATTTGGTATTTATCCCTCTTTGACATTAATAAAAAATGGTCATCTCTAAAAATACTAACATATAATCCTTGGATCTAAAATATGCTTTCTTCCCAAACAAAATCAATCTTCCTCTAATCAACAAAATAAGAACTCAACTTACAAAAGCACACAACCATGCTCTCCTTATCTCCATGAGATATTTAGAAATTATCATGAACGTGAATTGGTTTGATAAATTCATCATATAAATTATTTGTAACATACCTATAACAAACTATTGATATAACTGTGGATCTAAAACAAAGAATACAAAGCTCCCCACAAGACTAAGCACCATGCTCTCCTTATCTCCATGAGATATTTAGACATTATCATGAACGTGAATTGGTTTGATCAATTCATCATATAAATTATTTATAACACACCTCTAAAAAAATATTGATATAACTATGGATCTAAAACAAAGAATACAAAGCTCCCCATAAGACTAAGCATCCTTCATGATTCTGCACTCTAGCTAAGTGCCTCCATGAAGCCCAATGGAGTCACCTTTTTTCTAGGATAATAAAACAACATAAAATTGGAAGATTCATAGATCTCCATGTCCTTACTAGATTAAAATTTCTTCATGATCCTCTTAGGCTTGAATTCTTCAACCTCCATTTGAAGAATGTTCTAACTTAGTTTATTGTCTTCACTCTTTCATCCACAACCTGAGCTGATAGGGAGAATTCTTAGAACTCATTTACATCTAAACTATGCTCCACTATGGAAATTAGTCCACTTGGAATTTCATACTTATCTTCATTCACCTTAGTTACCTTTGGTCTCCATTCATTATTTTTTCTTATTTCTTGCAATCTAGGGGCCTCAAGATTCTTGTTTTGACTTGAGAATCCATGCTTACAGAACTTTCAAATATGACAAACCTTTTGAAAATTGAAACACACTTTTCCTCTTGATGGAAAAACACCATTACCCATACCTCTTGACTGATTATTCTCCTCATATTTCCATGCATATTCATTCTTGGAATGTCTTCTACAATGCCTTGATCTATGACCAAATTAGTTACATGAATAGCAATAGCCATTGAAAGGATTGGTATACCTGATAGCATTAGGATTATTGATAAGATTTGTATTTATTATTCTATCACCATCATTCCTAAATTTACCATTGATATTTAAGGTCTGATTCTCCTTGATCACATTAGTATTCTTCTTTTGATCTTCATTGAAACCAAGACCTATTTTATCATTAGCAATCTTTTGACTACTCAAGATGTTTTCTAGATCATTGGTAATATTTTTAAACTACATAAAGGAATTTACCTTACTTGATGATTGATATAACTAATATCTCAAGGAATCCACTTTAGTTACACACCTGACACATTCTTCCTCTTTAGCCTTTAGGCTTACAATCACAATCTCACTTTGAGTCTCCACCTGTTTGACTAGTTCTTCTTATTCTTTGGAGTTGTTTCTCAATCTATATTAGAAAAAGTTATTTTATCCTCATAATATTTAATAATAGACATAATAACCATATTATTCTTATTCACCATCTTCAGTTCTTCTAGAGCATTCATCAATTTAGCCTTAAGGTCCACCTCATCTTATTCTTCATCTGAATCAACAATAGTACCTCCAATCCATATGGAATCTTCTTGATTTGAATAGCTTGATTCCTCAACCATGAAGAGAATTTTACTGACATTAGGACCAAAATATTCATGGTCACTGTTAGCATCACTTCCCTCAATCTCATCAGATGAGCTACAGTTTTCCTTGTTGTAAAATATTCTTTTGTTCTTGAAAAATTTCTTGTCATCATACTTTTTTAAGATTTTATTGCTCTTATCAAACCTATAAGAATTATTTTCATTATCATGAAATTCATCATGATCTTTATCATCCTTTATATTATGCTTATGATGACACTTGTTATCAAAGTGTCCAATTTATCCATAATTAAAGCACTTTAAGGGTAGATTACCTTTGTATTTACATGAACCAATTTTCAACTTTATTGCAAATATAACTATCACCTCATCATCATCAATATCATAATCATCATTATATTTTAATTTATTACCTTGCGTCTTCTTCTATTTTGACCTCTTTTCTACTTTGAATGTAAATTCCTTATTTTTAAGTCTTCCTTCACATGTCCTCATCTTATAGGTTGTTAGGGTGCCATGAAGTCCATCCATATCTAGCTTGTCTAGATATTTCATCTCTTCAACAACAGGCACTTTATAATCATACTTGGGAGTTATGGATATCAAAACCTTTTGAAAAATAGTATATTGTTTCAACTATTCACCTAGGCCTCTTATGATGTTGACCACTTCATCAACCCTCAACAGGTAGGTTGTAATAGTCTCATCTTCATTCATCTTAAAGCTTTCAAATTATATAGATCATTGGAGTCTCCTTCATGGATATTCCTAAATTTATTCCACATTTCTTTGGTAGACATACAATGCATCACCTTTACAAGCTCTACCTCTGATAGGCCACAAAGAATACCATTCATTGCCTTTTAATTATTATCACTAGCCTTCTTACCTGTTGCATCTATAGGAGGAATAGGGGGTGTGGTATATCCATCCAAAACTAATTTATAAAAATCATGACCTTGTTACATCAATTATTTTCTCATCCTAACACTCCAAAAATCATAATTGGATCCATTGAACAATGAATCCTTACTTATATAGAAACCACCTTGTGTTTGACTAGCCATCTTCACTTGCTTAGAAACTCCTTTAGGCTATTAGGCCTGCTTCAAAGGACCTGATATGATACCAAATATTTTAATTAAAACCAATAATTTGGTGGTTAATCATTTCCCTTAAAACACTAATTTAATTTCACTTGTCATCAATGAAGCATTCATTCACATACATACATTAACCAATGTATAAAGAAGCATCTACAAAAGTATACAACATATGAACACAAGAGATATGTGAGAAACCATCATGGGGGATAAAACCAGCTTAAACATATCTTGGACTACATTCCTATAAGAAATGAATCAATATTTGGTTAGGCACCAACCCCACAAGGAACACCAACCCATCACTAGTTAAGCACCAACTCAAATAGTCCTTTAGAAAGCACCAAATTGCAAGGAGACACCAAGCCTCTAGGTGAATTATCACCAACTCATCCACCTAAAATTTTTGATAAAATTTAGATACTTATTTCTCACTAAACTCTTGATTATCACCTTTTTTTTCTCTTCACATTCTTCCATCTCTCTCAAATAGCCTATTAGGCCTCTTCGCTCAACTAGCCCTCTCTTTGATAGATTTAGGTCAAATGGCCTTGATCATCATATAAATAATCAATATTATAAATTCATGACATATTAATCACACCTATATGATTTTATTCAAGACCTATACCTATTTTTCAAACTTCTATTTCATTTGCTCATATCTTCAATATTCTAACTAATCAATTAGGCCTTTTAGACTTTCTTTTTATACTTGAATCTTTATCTCACCCACCTAAGTTGTCCAAAAACCTATCCATACTTGGATAAACCTTGTAATAGATCATTAAATAGTTTCATTAGTAAAAAAATCACTACATAATTTGGTCATTATTCATAAGGACAAATTCCACCATTAGGCCTAATAGAGACCTAATGCAATTAGGACTTCTTAAGGCACATGTTTCACCTTGACCACCTTATAAAATATTGAAACTCCATAAATTGATTAAAAAAATTTAAAAAAAAATCAATTATAAGCATTCTAATCTCACCTTATGTACCCAACACCATTTAGCTCATTTCACTCCTTGAACCACACCATTAGGCCTACTCACAATTAGCCCTTCTCAATGCCAGAAAGTATGCCTTGAATATATGAAGTATACACTAAAATTTACCACATAAACCCATTAAAAATAAAATTTATATAAACTCCATGACCTTAGGGTCATAATCATGTTAATTATACTTTTCTGTATAGGGAAAAATACTTCAAACAAACCATTTCTATATGTTCACTTAGAACTACAAATAGGATTCAAAACCCATTCAAGAACCTTTGATTTTTAACACCTTGATAGGAGATTATCATGAATTAAAAAAAAATGAGAATATGAGACATATATAAAAACTTAATGTTCATTTTATTCTTCAACTCTATGCATAATGACTTAGGAACATCATTCTCACTAACACAAAAAATTGCTTGAATGCTCCAAAACACAGTCATGGAAACCAAGAATTAGAACACCTGTGTGAATAATTTTATGAAATTAAAATTGGTTTATATGATACTTAATAATAATTATAACATATTTTAATATATAAATTATAAACCCCAATATTAATATTGGTCTTATAGACCAATCTTGTGGCTTCATTGTACACATGCCTCACTATGTTAGACAAGTCAGATTGAGATCAACTTTATGCCATACATGAGCTTATTAAAAACTTATATAGATTATTAATATGTGTTATATTTATTTAAAAATAAATCCATTCATTTTTATCCATCCCTAATCCATTACAAGCCATCCCTAATCTCATTCTCACTTATACCTAGTTTTGTCATTGTCTTCCTCATTAGGCCTTTTTTGCGATAGGCCACCTTCCATGACTAGTTTAGAATATTTAAGGTCTAAAATATAATGATAAACCAAAATGGGAATAAAAAATAGTTCTCAATAATTCAAAATTCAACAACTTACATGCTTTGACTTGGTCAACTCTGCCTATTACATCAAAAATTTGAGAAATAAGGAGTTTCCTATAGCTTTCACTCACTCTTTTGACAGAACAATGCCACCCAAAGGTACATGGGAGATTTATATACATGTTTAAAACACCAAAACAGGAAATAAAAACCATTCTAAGCCATTTTTAATCATATCTCTAACATCGGTTCAATTTAGGGGTTTAAGGCACTAAAACCCAGTTTCCACTCTTAACAATCATTCATAAAGGATTACCCCTCTACTCCAAAACCAATGATAGGATATTTGAGATATTAATATTCCCAAAATTTCATGAAACTATTATTATATCATTCAAATATTTCACATGCCAAAGATCATAATAAAATCCTTCTTAGGTCTGTAACACATTATTTTGTGCACATAGAAAACCTCAACACCAATTTTCATGATTTTTCCTTCAAAATTTAACCTAAAACT
Organism: Torreya grandis; assembly: GCA_037957365.1. Lineage (NCBI taxonomy): Eukaryota > Viridiplantae > Streptophyta > Pinopsida > Cupressales > Taxaceae > Torreya > Torreya grandis. Next base: position 3,280,688 of record JARHVA010000053.1, on the reverse strand, counting down.
TGGTCAAAACACTTGAAAAAACCTTTCACACGTATGATAATTCTCTCATGATCTATATCACCTTTTAAACTAAACTTGACCCCGCATTAGGCTACACTAGGTCTATTTGCTCACTAGGCTTAAACTTGTAAGTTACACTTAGACCTTGAACATACCTTGAAACCTCTTGTAATTCTCTAAAAACCTCATGATATGTCATAAAAAAATATTCCATGATTACACACTACCAATATTCTTATCATAAGCCTTATACTACTCACCTCATCATGTGACCAAGCATATGACTTGTCACTAGGTCTCTTCATGTAAAGACTAAGCCAAAAATTGACCTGGAAACCTCTTATGAAAGCTTATATACCTTATACACATGTTAAATCAGTTTTAAAAATATTATCATATGATATTTCACTAATTTCCATCCTTTATAGATCTTGATAACACCTCAAGACTTATCATTAGGTAAATCAGATTCTAGGACTAGTCTAAGTACATGATAGGTTTGTAGGTCTTACCCTTGTAGGCTCACTTTGAAACACACTTGGGTGATTTAGTTCCTAGTTTTCATGTTCAAATTTTATTATTAAACCTCTTATACCTATTTTTATTCATCATACATATACATCATGCTCCTTCTTACACCAGACTAGGCATTGCATGAGTAAACCTTCTCAAGAACCTTACACTTAATAACAAGTACAAAAACATGCATACCATGTGTTGATCCTTGATATAAACCATACAATAATAATTAGGTTACCTTATTATTCTATCTTATGTCACTTTTACATTTGTTTTCCTTCTCACATACCAAAAAATTGTACCAAGATTTTATGTAAAACTCAAGGACATACTAAACCATGATTAAGCCATCAGGATCACTTATCAAGAATCTTCACAAGAACATATATAAAACATAAATGATACTCACAAAACTTTGAAATATATTAAAACATAAAATATAAAACATAAACAATAGGGACAAACCTCACTATGGATTGTGATAATGTGTAGGACTCAAACTTGATTAGATACTAGCAAGCTTATAATGAGGACCCTGATGAAGTGAGTTATTTGCCAATGTGTTTTAATACCAAAGTATGATGATATAATTTATATAGGTATTAATAAATACAATTGGATGAATTGGGTTGGATTATTATTAAGACTAGGTTGATAAGGTGACTAGGCAAGTTAAGATCAAGACAAATGATTGGTTATAGATAAAGTGGACTTGGGACAAGATGTGGGTGGCTAGACATGATTAGGATATGTAGGTGATGGGGGTATGACTATAGTTATATGGATGAGACTAGGATAGGATGTGACTAAGATAATATGTAGGATAAGGTGTAAGATGATACAATATTTAAAATGATGTACAAATAAAATATGTATAAGAGGATGATATAATGAGATAAAGATATACAAGATGATACATGAAAGAGACATAGATTAGGATGTAACATTTTGTTTAAATATTTTATCAAAACACTCACCAAATTAATCAAAATACAAACCTAATATTAGTAAATTGATTTGGGTATGTAACTCGATAATTGCACCATTAATGACTTCACAGGTAAGGGTGTAGGCTAGTGACCCATTACAAAATATATTGAATCCTATCAACCCCATATGCACATGATGATCATTTGGGAGATGATACTAAATTCATCAATAAGTTTCTCATTATGGTTTATAGTCCTATGTTATGCTTAACGGGCTCTCTAGGGGTTTCCCTTATATAAGCTTAGGTACAATGGGGCCCAAATCTATGTAGGGTGTTCTATAATGACTAGTTTAGAGAATTAAATCTTCCCCTTCATAGATTACCTATATAGGGTCAAATTATTATCCTAATGATAATTTTCCCTTTTATTTATACTCTACCAAAACACAGAGTGTAGATTAGTACATGGTGGTGAAATCCATGGTCACTATCCACCTAAGACTATGACAAGTGTGTGGGTGTCACTTCCATGTCACATTGCCCATAGAAAATAAAAATGGGAGGGTTTGTGGTTGGTTTTTGATCCTTCAATAATTATCATAATGATTCAAGGAAGAGAACATACACCACCATAACCTTTAGGTGATATACAAGCAGACCAAAAAGAGATTAATTAATTGATTAATTAAATGTGAGATATTTATACAAGATCAAATATATGCAAGAATATACAAGGATTTTAGAAAAAGTGATTAAAATAATTTTAAACAAACAAAAATGGTTTTTAATATTCCAAAAACTTTTTGCCAGGTGGCATGCAAGAAAATGATTAATAGTTTGATTTGGCAATTTTAGAGAGGCAACCTGCAAGATAAGTGATAAATAGTTTTGATTGATAATCTTGAGGGGTAACTTTTAAGACAAGTGGTTAATAGTTTTGATTGATAATCTTGAGGGGAAACCTACAAGATAAGACATTAGACCAAAATATGACATGCAAGATAAGATTTTAGACAAAGAAAAAATTGATATTAGATTCACCCATGCAAGAAACAAAATATTAGTCCAATAAGCCTTAATAAAAACCACTAATAAAATCATGATTTGGCTCTATAAATACTTTCGGTAAGGGGCCCACAATGTAGGGTTCTAGGGGAGATAGCCCCTAGAGGGGTCAAGGGGAAGCACCCCTTATGGTTTAAGGGGAAGAACCCCTTAAGGGGTCAAAGGGAAGAGCCCCTTACAGGGTACAAGGGCAACACCCTGATTATGTTCATTATCATAGCATAGGGTGGAGTTGAGGGGAAACACCCCCAATTATAAATGCATTTTGGGCCTTGAAAGATGCTTGTAATGATCCAAAAATAATTGAAAATGACTCTAAAAATGCACTCAAAAGGGACAAAAATGAATGCAAAAATAAGTGCAAAAGTGCAACTGTATGAGGCAATATCATAGATATGCAATCAGTTATTGCAATATCACTTTTAGAGAGTGAAATATCATGAATTATATGCAATACCATGACTATAAAGTGATGATTTTGTAGAAAGTGGATAACTGCTAGTGGTTACCACATGTTTTTCTGCAAAACTATGACAGTTTAAGTGATATCATGATTTTTATTACAAAATCACAATTTCACAATTAATAGTATTATAGGATGGAGAAAAATGATTAAAATTGTGATAGGTATACTTATAATAAAAGGACTTGATAAAATATATATAAGAACAAACTATATATAGAGAACAATAATATATATATAAGAGATCGAATAAGGATGTGTTTAGACTACTACCTAGACTATTTAAATCTAATCAAGACAATATCTCTAAAGTTATGCCAAATCACTCAAATTAATACAAAGCCATTACTTCATGATCTGTGATATTATATAAAGTGGGTAAAAGGGGGAAGGATAGAAGTTTGTTTTTTGTTCAATTGATCTTGTTCTTTTCCTATTAATAGACAATGAATAACACAAAAACCAACTAAACTTTGTTAGTAGAAATACCCTGATGCCTTAAGTTCAAGCAAAACTACAACTTTATGTAAAAAGATTTTATAATACCCTAGTTTTCTTGATTCCTATAGAAAAAATGAAAATTCCTACCCCTGCAATATAGAAATAGCTAATATAGGCCTAAAGAAGGTGAAAATTCATGCAGAAACTAATTTGACTTGATTTAAAATAATATGTTGTAAAATCACAAGTCATAAGACAAAACCATTGATTTTTATACAAAATTGCTAGTCTAAAATTAGCAATATTTCCAAAAGTCAAAATCCTATCGAAAGGGTAAACTATTAGCAGTTAATAGGGCAATTAGAATAATATCACTTAAGTTCATGTAAAATCATAACTTTATATACAAAATCACAATCTCAAAGTCATAATTTTAGAGAAAAGTGGAAACATACAATAAATTATTAACCACTAAAATTTAAATTTTGGTGGTTAGCACAAAACCATAACTCCTGAGGATAATATCAAAACTTTGAATTAGTGATTTTGCAAAGCAAAACCATAATTCACTTGGGCATGACAATTTTTCAAAATCTGGCATTTGTTCCTTAATCAGTTAGACCTGAAACCTTCCAAAACACATCTAGGATGCAAATAGGTTAAATTGGGATGGGATATCCCACCATGGTCACCAAAATTTAGATTAAATTTTGAGCAAAGTGGATTTGAATGTACAATTACATTAAAACACCCAAATTATTAAACTACCTAATAGGAGAGATTATAAAAGCAAATAAGAAACAATAATATGAATCTTACCATTGCCTTGCTCCTCCTATCCTCTTTCCAAGATCTTCAAACCTATTTAGCTTGTGGATTGAAAGGATTATACTTAGAATTTTGACATGATGATTTCTTGATTGATGTTTGTGCTTATGGATTTGGCATAGAGATTGTATGGCTTCTTTTGATTCAATAGATGTTTTTGATTGCTAGTTGGTTTCCATGGAGGAGAGGCTTGTATAAATAATCCAAGGAGGGAATATATATGGCTCACATTAAAATTTGAGCCATGAGGATCGAGGATAAAAGAATTTCTAAATAATTAAAAATTCTTTAGAAGCCTCCAGAATAGAGGTTTTTAGAGAGGAGGGGTCAAATTAAAAGAGGTTCTATAATTGGAGAATTCTAGAATATCCTTTGGGATTAATTAGGATTACTGAGGGATTAGGATAGGGATTAGGTGGGTGATTAGGGACTAAGGGTGTAGGAGAGTCTAGGGGTAGGCTTTTTAAGTGGGTCATGGGAATTTTAAATTCCCAAATAATGGATAATTGAGATTAGGATAGTATAATAGGGGATTAGGTGGATTAATTGATTGGTGGGGTAGAAATAAGGTTAGTGAATGAAGAAATGATGAGGGGGGATATTATATAAATGACTAGGATTAGGATAAAGTGGATAAATTAGTGGGATTAATTATAATAATTAAGGTGAGTAAAATTTAGTGTATACATAAAATATGGATTCACTCTTCACCATCCTTAGTTCTCCAAATATGAGATTAAAAAATATGGGATTCACCACTCCCATAGATTTTAGAAACTCATCCCTTTGAAAAAGTTCTCCAAATTCTATGAATATTTCATCTTTTATCTTTCTCAATTTCATCCATGTCTCAAATATAATAGTATTGTAAAGAATATTTGTTATAGGGACTTATTCAATTTATAATCCTACTATATCAACTCATTTTTATAATGTGTGTAATGGTATCTCCTTTCCATTAATGAAGATATAAATATTATCCTTAATATTAAGTTTCAGATAGTTTTTTGGATCCTTAATATATGTTAAAGTTTACCAACTAGCAAAAATGGGTTGTTTAAAATTTGTTTACTTGAGTATAAGACATCAAAAAATTGACAAACTTGTTTTCTCAAATGTATGAAGTCTATAATATATATGGATCTCTCTTGAGCACGTTTCATCAAACAATTTATTACCTTTAACACTATGAGAATACCACATAGTGTTATAAGCATTTCCAAATTTGTTAAATAGTACAAAAAATATTTTGCCTTGTTGGCTTCTATATGATATTTAAACATAAAACATTCCAATGATGGATATTCTTCAAAAAATTACATGCAAGCTCATACATGGAAATCCATCTTGTATCATTATATTTTAGAAGTTTTTTAACCATTGATAATCGCAATTGCAAATTTATAAAACTCTAAAAATATTTTTAGACTAATTGACATATAAGTGTCCAAATCACATATAAATTCTTCCAATTTTGTGAAATTTTCAAATGTGCTTACAATTTTGTATGAAATATTCATTTCGTGGGCCATGAAATGAATTAAAATCATAAATGAGGAAACTGATGTCTATAGTCAAACACAAATACCATTTTTGTTCCCCTGCATTATTGGTACACCATCATCTCCAACACAAACCAACTTCTTAGTTATAGCATAATAATCCAACCCAACAATATCCCTCAAATTAGAAATAATCAAATTGTAAAGGTTTTTAACATTACAATTTTCAACCATTTTATGTATAGCTAACAAATGAGGTTTCCTTGAATGGTTCTCAAAATTTTAAACTTGAATACAAACAAATGTGTTGTCAACTTTTGTGACCTCATCAATGGATAGTGAAATAAATCTTATAATTTTAACTTTTTCTTTCAAATATTTCTTCTCAATCATCACAAGAGATTTTGCCATGTCCCAAACACTGTCATCTAACCAATGTGATTGTGTAATGTTAAAAAGTCCATTATGTTGAATAATTATCTTATAATATGAAAAATTAGACATAGGTCTTCCTGTTTCAAGAATGTGGTATATTTTTTAGAACTGTATATTTTTGGCAAGTTCATTAAACTAAATAACTTTTCCTATTTGAACTGTAATTATTCCTCCTTTCTCAACTAGATGTTGTATAAATATCTATTTTTTTCATACTCTATTATGTATATAACATGAATGAATTATTTGGCATCTTTCTATCTATGTTTTTTTTTTAACTTGTCCATCTTCTTGTTCTACCAATACATATAGTTTGCCACAATGATTCTCAATTGCATCTAGCTTAAGTTGCATTTTGTGGTCCTTTTTTAATTTATTAGTACATATTGTAACTTTATATTTAGTTGGGGTATCATTAGTGTTCTCTAGCTCTACTAGTTCAATGAAAGGAAATTTTTCTTCCCAATCAAAATTAAAATACCTTCCAATTTTCCATCTAATTTTTTTTCTTCACACAAAATTTTGAGTAATTTTATCAACTAAACTTTGTGTCTATGGAGTATAAGTATATTATGATGCATGGATCTCATCATCTATAATGTATTCAAGTCTCCTCTTAATTGCCATTAATTTTAAATTTGTATTTTTAATGGGAGTTTTTTTAATGAGGTCTAGAAATTAATTTTAATGTTTGCATCATATCATTTGTTTTGTCCTTCCTTGGGGCCATGTCATACTCATGTATGTCAGCAAGTGGTTGCATGTCATCATCGATAATATTTTCAAATAATGAAATGAAATTGTGATTAATTTTTTCATTTTGAAAACCAATATTAGTGGAGGGGTCTAAATGAATAAAGTTTTGCTATTATCCTTGAAATATAAAATTAAAATTACTATAAATAAATAAAAAAGATTATGTTAATCATTTAATACCTATATTTTGATTGGATGTGGGTTAAATTTGCTTGGTGTTCTTGTTTGATGCCCAAAATAAGATAACATGCTCTTTGTTGTTAATAATTTTCCTAATCTCTTACCATTATCACCAAAATCCATCTCAAACAACTTTTTTTACAATACAAGCAGCCACTTGTGTGTGATCTAGACTATGTAATTGAACATATAGACTATGTAGCCTAGCATCCAAACTATGTAACCAGATGTCTAAACTATGTGGTCACTATATAGAGTCCATGGTCACCATCCAAAATATGTTTTCACCATCCAAATTATAAATTTTGTAGTTGAGAATCTAAAACATGTATTCTATATTTTAGACTGTGTTGAATCTTGATCATCTTTAGAATATATTAGGGTAGTTATTTTATGGATTATATAAGTGGTAGTAATATATTATATAATATATATTGGTAAAATTGAGTAGAAGATCCTTCGAGGCCATGATTATTTATAGTCATAATTGTCGAATTAGTTGTAAATGGTAAGTGAGACAACATAGAAATCTTATTTACAACCCCAAAAATTAGGTGACCCAGTGATCTTTACTGGTCCCAAAAAATTGCCAAATCCAAATTTTAGAAAATGGAATATTCATGACTTAATGAAGATTTGCCACTAAAAAAACTTGCTTAAATGAAATGTTTTTCCATTTATACTACCACTATGGTGAAAAAGAATATGTTTCCTATTTGCCCACTTTTCTTTAGGATTTATCCATCTACCTATCTTAAATCTAAACATGTGAAAACTAAGAATTATTTGAATTATGAGGATCTTCTTCCTCTATAAGCCTTTTTTCAATTCTTGTTGACTCAAGTTTGAAAATTGTTTAATAATTTTGATAAGTTCAAAAAGTATAATGATGATAGGATTAGGTGAAAAAAATATAATTTTACATGCGTGGTAGTAAATCAAACCATAAATATATTGTTTTGCCAACCTCATCACTAGCTGGTATACTACATTTCCATTAAATTAAAATAAATGGAAGGGCTAGTATTATCTTTTGTTTTTATCATGGATCTTTTGCTAGCTAGGCACTCCACCATATATCTTGTTTAGTACAAGATAGGCATCTTGACAATTTTCAAGTGGTGCCCTATGGTGGAGAATGAGGAGTTTCTTCCCAAGGCTACAAATTATGTCTAACCATATTCCATTTTAAATTCAAAAACATTGACAATTTTTTTAAAGATTTTTTTGCTTATATTTACATTGAATTCCAACACTAAGGTTGTGCTTTTCATTTATTTTCACAAAATTTCGAGCATGATAAGCTATGGGATCCAATGAAATTACTAACACAATTGATTTTATATGTTTTAAGAGCTGATTATCTCCCAACAAAGAATAAATAGTGTAGTAGTGAATAGATGGGGTAATGGTGAGGGGTTACAAATAAAATGAAATGGTTTTCATTATGTTTACAAGACCAAATAGTGTATGGGACCATCAAATGCATCAAAAATTCTAATGATACAGAGTTTCTAGAGGGATTGGAAAAATGGCCTCCCATATAATAACTATTTTGAGGTATCTCCCACATATAAATATTATCTTGATCACCGTCCAGATCATACACTTGACTAGCCTTCTCATTTAACTCTCACTATCCTGCTCTTATCCAATATTTTGAAATCCCATGGAAAATGAAAACCAAAAATTGGTAAAACAAAAATGATAATAAAAGTAACTAAAATTTACCTATGCACAAATACACAATAAGAGATTGAAAGGTAGTGTGGTGGACTATACAAGGGTACAAAGATCATATCAAACATTTTATTATGTTGCTAGCCATATTTGTATGAGATGGACTCAGTTGTTATTGTGTAACTTAATGTAGAATCAATCATTATTACTATTTTTTTTGGTTTTGACTTTATTTGTTTTGATTTTCATCGACAATGGGAATGTTACATACAATTGATTGAAAAAGCATAGAATTACTTTCTTTCCAACATGACACAAACCATCATTTGCTCATGGAATGTCATAATTATAACTTACATAAGACATGGTTATCCTCACAAGGCATTAACCCATTGTTTTAGTAAATGTAATGAATATGGTTTTTAACAAACTGATTATCTAGTATTTTGGTGTTGTGTCCATAGCTACAAGACTTGAGCTTGAGACAAAATTGGAAATCCATTATAGATATGGATCACTTTGCATGGCTATTAGGATCTAATATATTCATGAATTTTGAGCCCATTTTTGCATTCAAAGACATAAATTTGAGATTTAATCATGGAAAATAACTTTACCATCACTCATTTTGTTTTTTGAAGCCTAGTTTTATCTTTTGAGTGTAATTTAATGAATTGGATGAATAAGTAATGCAAAAATCTTGACTGCCATCACCCTAGGTTTTTAGTTTTTTAAAACCATAATAAGAATCATTATTTTTCTTCTTTTTTTAAAGGGTTAGTAGTTTTTATTTGGATTTTTTTTCTTATATGGTCATAAGGTAATGTTTTGACCAACACACCTTCTAAGAAGTGGGGGACCCCTCTTAAAATGCTCAATTTGAAGTCCCTAGATTTTTAGTCCTTTGTTGAACATCTTTCTATAAAGATTCTTAAACTTATGTTTCACCCCAGTTTATCCAATGTTTAACATGCTTGTAATGATAATTTGGTCTCTATTAAATACCCCTATAGCCTTTTGGATTTAAGCACAGTCGAGTCCTTGTTACATCTTGAGAAGAACCAATCACTTTCATGCTTATAATACTTTTATTGTGCTAACTATTTTTCATAGATTTGGACTTGTTTTAGGGTTCCTAAAGTCTTAGTCTCCCAAATGTTAAGGTGTGGAGCTAAAAGCTTCACCAAGTGAGCAGATTGCAAAGTTGCAGGTTTACACAGTCATCGATGTCAGTCAGAAGCGATCGACGTCAGTCAGGAGTAGACCAAGAGATGCCGGCATCGGTCATGGATCAACTAACGTCAGTCATAGGCAAATAGGCAGGAACTGATGTTGGTTACCTGTGCGTCCAGAAAGCTATTTCCGTGGACGAAACAAAGTGTTTGCATGTTAGGATTAAGTGATAGTCTTAAGTCTGCATCTCTATTATTAGTAAGACTGTTTAGAGCCCTTGATTAGGAGGTGCATCTATTGGCTGTAGTTGTATGCTCATGTTTCCTAATTATTATATAATAGGATAGATCTTCTTAGCTTATTGTAATGCAATGTTGAACAGTACAAAATTGTATATGTGAATCATTCCAGGTTGTTGGAGTTGATTTTAATTGAGAGAGAGAGCTCTTGAGGGAAAGAGATATAGAAAGAGGTCTGTACATCTGAGAGAGGTGTGGAAAAAAATAAGTTTCTTCAATTGTATTCCTTCTGTAAAGAGTTTAATACAAGTTTTCAGGGTGGTTTCTTGTATCTCTTATTCTTTGTTATTTATCATTCTAGTTACTTATCATTCTAGTTTAATTTCGCATTTAATTGCTTTCATATTGTAATCAACATTATTGGTTGATCCCCAACAAGTGGTATCAGAGCTCAGGTTGACTAACAGGTGTTTCAGATCTGGTTAGTGTGTATTGATTACAGGGTACTCACAGGGGTTTCTACAGGGATTATTGTTTGAGTGGGAGAAGCAATGGTAGAAGAAAGTAAACTGAGAATGGAGAAGTTCAATGGAAAAAATTATCAACATTGGAGAATGCAGATAGAGGATTATCTGTATCAGAAAGATCTATACTTACCGTTAGGTGGGATTGCAAAGAAGCCCATAGACATGGATGATGAAGAATGGGAAGTTCTTGATAGAAAGGCTATGGGGTCTATAAGACTGAGTCTAGCATCTACTGTGATATCTAATTTATCATAGGCAAAGTCTATGGTAGAGTTAATGACTACTTTAGCAAATTTGTATGAAAAACCCTTAGCTTCTAATAAGGTATATCTTATGAAGCAGTTATTTAATTTGTGTATGCAAGAAGGTGGATCTGTATCTAATCATCTGAATGATTTCCATGGAATTGTAAATCAATTAAGTTCAGTCAAAATAGTGTTTGATGATGAAATTAAATCTCTTTTAATATTATGTTCTTTGCCTGAAAGCTGGCATAGCTTAGTAATGGCAGTTAGTAATACTGCATCTACTTTAAATATTTTAAAAGTAGAGGATGTTGTTAGTGTAATCTTGAATGAAGAAATTCGTAAGAAAAGCACAGAGAAAACATTAGGGAACGCTTTAAGTTTTGAGAGCAAGGGAAGGAAAAAAGAGAAGAGAAAGAAAGGGAGATCAAGGTCTAAATCAAAGGTGAGAGGTAGATCCAAATCCAGAAATGGCAGAAAGCCACAATGCTAGAATTGTGGAAAGATAGGGCACATAAGCAAAGATTGTTGGTCAAAGCCTAAGGAGGAAAATCAGCACGAAGGTAAAGAAGAAGCAAAGGTTGCAGGTATTGCATAAGATGCTCTTATATTCTCTTTGCATAATAATATAGAATCTTGGGTGTTAGATTCTGGTGCATCTTTTCATGCTACCCCCAATAGAGAATATTTTAGTGACTATATCCATGGAGATTTTGGAATAGTGTATTTAGGGGATGATGAGCCTTGTAAAATTGTTGGCAAAGGAAAAGTGTAGCTAAAAATGCAGAATGGCAACACATGGGTGTTGAGAGATGTCATGCATGTTCCTAGCTTGAAGAGGAATTTGATTTCTACAGGAAAGTTAGGGGATGAAGGTTGTACAATAACTCTCACAATTGAATCTTGGAAGGTGACCAAGGGTGCACTTGTAATGGCCAAAGGTAAGAGAGTAGGTACTCTCTATTTATGTAATTGTGTTACTAATAATTCTCCTTCTGTATTATCTACTTCAGATGTGGATGCAAAGTTGTGGCACTCTAGGCTCAACCACATGAGTGAGAAGGGAATGTCCATTCTTAAGTCAAAAGGTAAGCTTTCAGATTTGAAAAGCATAGATCTGGATTTTTGTGAGCACTATGTTTTTGGAAAACAAAAGAAAGTGAGTTTTCTCAAGATTGGGTCAACAAAGAAGAAGCATAAGTTGCAGCTTGTTCACACAGACGTGTGGGGACCGGCTCAAGTTGCTTCTATTAGAGGATCACAATACTATGTTTCATTCATAGATGATGCTACAAGAAAGGTATGGGTCTATTGTATTAAGAATAAATCTGATGTATTTGAGACTTTTAAGATTTGGAAAGCTATGGTTGAGAATGAAACAGGTAGGAGATTGAAGATTTGGAAAGCTATGGTTGACAATGGTGGTTAGTTTTGTAGCTACAAGTTCAACTAGTATTGTTATATACATGGAATCCACAGGCAAAGGATGGTTCTAAGGACACCTCAACAAAATAGAGTTGCTAAAAGGATGAACAGAAAAATAATGGAGCATGTAAGGTGTATGAGATTGCATGCTGGTTTGCCCTTAGAGTTTTGGGCAGAAGCTGTTGATACTGCAGTGTACCTGATTAACAGAGGACCCTCTATAGCTCTGGATGGTGGAATTCTAGAAGAGGCATGGACAGGTAAAAAGGTAGATCTCTCATTTCTCAAAGTTTTTGGTTGTGAAGCCTTTGTGCACATTAATAAGGAAAATAGAAAGAAGATGGATGCTAAGTCTATGAGGTGCACATTTATTGGCTATGGCTCTGATGATTTTGGATTCAGGTTTTGGAATCTAGGAACTAACAAGATAATTAGGAGCTATGATGTTGTTTTCAATGAAAAAGTGATGTATAGTGATTAGCTCAAGAAGATGAATCAATCTAGGTAGAGTAATAGAGAATTGGACGAGGTGACGGTCCAAAATGAGCTCGTGGGAAAAATTTATCACAGACAGGAAAACACAGAGACTGACATTGGCCAGGCAGGAACTGACGTTGATAGAACAAAAACCGATGTTGGTCATACAGTGACCGACGTCGGCCAGGAAGGAACCAACGTCGGTCAAGCAGAACCGACGTCAGCTAGTTATAGGCCTAGAAGTGATCGAGGTTGGTCACTGTCAGAGAATTTGGGTGGACAACGTGTTGTGAATGAGTCTTAGATGCCCATCAGGAGGTCAGAAAGGGTAAGTAAACCCTCCAATTTGATATTCCCCTTCATTATTCTACTTATTGCTTATTGATGGTGGAGAACCAGAGAGTTTTGATGAAGCAATATAGGTAGAATCCAAGAATCAGTGGGAGCATGGCATGGTTGAGGAAATGGAGTCCTTGAGAGAGAACCAAACATGGGATTTGGTTGAGTTGCCCGCTAGTAAGAAGACACTGAAGAACAGATGGATCTATAGGTTGAAAGAAGGTGAGAATGGACAGATGAGATATAAGGCCAGGTTGGTAGTGAAAGGATTTGCACAGAAACCAGGTATTGATTTTGGTGAGATTTTTTCTCCTGTTGTTAAAATGACTTCTATACAGACTGTATTGTCTTTAGTTGCTATTAAAGATTTGCATCTTGAGTAGCTTGATGTTAAGATAGCGTTTATTCATGGAGATTTGGATGAAAAAATATATATGGATCAGTCGGAAGGATTTGAGGTCAAAGGTAAGGAGAAGTTAGTGTGCAGATTGAAGAAAAGCTTGTATGGCCTCAAGCAAGCTCCTAGACAATGGTATTTGAGATTTGACAGGTTTATGACTGAGCATGGCTATAGTAGGTGTCAATCTAACCATTGTGTGTATTTTAAGAGATTGGATAATGGTAGATATATTATTTTGTTGTTGTATGTAGATGATATGCTGGTTGCAGGATCACACATGCAGGATATCTCTGAGCTTAAGGTGAAATTAGCTCACACGTTTGCCATGAAAGATTTGGGAGCAGTAAATAAAATCCTTGGCATGAGTATTAAGAGAGACAGAAAAAATCACATGTTGATTTTGTCTCAAGAGTATTATGTGAACAAGGTGTTAAAATGGTTCAATATGCAGGATGCAAAATCGATAAGCACACCTTTGGCTGGACATTTTTAATTGAGTAAAGAACAATGTCCTAATTCACATGATGAGGTAGAGTACATGAGTAGAGTTCCATATTCTTCTGTAGTAGGGAGTTTAATGTATGCAATGGTTTGTACTAGACCGGATATTGCCCAAGCAGTGGGAGTTGTAAGTAAGTATATGGCCAATCCAGGGAAGGAGCACTAGAAAGCAGTTCAATGGATCCTTAGATATCTGAGAGGAACTAGCAGTAGGCATTTGTGCTATAGAGGTTTAGATACTTCTCTACATGTTTATGTAGATTCAGATATGGTAGGTGATTTGGATGGCAAGATGAGCACCACAGGGTATGTTTTCACTGTTGGTGGAACGGCGGTTAGCTGGATATCAAAGTTGTAGAAGGTTGTTGCCTTGTCAACTACAGAAGCAGAGTATATTGCAGTCACAGAGGCTATCAAAGAGATGATATGGATGACACGGTTCATGGAAGAGTTAGGAAAGGAGCAAGAGAGTTGCAGATTATACAGTGATAGTCAGAGTGCAATTCATTTGGCTAAGAATTTAACCTTTCATTAAAAAACAAAGCATATACTGCTTAGGTACCACTTCATTAGACAGGTATTGGAGGATGGTGAGTTGAAGCTAGAGAAGATCCATACAGATAAGAACCCTGCTGATATGTTAACCAACCCAGTTACAAAGGAGAATTTGAATCTTCATTCAACTTATGTTGGTCTTCATGATTGAGTTGAAGATGGAGGAGCTAAAAGATGTTGCTGTACAGGTACTGGTGCAGCTGTTTATCTCCAAGTGGGAGATTGTTAAGGTGTGGAGCTAAAAGCTTCACCAAGTGAGTAGATTGCAAAGTTGTAGGTTTACACAGTCACCGGTGTCGGTCAGGAGCGACTGACATCAGTCAGGAGCAGACCAAGAGATGCCGATGTCGGTCATGGATCAGCCAACATCGGTCATAGGCAAATAGGTAGGAACTGATGTCGGTTACCTGTGCATCCAGAAAGCTATTTCCATGGACATAACAGAGTGTTTGCATGTTAGGATTAAGTGATAGTCTTAAGTCTGCATCTCTATTATTAGTAAGACTGTTTAGAGCCCTTGATTAAGAGGTGCATCTATTGGCTGTAGTTGTATGCTCATGTTTCCTAATTATTATATAATAGGATAGATCTTCTTAGCTTATTGTAATGCAATGTTGAACAGTACATAATTGTATATGTGAATCATTCCAGGTTGTTGGAGTTGATTGTAATTGAGAGAGAGAGCTCTTGAGGGAAAGAGATCTAGAGAGAGGTCTGTACATTTGAGAGAGGTGTGGAAGAAAAGAATTTTATTCAATTGTATTCCTTCTGTAAAGAGTTTAATACAAGTTTTTAGGGTGGTTTCTTGTATCTCTTGTTCTTTGCTGTTTATCATTCTAGTTACTTATCATTCTGGTTTAATTCTGAACTTAATTGCTTTCATATTGTAATCAACATTGTTGGTTGATCCCCAACACCAAAGTCCTACTTGAATTCTCAAAAAAGTTTTTTTGATAGGTAGGTGAGTGTTTGAATTGATTTTTTTCATTCCTTTTGACTTAGTCTTTTTCATGAATTTCTATAGGAGGAACAACCAAATGAGAAAGGGTTACATGTCCCACTATAAAAATTGTTAGTATTCTAGACCTGTTAAAGATGTCAGACTTGGAGAACCCAATAAAATGAGAAATCACCATGTGTCATGCTATCATAAGTGTCAGTCCCCTAGACTTGTCAGATATGTCATAAACCATGAGATCCTAATTAAATGAGAAAGTTTCATGTCCCAATTGTTAGAGATGTCAATTTTCTAGACCTCTTAGATATGTTATAACCCAAGAGAGCCTGAGCAATTAGGTTGCCCCATTGTTAGACATATTAGTCCCCTATACCTATCATAGATGTTATAAGCTAAAAGAGCATGGCCAAATAAAAGAGTATCATATGGTCTAGTTGTTAGACATGTAATTCTCATGGACCTATCATAGATGTAAGAGCCTAAGAGAGCCCAACCTACCAAACCATGCCATGTGGCCTTTATGTAAAAACTAGAAAAAAAAATTGAGATGTTTTGAGGTGAACAAATGGGGTTATAATCAAATTTAAAATGATAATCATAGGAAACCATGCATAATCTCACTCTTCTAGCTATAAATTCCTATTCTTTAACATATAAAGGTGAAATATCAGGTTGCTTCTAGATGGTATCTATTATAAGAAGTGCCAAATAGGGATGAACATGTAGAAAAGTTAAAAGCTACTTGATATTTTGCAAGTAAAATATATCCATGTGCTTAGCACACTCTTTGCATTAACTAAATTGGAAATTGGGCCCTAATTGAATAATTCAAAATGTCATTTTATAGACTCCAAATCTAGAAAATAACATGTATTTGAAATCTTTGAGTTAATTCTAGATTAGGAAATAAATGAAAGGCTTGATCCAGTAACTCAAATTTAAATTTGTGTTGGGTAAGACACCAAGCATCATCAATGTAGATCTTTGAGGATCCCTATAAGTGCCCAACGGAAAATTATTTTACTATTATTGCTCCCATCTTCCTATAATTTGCCTCCTCACTTTCATTTTATTATTTTTCCCCCACACTCTTCTTGCTCAAAATTTTATATCATAGAGATCTATCCAATTTCTACCATGGCTACTTCATCCTCTAACACCAAGGCTCAACCTAAATATAAGGACACCACCTTCCTATAGAACTTGACTTGATTCAAACATTACAATGAGATGTTCAAAGTGATTAAAATGGTACACAAGTTAGTATTTAGTTATGATTAGAATGAGGTCAAGTACCAAGATGCCATCATGGTATATGAGAAGTACATATTACATAAATCCATAGCCAAGCCAAAAGTATTTCTTTGTACAAACCTTGTTGAAAAAATGTTGCTCACTACCAAATGAGTACAGGATGGTGTGTATGATCTTGTCTCTTCTAGAGGCTCCCAATATAGTATCATAGATATTTTAGGGAGTGTGTTCAAATCCTATTACAACCTTCTATAATACATAGTCTCTTATGACATGGCCATAGTTGATGCATGGAACATCACCTATAAAATATAATATGTCTTGAGGGATTGGGTAGAAAATATAGATGCCAAATGGGTAAATAAGGTAGAGATCAAATATTACATGGTCTACACCTTTAAGTAATGGGTTCATGTAGGGATGATCTTGATAGATCAAATTTTTAGGGAAACTGACTATGTACATGTTAATCTCTTATGGGTGTTCCTGTTACATATAATCCTCAAAGGTAATTAGGTCCCAAACCTTAGAGATGTGATCAACTTCAACCTTGTCAAGGTAGTATTATATACTCAAGGTAGAGGTAATTTCTATAGGATGAGATATTTTTTAGACATAGTATGTATCACCATTTTGTTTAATCTCTCTAGATTTCCAATATGGGTTCTTGAAGGTGCATTGGTCCATTTAGTTTTTTATAAATTATATGGCCACTATTACTAGAATCACATTCAATATAATTATGGGTCCTTCTAACCAGTGGTTTATATGGTCATTAACAAGGTGATAATGTCTTGAATATCTAATACAATAAGTAAATTTCTCATTTCCAATTATGATTACTAGTACTATAAGGATGACACCATCATCCAAGTGGCTGGTACCCTCAAAACTCCCCTTCACTTGCTTTACCAAGTTTTAGACTAGTTAGTAGAGTAAGAGATTGCCTATCAACTAGTTAAACACATATTTAATCATTGCATCAATTATCAGCATAAGGCTTGCCTATCCTTCCCCATCACCATCAGGTATCATGTATATAGGATTCTAACCCCATTATATAATATGGTTGTAGGCTAGGATTCTTATGCCATGGGAAGGGTAGAAAACAAAGAATGGGTCCCTTATGACATCATCAAGGATAATATGGGGAAGTATCAAGCTCAAATCAACATCAATTATGGATAGGAGCTTAGTGAGTAATTTGAAGTCTACTTGAACCCCATAAATGATAAGGAGGTACTTGTCTAATTTGAGGCTAGAAAGAAGAAAGGAAATTAGGTTTAGCCCAAGTCATCTACCCAAACTAGCCTTACCTCCTCTACATCAGTTGAGGCTATGAAGGATGTTTAAGAAAATCATCCTAAAATTTTAAGGAGGATATTGCAAGGGGTCCTATTCCCTTCTCCTCTATGAGATTATCCTCCTCGACCCTTTACTCCATGTCCACCACCTTTCATGGTTCTAGTTGTTCAACTATTGGATGCATGGGTATTGTGGTTTGATATTAGTATCAGCCCAAAGGTGAGCTCAAAGCATTACTAGTATATGGTAGTCATGGATATCCCTTCCCCTACTTCCATAGTCCCTTAATAACCTAGTGGAGTACCCCCTAGTTTCTCATTCCTATATTGGACCATTCAGGTGGTGCCTTCCCTCTTTCTTATTTCACACCTCCATAGTTCACCCAAGTACCTCTAGTTTTGTCTATGCATAGTATCTTAATAACCCAATTTCCCTTCACCCAATCCATTCCACCAATAGGGATATGAACAACACCTCCATTGGTTCTTCCAAGGGTTGACCACCTCCAAGTGTTCCTTATTCAATAGTTTAATCTACATCCCCAACAATAATTTCACCTATGTTCATAGCTCAATTGGCCCTAGTCATGTTAGTGGTGTCTACAATATCTCAACAAACTCCTTAGTTGGACCCTACTACCTCTTCCACTACAACTCCTTACATTATATAAATTGAAGATAATATAAGCAAGAGGCCTAGGAAGAAGTAAAATATAACTCTTGCTCTTTAACCCATGTTACTTCCAATATCACTCCTAGGCATCCCTTTTCCATTATTTTAAGTACTCAAGGATTTGGATTTAATCAACCAATTTACTCCTTCCTACTGAATGCCTATCTCCATAGCATCATTACCCTATAGTTTAATTTGACCTAAATCTAGTGGAAGGCCCAAATATCCCCATGGGCTTCCCATTTCATCTTACTCCTTACATCTCCATGCCTCCTCCTCCTCTATTTCTCTCATATTTTATTCCCTCTTATCTATCCATTCCTCCCCCACCTAGGCCTCCACCTGACACCTCCATCTCTACCACCCTACCAACACCCATTCTACCTTGAGAGTAGCCACGATGTCATAGACTCTTGAGATGATCATGTAGGGAGATCTAGAAGTGCACTAGAAGTTTGATAGGACCCCAAGGAACATGAGGAGGATCCTCACATATAAATTCATTTAGGGAGGAGACCCTATAATTTGGCAGACTCAATATAACCTATTGTCCCTCACCAAAGTGAGAACATCTATAGGAGAGGATAGAGTGGCTAAGGATCTAGTTTTTGTGATGTGGGGCATGCATGACATGTTTGAGAAATTCATGAAAGAAATGTAGGATCAGGTCTAGGTTCTTGAAGCATAGGTAAAGATCACCTTCCCTATGGAATTAAATAAGAAATTCAAGGAAGTCTTTATATATCTCTTTTCATCTCTTAATGAGGTAGTTGAAACACTAACCAAAATTTTAGAACATTTTTAGTAAGCCCAAGTGTAATTATAAATGATTGTTATCATGGATAGAAAGTGCAAAAAATTCACCATGGTTATCCACAAGGGCATGTTCTTAGAGTTAAAACTCATGCCTACCACAGACCTGAGACTTTAACAAACCTATGTGGGTAGTATGAGGGCCTTAATTAAATAATGGTTGGCCTTGGTGTAGATAGTTTTAGGACCTTTTAAAGAGAGTAGGGAAATTATTTTGACCTATTTCAAGGATGTTAAAATCATTATGTTATTGCACATGGATGACACCCTAATAGACAAAGGCAATTTTGAATCTCACGTAGGTAACTTTTACTAGGTTATGAAGAGAAAAGTAGAAAAGGCCAAAAAAGCTAGATCCAAGTTAGTTATATAATTTTTAATTTAGTCTAATGCAAGCATCAACTAGGTCTCAAAAGTGAAAGTGTCCCTAATGTTGGAAATATTGTCATTGATGTCAAAGGTCTAGAATTATTGGTGATAAAAGCCCCATTGCATTTAATGTTGTTTGTAATAGATTTATCTTAGCTAATGTGAGTTAATATTAATGAATATATTTTGGTTGCATATGAGACAAAATAAGGGCCCATGGAGAATTCAAAGAGCCACGGGGTAAAGACAAAAGAAGGATGGGACGCATTTTCCCATGAAGAGTCATCTTGGGGAATTCCAAGAGTCACCAAGTGAAGATAAAAGAGTAAGGGTGCAATTTCTCATCAAGGGACACTTTGAAGAATATAAAAAGTCACCAAGATAAGGAAAAAAGTGGGAAGGACGTTTTTGGGATTGAAGGGTCACAAAGGAGGAAGGCCAAAGGTCATTTGGAAAGCTATAAATAAAGGCCTGAGAAGCCATTTGTAATATGAAGATAGAGGTTGATTTGATATTGTAATATCTAGCTTAGAAGAGCAATTGTGAGAGATGAATATGATTTGTATTTGTTATATCTAGCTTAGATGAGCAAAGGTGAGAGAGAGGAAAGAGATGTATTGAACTATCATTTGTTGAGATAGCAACATTGAGAGATAGGTGTGTGGTATACACAAAGGGGTTGGTGCTCCTATGGGTTAGTGCTCATGAATTATTGTTGGGTTGGTGCTCGGCAAAGGGGTTGGTACTCTTATGGGTTGGTGCTCACGAATTGTTGTTGGGTTGGTGCTCAGCAAAGGGGTTGGTGCTCCTATGGGTTGGTGCTCACAAATTGTTGTTGGGTTGGTGTTCGGCAAAGGGGTTGGTGCTCTTATGGGTTAGTGCTCATGAATTGTTGCTAGGTTAGTGCTTGACAAAGGGGTTGGTGCTCTTGTGGGTTGGTGCTCATGAATAGTTGTTGGGTTCGTGCTTAGCAAAGGGGTTGGTGCTCCTACAAGTTGGTTCTTGCAAATATTTTTTGGGTTGGTGCTCATTCATATACTTGAGATTATTCTCCGTGGTTTTTCCCACATTGGGTTTCCATGTTATATCTAGTGTCTCTCTATCTTGTGTGGTGTTTATTGTTTGAGTTTTATTGCATATCTTGAATGTTTGATTAAGTGGAATTTGGTTAAGGGAAATATTTATAAGATATATGATATACTAATTCACCCCCCCTCTCAGTATATCCTGTGCTTAACAATTGGTATCAGAGTAGGTTTCTTTAGAAAGGGTTTAATAGCTTGAAGGTAGATCAAAGAAAAGCACAAGATGGCCAAGCAGCTAAAGAAGGAGAATCAAGAGTTGAAATATGTGGTTGAGGCTCTTAAGAAATAGGTGTGTGTCTTGGATTCTAAATTGGCTATAAAAGTAAAAGAAAACAAGATATTTATTTAGGATCTTAAGAATCAGTTAGATGTTGCAAATTCAATTTTAACATCAAAAGAAGAAGAGTGTAATCAATTGAAGGATGAGTTAGGTTATTTAAAGGATAATCATGAGAAGCTTATAATCAAGGTTGAGAAAGATCATGAAATATTGGTCCAAGGAAAGAAGGATGTAGGTTTTGAAGGCAAATCAAAAAAGCCGATCAGGGAGCCCAATGCTTTTAAGTTTTCAAATTATTTTCATGGCCATTGTTTTATTTGTCATCATGTTGGTCATAGGGCAAGAGATTGTATGAGGAGAAGCAATCAATCAAAGGGAGATCTTAGTCACATTCAAGAAAAAGGTATGAGAAATATTATTTGCTTTTGTTGTCATGAGGTTGGCCATATTGCTAAATTATGTCAAAATAAAGTAAAGAGATATTCAAGGTATGTCAAAGGATATAGAGCCCCTATAAAATATGAGGAAATACAAATTCAGGTTTGGAGACCTAAAATAGTAAAGGTTGATCAGGTTGAGTTTAAAAGTGAAAATGAATTACTTACTATAGTAGATAAAGAATCAGATAGGAAGGATTGTGCACAATCTCTTGTTACATTTGAGCATGAACTTTGTCAAGATAAGATAGTTATAAAAGTTGAGAAGATGAAAAACATCATAAATGATAAGGTTAGTAAGTCAAAAATGCTAGACATGCTTAAACGGATTCTAAAAGAAAAACACAAGAAGATCAAGGAAGAAATAGAGGAGATGTGGGAATCTCCTAAGATTTGTTTCTAGGACCCTTTTATGTGGGGTGTCTCTTTTAAGCTTCAAGGAGACACTTTTAAGAAAAATTGAAGCATGGTGGTGCTATTGGGTCTTGGCTATGTTGCATGACAAGAAAGTGAGTTGGCAGATTAATTTGTATATCTTTTGAGAGAATAGAATTTTGAAGAAAATTTTGCATCAGTATTATGGTTTGAGGCTATTAGAATGATTCTTGCATATGTAGTGTTTCAAATGATTATGGTCATAAGAAATTAGAATGTTGAAAAAGAGCTAACAGTTATAGAAGAAGGAAAAGAATACTCATGCAGATTCAATGAAGAAGGATCAGAGTTTCAAAACTCCATTCATCAAGAAGAAGGTTCAGACATGTTCATGGCAGAAGAAACAACCTAAAGATTCTATGTTGGTGCAAACAGCTTTACATGTAATAAATAAAGATCAGCCTTGGTTGTTGATAGTGGATGTTTGAGGCATATGACAGGAGATAAGAGTAAAGAAGATAAATGGTGGCATAGTGAAATTCACATATAAAACCACTGCTAGGATAGTCGAAAAGGTATTTTAAGTTTGGATATTAGTAGAACCAAAACTAAGAATGTTTTGTAAGCATAATCTATTGAGTGTAAGTCAAATATGTGATCAAAGATACACCTTAAAGTTTCATGCAAAATGTTGTGATATTATAAGAAGATATTCAAATGAGTTGATTGCAAATTCTCAAAGGATAGGCAATGATTTATCAGATATCTTCTCAAAGGCACGATCAAAGGATACATTCAAAGATCGGCAAGAAGAGTTGAGAGTAATTTCTATTACTTCCTGCCATTGATGTTCAGTATCAATTGAGGGGGAGCTAAGTGTTAGCTCTAGGTAGGCCCTTTTCCATTGATGTCAAAGGGGGAGAATAATAGGTACAGGTACAGGTGCAAAAAATAGGTACAGGGAATAGATACAGGTTGTTATAGTAAGGGGGGTTACTGTATGTTTTCAGATGATAGGATGTGGTAGTTTCAGGATTGAGGTTGCCATCAATGACAAAGGGGGAGATTGTTAGAAATATTGTCATTGATGTCAAATTTCTAGCAATATGTTGATAAAGGCCCCATTACATTTAATGTTATTTGTAATAGATTTATCTTGGCTAATGTGAGTTAATATTTATTTAATATTAACGAATATATTTTTGGTTGCATATGAGACAAAAGAAGGGCCCATGGAGAAGTCAAAGAGCCATGGGGTAAAGACAAAAGAAGGATGGGATGCATTTTCCCATGAAGAGTCATCTTGGGGAATTACAAGAGTCGCCAAGTGAAGACAAAAGAGTAAGGACAAAAGTGGGAAGGACGTTTTTGGGATTAAAGGGTCACAAAGGGGGAAGGCCAAAGGTCATTTGGAAAGATATAAATAAAGGATTGAGAAGCCATTTGTAATATGAAGATAGAGGTTGATTTGATATTGTAATATTTAGCTTAGAAGAGCAATTGTGAGTGATGAATATGATTTGTATTTGTTATATCTAGCTCAGAAGAGCAAAGGTGAGAGAGAGGAAAGAGATGTTGTATTGAACTATCATTTATTGAGATATCAACATTGAGAGATAGGTGTGTGGTATACACAAAGGGGTTAGTGATCCTGTGGATTGGTGCTCATGAATTGTTGTTGGGTTGGTGCTCGGCAAAGGAGTTGGTGCTCCCATGGGTTGGTGCTCATGAATTATTGTTGGGTTGGTGCTTGGCAAAGGGGTTGGTACTCTTATGGGTTGGTGCTCATGAATTGTTTTTGGGTTGGTGCTCGGCAAAGGGGTTGGTGCTCCTGTGGGTTGGTGCTCATGAATTGTTGCTGGGTTAGTACTCAGCAAAGGGGTTGGTGCTCCTGTGGGTTGGTGCTCATGAATAGTTGTTGGGTTGGTGCTCCTGCAAGTTGGTGCTTGCGAATATTGTTTGGGTTGGTGCTCATTCATATACTTGAGATTGTTCTTTATGATTTTTCCCACATTGGGTTTCCATGTTATATCTAGTGTCTCTCTCTATCTTGTGTGGTGTTTATTGTTTGAGTTTTATTGCATATCTTGAATGTTTGATTAAGTGGAATTTGGTTAAGGGAAAGATTTATAAGATATATGATATATTGATTCACCCCCCCTCTTAGTATATCCCATGCTTAACACCTAGAGGCTCCATTCCAAATACATAAATGAATACTGACATAGTTAGAGGTGATATTTCAAGATCCACCTATAATCTTAGACAAGCTAGACTAAGATTTTAACTTGGTGGTAGCCACACTAGTGGCTAAAGAGGCATAACCCAAGTAGATGGGACATATTTTTTTCCATCTCATTAGTGGATCAACTAAGTGGGTACCTAGGGCATCTTTTTCAGAGAGTGGATAATCTTCATTTATTTTGAATCTCGGCAGTTGTAATAACCTTGAGTGACCACCATGGTCAAGTATGGGAATCTCATGCTACTTAGAGGTGATCTCCATAATTATATATTGAAAATTGTCTTTGCTTAGAACGGTTGGTAATTTATGTAAATAAACTTTTTTACAGCTCTAATAGAATTTTTTTACTTGTTTTAACCTAGATCTCTACTCATGAAATGTGGTCCATCATTTCTAAATTATAAGTGTATCTTTATGTAAGAGGAATGATTATGTGCTTATGTTATAGAGATTAATATGGTAATTATATTGTGTATTTTCTAGTCTAACCCTTTGTATGTTCTTTTCAATCTTTTGTAAACAATTTATGCTTTATGTACATTCAGTTATAAAGTGTTTCAAAAACATTGTATGTTAATTACTAAAAACATTTTGAGAATTGAAATTTAGTGGAGGACTTGCAAGTAAAATATGCATATTGGTGTCCCTTTATAAGCTTGGCCACTGATTGACTAAAATTTTGTGCAAATGTTGAACTAGGCACATAGTGGTAAAATTATGACATGGCATGTTTTATTTCTTAGGCTCTAGCATTCTCTAAATTAGAAACTCCCCTTTCTACCTTACCTTGATCTTCATTTTACATTTATTTTAGAATTAAAACTCTATCCCTTATTTTATAAAATTAATCAAGCTTGGCCTAACAACAATATTGAGTAAGGGTTTTTTGGGTTGGTAATGAATTCTAAGTGTAACCACACATACATTGAGCCTTTGGTGGTAATAAATATTGCTCTATAAGTAAAACACAATTAAACTACTCAGTCCTTAGACTGAACCAACATCGATCCTAAAATTAATGAGGGGATATCTTTATCTCATGCATTGTCTCCTACTTTCCCCCTTTGAAACAATCAATCTCATGAGTGCCTTCAGATACAAGGATATTATAATTGATAATAGGTACAATTTTAGTATTGGTAGGACTTTTGTGGTTAATTTAATTGTAAAAAGGGTTTATTTAGGTGCTCAAGGGTTTGTATATGGAAGTTACAGGTTTTAAACTCATCGCCAACCTCATGGTTGAAAATTTTATCTTTTTAAAGGCCTTGGAGTTTACTTTAGGATATTTGTGTCCATAGGATTATTGAGGCTATATGTTCTTTTCAAGTTTTTTTCATGACAATGTTTTTTTAGTCCATGTATAAATATGCTTAAGTTAGATGTTTTTAATGTGTTTTTTAATTATTTATTTTATGCGAAAGGTATCTTAAAGGGTTAGTATGTTTTTTTCTAATTTAAAACTTAATTTAAGATATTAGTACCTTTTGATGTCAATATTATGTATTATATGTTGGGATTTTGGATCCAAAAGGTTGGTGTTATCTCAAATCATATTTCATAATGTTTTAGTTATCTTTTGTATGCTTCATAAATCCCGCTTAGATGTTGAACTTCTTAGCATTGAAGGTCGTTATCCTAAATGCTTACATTATACCCATTCCTACATGTTTAGAGTAAATATACTCCTTTTACCGTATTGTTTTGTACTTTAATTTTGTGCACTTACTATCTTAATATTATAAAATGACAACTTTGGTTCACTTAATGAAAATGTGTTTTTATTTCTGGTGATGGATTAAAAATAGAATATCCAAGAAGTACTTGAAATTAAAACTAAAGTTTTTTCTACCACAAATTGTGTATTTTAAACTATAGAAATTTAATTTTGGTACAAGGCTTATTGATTAAATAATTTTAATGTGTTTTTGTGCATAAATTTCATCAATTCAGTTTAGGTACTTGTTGTCACTTCTCTAGTGTGTTTTCTTTGTCTCCTTTATGTGTGGCCCTGTCTTACCTTATTTCTTTTATTTTCTCTCTCTTCTATGTTTATGGCTTTGGGTATCCCCTCCTTTCTCTTTCTTTTTCTCTTTATCTTTATCTTTATCTTTATCTTTATCTTTATCTTTATCTTTCTCTTTCTCTCTCCTTCATCTATTTTCATGTTATTTTTGCCTTTAGGTGTCCTTGTTTTATCAAATCTACTTTTTGCATATTCAACAAGGCTTCAAATATGCCCTTCTTATTTTTTTTGGGATCTTTACCCTTTTCATTTTCTTTTACTTGTGTGACCTTATTTTTCATCTTATTTCTTTCTCCTTGGGCCAGCTTGCATGCCAATAGGACCCTAATTCAAATTTGATAAGGATGTATATATATATATATATATATATATATATATATATATATATATATATATATATATATATATATATATATATATATATCCTAGAGTAATTTTAATTACAAGTATCAATAATAAGTATCTATCATTTTGAGTCTAGTCACACTCTAAAAAATATTATTTATATTCTTAAGGATTTATAACAAAGTTTATTTACATCTTGTATCAAAATAAGGATAAGAAAATTGTGCATGTAGCTACTGTAGATACTAAAATTAAATTTTATAGCATCTCAATCTTGTATATTTGTCAAATATCAATCAATTCTAGACCTCCCTACTACTAAAAGGTTTGCATTCATAATCTCAATATGCCTAAATACTTATATCTTAATCTGATCCATATCATTTAATGACCCAGGTTCCCTATACTATAAATAAAACTTAAACCCTAATAAACATACTTTACTATTAGTTTCATATCAATACCTATTTTCTATCATTATAGACATAACTAGCCATAAATGGACACTACAACTGACGGTAGTGTCCAAATCCCTATTTAATGTCTAGTTGAAAAAATTCATCCAAATTCAAAAATTATTAAAACCTATGGGTTGGCCTAATTGTCTTATTGAACTCTATGTTATGTATTTTCAAAAGGTGTGGTATAAATATAATCTTGAGCCTTCTCATTCATCATCTAGCAAATACCAAGTAAACACCTACTAAAGCTAAATCAATCAACTACACAAGCACTATATTCTACCCTATTTATCTATATTTTCATATCAAACATATGATCAATCATATTACAGGTATGAAGTATTCAAAGAGTAGTTCATGAGTGATATTTATTAGATTACAAGCTAGATCATTACATGCATCTTCATATAGTATCATGTACCCTTGTGTACACACATTCCCACACATATGAAAGAACTATATAAGTCTGATAACCTCCTTAGATTATTGCATATGCAAGTAACACCCATTAACATAGGGGTATTTGGGGTAGCTCAACACCATGAACCCACTAATACAATTTTGATCAAACTCATTCCAAGTATGAAGAAGGTTGAAGAGCTAGGGTTTGATTAATTAGCAAAAAGAGACAACTTGTATCCCATATCTAAATATATAAATAAAGCAAAAAAACCTAGAATAAATAAGTTGGTCACATCCATATCTAGTCATTATGTTGTACCAGACACCTAAGTCAGAGTTAGACACTAGTGTTGGTGATAGTGTCCATATCCAACAATAGTGTTTATGGCCACATAAGTATAATTTATAGAATCTAATGACTAATCCTACATATTTTACATTGATTTATAGTCCATCTATGTCTATGCATAGTAAACCAAATAATTACCATTAGTTTTTATTGATTTGAATATCTTTCAATAGTTGTACTTTACTATTTTTAGAATTCTCAATTGTATAAATTCATAATATTATTTATCTAAGTTTTCCATTAATTAACATGCTATAGATTAATTTATCATCCTTATTTTTGAACCATTTATATATTTAAACCTATAACCAACCCATATCAAATTTAGGGTTAAACATATAGTGAACTTGACCTATGAGTCTTCCTTTACGAACCTAGCTTGATCTAGGGTTTCTAATCTCCTATGGTTTCAAATTTCTATGATTGATTTTTACATCTAAAACTTTACCCTAGGGTTTGACACTCATCTAGTTACAAGGGTTTCATTTTCATGCACATACAATTTATTCTTCCATGATGAGAACATTTTAGGTTCCAAATAATCCATTTTAAAATTCCTCAAAGGTTTTTTCCTAGTTAGGGTTTCAAATTGTAGTGTTTTTTAGTGTTAATCTTTCTTATCATGTTAGATTGTTATATTTTGTATGTCTCTTATTTCATATTTTCATATTAGTCTTTGTAATAAATAAAAGGGATAAAAAGGAACCTCTTCCTCTTCCTCTTCCTAAACCTAAGGAGGGTGATAGCCACCATCCATATAACCAATTCTATTTTATCACTCTTCTAAAGGGTAAGGTGGCCCATCTTATGGTTTCAAATGAAGTTAAGTAATACGTCCTTCCTCAAACCCCTCTAGCTCCCAAATCTCTTTTAAATGATATGTGTATGCATATTCAAATTGAAGCACCTAGTGTTTATGTTTGTGAAACCCTCAAGGATCGAATCACCACTATGGGAAAGTTAATAGAAGCTTTACAAAATTAAAATCAGTATTTCAGTTCAAGTCTCACATCATTAATAAAATAGATTACATACCTATAGATTCTAAAATATGTCATTGTTAATCATGTGTTTACATATTCATCTAAAAATGTTATACCCAAAAAGGTTTCTATCAATGTAGGATTTTTCCCACCTAGTGGTTTTACCTACACATCTTTGCAACTTACTTAGGTTAGTTAATTAAGTCATTAGGGGTCATTTAGCTTTAAGTGGGTTCTAATTTTGAGTTAGGTTTTTTCTTTTTTAGTGACCTAATCTCATCCTATATGTACTTTATTTTTTTCTAAAGTGGCTAATGCAAACATTTCCTTTGTGGAATTTTCTTATTTTTGGAGCTCTCATTCTACCTCTATAGGAATTCAACATTCATCGCATGGTCACTGTTTGAAGATCTTGGCAAAATCTATCATGGTACCAGAGTTTTCTTGATAGCCTCATGTATTTTTATCCTTTGGTAAGATCCTCCTGCATTCACCTTTTTATTTTTTCATACTATACGGCTGCCATTTTTGATCTTGAAGGCATTTTTTGAAAACTACCTTGAAACTCATGTCAAAAGGCCTTTGATGAAAAATCAATTTGAATATTTTGTGGGTTTTTTGAGATATAAAATGGGTTGTTTTTAGTTTTTTGAGAAATTTCATAGATTTTTTAAAAAATTTGATTTCTTCTATCTGGTCACCATCATTACGACTAAAGTAATCTAGCCTAAAAACCTTGATTTAATCTCCGTAGACCAAATCAGGCTTTTAGACTGCTTCTACTTAATCAAGTTTTCAGAGTAATTCTAATTTGAAGTAATTAGGTTTTTTTAGGGTGACAACTTATAAGTAATTGGATTTCTCAACCCTGACTACTTGACTACTTGCTCATAGACTAAATTGGGTTTCTCAAGTGCTTCTACTTATAAGTAATCAGGTTTCTCCAGGGAGACAATTTATAAGTAATCAAGTTTCTCAACTTTGATTACTTGGTATTTAGACCCATTTGAGTTTTCTAAGGTTGATTACATATTACTTATTTCATAAGTTCTAGTTGTTTGAAACTTTGAAGTTATGTGGGTTGAAGAACCCGATTTACTCTGGCTAGACCCATTTAGGTTTGCAAAGGTCGACAACTTATTACTCATCCAAAGTAAATTAGTTGGAAGAACCCAAAATAAAGTATCTTGAAGAACCTAAAATATACTGTGAAAAAGTAATTGGGTTTTTTAGGATCAATTGCTTATAACTTTTTATAAGTTGAAGTAGTTCGAGAACCCAAAGTTAAAGTTATTTGGAACCCTGAGAAAGTAAGTGCATGATGTTATAGAAGCCATAAAATTTTAGGTGAAATGTAATGAATAAATCGAGTTAAGTTATTTCCTTTTTTGTATTTTTGGTTAAAAAAACACAAGAGTGGAAAAAAAATCCATTTTTGGAAAGCGTCTAGGAATATGTTGAAGTAAGAACTTGTAAGTGCCATAAAATTTGATTGATAACTCCTTTTTTAGTGTCATTTTCTTCAAAAATGCTTGTTTTTATGCTCTACACATTGGACCTATCATTGGGCCTTTCAAAGTTTTAAAAAAAATCACATTTTTGTACACTCTTAAATGCATTATCAGTTATATCTAAAGTTACTCTTGTTCCTTGTTCTTATACACCTACTACTCAAGATGTATTTTTAGTTGAATCCAACATATATATGAGTGTGATTATATTTGAGACATTTAGTGGGGGTCATTTCTTGATAGTTATAAGGGGGTACTTGTGTGTTTATTGTGCATTCAGTCTTTTTTTTACATCACTTCTTTACTTACTATAGTAATACTTCTACACTATGGATTAATTCTCAATAAGTCCACTTACACCATTTAATTATCATGAATGGAAACCTAGAATGGAAATTATCTTGCAATCCAAGGGTTACCATCAAATTATAATGGGCACTAAGACTGAACCTACTAATGCTAGAGCAAAAATCAAATGGTTTAATCATTATGATAAAGTCTATGGATTACTATGTCTTGTCATCTCCCCAAATATATTCTTTCACATTGAATTTGCAAAACATCTACTAAAGTGTGGGCCCAGCTCACCAAGGTCTTTGGAGTGTAGGATGTGATGAGAAGACATGAGATATAAAATGCGCTTATTATATTGAGTCTAGATGTCTTTGAAACTCTTCAGGACTTCTTCACCAAGTTTAGAATTTTGAGATTAAAGTTGAAAGCATGTGGAATTGACAAGAAATATGAACAACTTATTATGTCAATACTCTCTAAACTAGGTCCTAAATATTCTATATTTGTGTCCACTTTTCATGCCACTAAGAATGCTCTTGACACTGCATGTAAGATGCCTTATTTAGATACTTTTGTTACTGACTTGATTCAGGAGCAAGATAATTTGATACAAATGGGCATAGTGAAGTCATCTAAATCTCATGCATTACTTGCTAAGAAAGATAAGGATTATAACAACAAAGAGAGAAAGTAGATCAAGAAAAAAGATGATAAAGATGCAAATTCTTCCACCTCCAAATCAAACAGTGTGACCTCTTCTTCCAATCATAAGCCTAAGAAATATTAGATCAAATGTGGGCATTGCTCAGGTAAGCATGATGAGAGTAAACATTTAAAAAAACAAATTGACCACCTTACTAGCCTTCTTATTCAAAATAACATTGGTGTTCCATATTTTCTCAAACCATCTTCATCAACCCATGAATCCACTAAGGCAAATGAATCTGGCAAAGAAAAAGCAAAACAGAATAACAAGGGGAAACTTAAGAGCAAAGCCTTAATTGTATTTGTGCCTCTAACTCCTTCTACATGGGTCATTTACTTTGGTGCTTAACATCACATGGCCTCTTCACAGATTGAGTTTAGTTCCTTAGAACCATGTGACATGTCTTTTATACAAGTGGGGGACAACACTTCTAAAAAGGTTCTCAAGAAAGGGTCTATTGAAGTGAAATAATGTTTTAAGTGTGCCTTCACTCAACTAATCTCTTGTCAGTCTACCAGATCACTCACCTTGGTCTAAGCATGTGAGTTGAATTCACTCCAAATTCAGTATACATTAGGGAGTTACATAGTGATACTATTTTGGCTATGGGAATGGTCAATCATCAGACTCAACTATATAGCTTCTCACACTTTTCTCTTAACTCTTCTTCAGATTATATAGATTCCTCTTTGGACTTAGCTGAACCTAATGACACTTCTGAGATTGAGCTTATTTTTGATAGTGATAACTCTTCTTTTGTAGATGAATAAAATAATGAAGTGGACACACCTCCACTATCTCCTTGTCACCTTCCAAATATTCAAGAGTTAGTTCTCGATCCACCTACCTTTGGTCTAATTTTGACATTATAGGGTAGCAGTCTATTGATCTAAGACACATCAGACATCAGGTAGTCTATTCCATAGTTACAAAAGATTCCATAGACCTTTTTCACCTCTACTTTTATTACACCATCTTGGCATAAAGCAATTGGACCACCTACCTCATAGTCTGTGGATCATTCCTTTCATAGGAATCATACCTTGATTGAATATCCATTAGGCACTTGGTGGACAAACTCATTGTTCTAGGGCAATCCACTCTTCACTACATCTACTTCTGATTCACAGTCACTTCTGAGCATTCCTCTGGGGGACACCAGATGGTTATAGTCAATTGTAGACCTTAATGGGGCTTTTTATCCCTCTTCTCTTCTTTTCACTCTTTTGGGGAGGAGTTTTGTTCCTACACATTTTCTCCTTTACCTTATTTTATGGTAGTTGTATTTACTTGGGTACCTCATCAGGCCTCGTTAACAGGACCCAATTCTTCTACCCACCTAAGCTATGCTTCAGGGGGGTGTAAGTGTAGGTTTTTTCCCACCTAGGGGTTTTAACTACACATATTTTAAACTTAGGTTAGTTAGTTAAGTCACTAGGGGTCATGTTGACTTATTTTTGCATAACTAGTTTGTATTTTCCCTTTAGCTCTTTTTTTCTCCTTGCTCATTTTCTATGTTTGGTCACTTGCTTTATTGCTTGTCTTTCCCCTTTGACCTCTCCTGGTTCAAGCTCTCCTCCCTTATGATTTGTTCATGTTAGGAACTTGGAGTATAATTGATTACTTTTGTATAAGCAACTAAACATGGAATTAAACCAGAAGTAATAAGTAACTAGAAATATGAAATAGCAAATAAGAGGAGATACAAGAAACAACCAATCTCTATTAAACTCTTCCAAAAGGAAATACAATGAAGAAATCTCTTTCTCCTCACACCTCTTGGATGTACAGTAATTATACCTCAAGATTTATCTCTCTCTCTTAATCAATTACAATCAACTCAATAACCAAGTTGTTATTACCTTCTCTTAATTACAATACTACCCCATGGGTCTCTTAAATAGGATCCAAGGCAAACAATAATTAGAAAAATAGACTCAAGACTAAAATTATTCATTACATGCAAACTAACTGTTCTCCTAAAATTAGAACAAATTTAATTTTAGAAATGCATGCAAATGCACAGACATCGGTGTCGGTCTATAGATGACCGATGTCGGCCGACCCCTGACCGATGTCGATCGACCCCTAACTGATTATGATCGATGTTGGTCGAATCCAACCAATATCAGTTGGTCCTGACCATTGATGGTTACTATGTTAGCTCATTAATGAAGCTTTTAGCTCCACAACTCAATAATCTCCCACTTGGAGATAAATAGATGCACCTATACCTGTACAGCAACATCTCTATCTTGTTTCTCTAGCTTATTTCTCTCTCTTCAAGTTCAATCTTGAAGACCAACAAAAGTTGAATGAAGATTCAACTTCTCCTGTGTTACCGACTTTGTTAACATATCTATAGGGTTCTTATCTGTATTGATCTTTTCTAGCTTCAATTGTCCATCCTCCAATACCTATCTAATGAAGTGGTACCTAAGCTATATATGTTTAGTTCTTGAATGAAAGGCTGAATTCTTTGCCAAATGAATTGCACTTTGACTATCACTATACAATTTGCAACTCTCTTGCTCCTTTCCCAACTCTTCCATGAATCGAGTCATCCAAATCATTTCCTTGCTAGCCTCTGTGACTGCAATGTATTCTACCTCTATAGTAGATAGGGCAACAACCTTCTGCAATTTTGAAATCTAGCTAATCGCCATTCCACCAACAGTGAACAAATATCTTGTGGTACTTCTCCTGCCATCCAAGTCACCTGCCATATCTAAATCTACATACCCATGTAGAGAAGTTTTTGACCCTCCATAGCATAAATTCCTACTGTTGGTCCCTCTCAAATATCTGAGAATTCACTGAATTGCTTTCTAGTGTTCCTTTCCTAGATTGGCCATAAACTTGCTGACAACTCCCACTGCTTGGGCAATATCAGGTCTAGTACATACCATTTCATACATTAAGCTCCTAACTACTGAAGCATATGGAATTATGCTCATGTACTCAACCTCATCATGTGATTTAGGACACTATTCTTTGCTCAACTTGAAGTGTCCAACCATAGGTGTGCATACCGGTTTTGCATCCTGCATATTAAACCTCTCCAACACCTTATTCACATAATCCTCTTGAGATAAAATCAAACTATGATTTTTCCTATCTCTCTTAATACTCATGCCAAGGATTTTCTTTGTTGCTCCTAAATCCTTCATGGCAAATGTGTGAGCTAATTTTACCTTTAGCTCAGTAATTTCCTGCATGTGTGAACCTACAACAAGCATATCATCTACATACAGTAACAAGATAATATAACTACCATTATCCAATCTAGTAAAATAAACACAATGGTTAGATTGACATTTACTAAAGCCATGCTCTGTCATAAACCTGTCAAACCTCAAATACCATTGTCTTGGAGCTTGTTTAAGACCATGTAAGCTTTTCTTCAACCTGCACACAAGTTTCTCCTTACCTTTGACCTCAAAACTTTTCGACTGATCCATATATATCTCTTCATCCAAATCTCCATGAAGAAATGTTGTCTTAACATCAAGCTACTCAAGGTGCAAATTCTCAATAGCAACTAAAGACAATACAGTCCGAATAGAAGTCATCTTTACTACAGGAGAAAAAATGTCACCAAAATCAATACCTGGTTTCTATGCAAATCCCTTTGCTACCAACCTGGCCTTATGTCTCATTTGTCCATTCTCTTCTTCCTTTAACCTGTAAACCCATTTGTTTTTTAGTGCTTTCTTTCCAGCTAGCAACTCAACCAAATCCCACTTATGGTTCTCTTCCAAGGAATCAATTTCCTCATTCATGCCATGCTCCCACTATTTCCTGGATTCTACCTGTATTGCCTCATCAAAAAAATTTGGTTCTCAATCATCAGTGAGCAACACGTAGTATAAAGAAGGGGAATAATGAATTAGAGGTTTACTTACCCTTACAGACCTCCTCATGGGAATTTGAGACTCATTTACAGCTTACTGTCTGCCCAATTTTTCTGACAGTGACCGATCCCGATCATCTCTCGGTCTGCACCCAACCGATGTCAGTTCCATCTGACTAACCTGACTGATGTCGATTCTCACCTGATTGATGTCGATTCCTTTTTGATCGATGTCGGTCTCTGCCTGACTGATGTCAGTATCTATGTTTTCCTATGAGTGATGATTTTTACCCATGAGCTCATTTTGGATCATAACTTCATCTAAATCAAGATTGCCCTGCTCAAAATTATTTAGCCTCTTGAGCTGATCACTATACATCACCTTCTCATTGAAAACTACATCATGGATTCTAATAATTTTGTTAGTTTCTAAATTCTACAACTGAAATCCGAAATCTCTAAAACCATAACCAATGAAAGTGCACTGCATAGATTTGGCATCCAGCTTCTTTCTATTTTCTTTATCAATGTGTACAAAAGCTTTAGAATCAAAAACTCTGAGAAATGAAAGATCTACCTTTTACATATCCATGCCTCTTCTAGAATTCCACCATCTAGTGTAGTAGAAGGTCCTCTATTAAGCAGGTAAATTGCAGTATCTACAATTCTGCCCAAAACTTTAAGAGCAAACCAGCATGCAACCTCATACTCTGTGCACGCTCCATTATTGTTCTATTCATCCTTTTAGCAACTCCATTTTGCTGAGGAGTCCTTGGAACCATCCTTTCCCTGCGTATCCCACTCATAGAATAATAGTTATTGAATTTATTACTACAGTACTCACCACCATTGTCAGATTTAAGGCACTTCAATCTCAAACATGTTTCATTCTCAATCAAAGCTTTCTATTTCTTAAATGTGTCAAAAACATCAAATTCCCTCTTTATGCAATAAACCCATACCTTTCTTGTAGCATCATCAATGAAAGAAACATAATACTGTGATCCTTCAATAGAAGCTACCTGAGCTAGTCCCCACATGTCTGTGTGAACAAGCTCCAACTTGTGCTTCTTCTTTGTTGACCCAGTTTTGAGAAATCTCACTTTCTTCTATTTTCCAAAAATACAATGCTCACAGAAATCTAGATCTATGCATTTCAAATCTGAAAGCTTACCTTTTGACTTAAGAACATTCATTCCCTTCTCACTCATGTGACCAAGCCTATAGTGCCACAACTTTGCATCTATATCTGAAGTAGTTAAAAGAAGGAGAATAATCAGTAATACAAGTAGATAGATAAAGTGTACCTACTCTCTTACCTCTAGCTAATACAAGTGCACCCTTGGAAACTTTCCAAGATTCAGTTGTGAGAGTTACTGTGCAACCCTAATCACCCAACTTTTCTACAGAAATTAGATTCCTCTTCAGGATGGATACATGCATGACATCCTTCAACACCTATGTGTTGCCATTCTATAATTTCAGCTGCACTTTTCCTTTGCCAACAATTTGACAAGGCTCATCATCCCCTAAATAAACTTTTCCAAAATCTCCATGGACATAATCATTAAAAAAATCTCTATTTGGGGTTGCATGGAAAGAAGCACCAGAATCTAAAACCCATGATTCTACTTGACTATCCAAAAAAAATATAAGAGCATCATGTGCAACAATACCTACAACATTTCCTTCCTTATTACCTTCATGCTGATTTTTTTTGTTATCCTTCAACCAATAATCTTTCTTTGCATACCCTTTCTTTCCACAATTCTAGCAGATTATTTTTCCATTTCTAGATTTAGATCTCCTTCCCATCTTTGACCTTGATTTTCCTTGCTTGCCCTTCTCTCTTTGCATTCCCCTGCTTTTAATACTTAAAGCATTACCTTATGTTTTCCTT
The DNA here is from genome assembly GCA_037957365.1 of Torreya grandis. Taxonomy (NCBI): domain Eukaryota; kingdom Viridiplantae; phylum Streptophyta; class Pinopsida; order Cupressales; family Taxaceae; genus Torreya; species Torreya grandis. Next base: position 3,243,384 of record JARHVA010000053.1, on the reverse strand, counting down.
GTGCTTTTCTTGTGAATTTCTTTATTCAAGATTACACTAACAATATCAACAACTTTCAAGATATTTGAAGCAGATGCAGTATTACTAACTGCCATTACCAAGCTATGCCAGCTTTTAGGTAAAGAGCATAAGATTAAGAGAGCCTTAATTTCATCATTAAAAACTATTTTGACTAAATTTAACTGATTTACAATTTCATGAAAATCATTAAGATGACTATATACAGATCCACCTTCCTGCATTTGCAAATTAAATAATTGTTTCATAAGATATACCTTATTCAAAGCTGAGGGTTTTTTATATAAATTTGCCAAAATATCCATTAACTCTACCATTGTCTTTGCCTGTGATAAGTTGGAAATCACAGAAGATGCCAGGCTCAACCTTATAGATCCAAGAGCCTTTCTATCAAGAACATTACATTCTTCATCTTGCATGTCTATGGGCTTACTTGAAACCCCACCCAATGGTAAATATAGATCTTTCTGATATAGATAATCTTCTATCTGCATCTTCCATAATTGATAATTCTTGCCATTGAATTTCTCCATTCTTAGTTTACTTTCTTCTACCATTGCTTTGCTCCCACTCAATCATAAACCCCTGTGAGTGAATTATGTAATCAACAAACACTAACCTGCTCTGATACCACTTGTTAAGAACTTGGAGTACAATTGATTACTTTTGTATAAGCAACTAAACACGAAATTAAACCAGAAGTAATAAGTAACTAGAAATATGAAATAGCAAATAAGAGGATATACAAAAAACAACCAATCTCTATTAAACTCTTCCAGAAAGAAATACAATGAAGAAATCTTTTTTTCCTCACACCTCTTAGATGTACAGTAATTCTCCCTCAAGAGTTCTCTCTCTCTCTCAATCAATTACAATCAACTCAATAACCAAGTTGTTATTCCCTTCTCTTAATTACAATACTGCCCCATGGGTCTCTTAAATAAGATCCAATGCAAACAATAATTATAAAAATAGACTCAAGACTAAAATTAGTCTTTACATGCAAACTAACTATTCTCTTAAAATTAGAACAAATCTAATTTTGGAAATGCATGTAAACGCACAGACGTCGGTGTCGGTCTACAGATGACCGATGTCGGCCGACCCCTGACTGATGTCGATTGACCCCTGACCAATGTCAGTTGACCCCTAACCGGTTTTGATCGATGTCGGTCGACTCCAACTGATGTCGGTTGCTCCTAACCATTGATGGTTACTGTGCTAGCTCATTAATGAAGCTTTTAGCTCAACAACTCAACAGTTTTTCCCTTTGCCTTGTCTACCTTAGCCTTTCTTGCTTTGTTTTGCCCTACAGTGCCCTTTATAAAAGGTTCCAAAGGGCCACTTCCCTTTTAAGTGCCCTTCAAAACTTTTTTGAAGGGCCTTTCTTGCCTTGCTCTTCCCCCCAAGTGTCCCTTCAAACTTTTTTGAAGGGCACTTTATTGTCTAAGTGACCCTTCAAAAAAAATTTGAAGGGCACTTTTATACCCAAGTGTCCCTTCAGACTTTTCTAAAGGACCTTTGTTGTCCAAGTGACCCTTCAAAAAAATTTTGAAGGGCATTTTTCTACCCAAGTGTCCCTTCAGACTTTTCCAAAGGGAACTTTTCCATTGGAAATGCCCTTCAAAAAAAAATTGAAGGGCCATTTCCTTTAGAAATGCCCTTTAAATTTTTTCGAAGGGACTTTGTGCCTTTCCCAAATATATTTCAAATCTTTTTTGAAGGACACTTCCTCAAGTGTCCTTCAGAAAAAGTTATTGAAGGAACTAGCCATTGCCTTTCAAGAAAAATTCCTAAAAGAATTCCTTTAGACAAATTATTTGAAGGAATTACTTTGGGAAAATTGCCCAAAATAATAAGCTCAACCCAAATAGATACCCATGACATGCCATAGGACGTCAAATTTGATAGAGCCAACTAGTCATTGTGATTCAAAGAGGTTACATGTCATAGGACATCAAATTCATGCCTAAAGTCTTCAAATAAGAAGTAAAGTCACTAGGAAAACTTGAATAACTCTGTAGTGCAAATCAGGTTTCCTATCAAGCTTTGCTTATGAATTTTATAAGTAGAAGTAATCAAAGAACTTAAAGGATCAAGTAAGGAGTAAGTCCATTTAAAAAACTTGATAGGGTCTTAAGTAAAGAAAAATCAAGTTTTTAGAAGAGTTTTGCTTATGAATTTTATAAGTAGAAGCAATCAAAGAACCCGAAGGAACAAGCAAGGAGTAAAGCCATTCACAAAACCTGACAAGGTCTTAAGCAAATAAAAAATTAGGTTTTTAGAAGAGATTTGATTATGACTTTTATAAGTAGAAGCAATTGAAAAACCTGAAAGAGAAAGGATAGTGCAAATCAGGTTTCCCAACATACTTGACTTATAGGTTTATAATTAAAGCCATTCAGAAGGCCTGAACGGGTCTACAGTGTAAAATGCAAAAGCTTTTAGGAATAATCTAAGGTTTGTAGCAGCAATTTGAGCCATATCTTATGGAGGGTCATCTCACCATTGATTTTGTAGCGATCTTGGTTATTTCAAGAGGATGAATCAAAGAGAAGGATAAACTCCAATTGAATGAGAGAATAACTAGAATCAGTTTCACCAAGATATTGACTATAAACCATTTTGGAGGCTTCTATTTTGGTACCCAAGAGATCTCTCTTCTCTCCTTCTTTTGATATAAATAGGACCCTTGATCTCTTGTTTTATCATCCATAGATAGTATGGTGAAGCCCTGCTAGAATGTTTTACCATTTTCTTGCCTTTGAGCAAAGAAGTAAAAGTCTATTTCCTTTCTAAGTTCTAGACATTTGCTTGGGCATGCAAGAGAAAAAGTGATAGTAAGTGATGTTTTATCCTTTTTTTCTCTATCTTTCATATTTTTGAGCAAAGAGTTGATCCAATAGGTCATGTAGAGTGCATTCTAGCTGTATGAGTTTTTGTACATGTGTAATCTTTTTCTAGACTATATAAGTTATCATTTTCAGTTATTTACCTTATGTGATCTCATTCATTTTATCTCTACATTAAAATATTTATGTTGGAATCTTCTAGAGCTTGAGTTATAGACTATATTCTATTTTATTATGCATAAGTATAGGGCATACAAGTGGATACTAATTCTTGGTGCATCACCATTTTAGACTAGGCTTTTTATTTATGCAAACTTCTGACTCTTTTCACTCGCAAAAACTAGTTTAGTAGTTTTATTGCAGAAAAATCTAATATAGGGAGCTAGCCCTTTCAACCTAGAGGTTCATTTCCATTTATAGGCACACCCATAGGCTTGGAAATGTCCCAATGTTGCCTGAATTTGGAGGAGGCCTAAACAACCCTCTTTTAGGGTGCAAGATTTGGAGACAACAATTATAGCATTTCTGGTGGGACCCAAATTATTTCTAAGTCAAGGTGAATGTTGGTCTTGATAGGCTTGAAGTAGTATAAATACCCTTAACCTAGCATTTGGTGACTCCAAAAGGGTGTGAATCCCTGATTCTAGACCAAGTTTTATACATTATCCTACATGGTCCTCACAAGGTCCTTAATATTTTTTGACCAAGCCCCTTTAGCTAAAACTTTTCCTAAAGAACAAAACCTTGAACCACTCCTAGCCCTATTAAATCCTTAGCAAGGAGGATTTGGGGAATAAGAGGAAGAAATAGAAGAAGTTCAAGGAGAGGAAGAAGTTGAAGAAGAGGAAGAAATAGAGGATCAAAGGGTGAGAAGAGAAATGGGGGAAAGGGGAGAGATAGATAGACATCAACCTTTCCATACTTTTAATACCCAAAACCTAATATATATCCCTGAATATTACACCATCCCTCTAATTGCTACCAAAAATCTTCTTAATTTCAATGGGGAGGGTCCTATTATCCCATCTGAACATATTAGAGGCATCTCTAATTTTTACAATTTCCATAATGTTACTAGGGCCAACATAGCCATTAGGTTGCTTGTTATGTCTTTAAAAGCAAAGCACTTGATTGGTATATAACATTGGAAGGGGTCTGCATTACAATTTGGGATGGCTTTGGAGACTATTGGTGATAAGATTCAAAAATAAGAGTGATCATGCTTCCCTAATACATCAATTGAATGTAATAAGAAGGGGTCTAAATGAATCCATAAGAGATTTCAATGAGAGATTTCAAATAACATGGTATAGATTGTCACCAATCATGAGACCTCCTCCTAGCTTTGTGTTCCCAACATACCTCAAAGGGATTGGTACTAATTTTACTATTATGTTGCAGTCAATGGGAGGATTCACTCTTTTAGGTGTATATGAGCTAGCAATTGAGGCTAAGAATAGCTTAATTTAGGTTGGAAGAATTCCTCCAAGAGTTTCCATGCCTTTATTGTTTCACAATTCGGTTGAATCTCCAAGCATGTCAAAAGTTCCTAATGCCCATATGAAGCCAAGAGCCTTTCCCAAAAAGGTGGATAACATTGTGGACAAGGATGAAGAAATTAAATCATTGAGAGCTCAGCTCAAGCAAGCTCAATATCAAGCAAGTGCTCCTCTTAATGCACAACACTATCCTCAATGAGGATATAGAGCTCCATCCTAATACAATTATCAAAGGAAAGGACAAAATCAATAAGGTTACAGTAGGTAGCTCAATGCATATAATCCAAATTCTACTCCTCATGTAAAGGCTATTGTTCCAGTTCATGCAAATCTAATGCAAGGAAAAGATCATGTGGACCCATTGGGGTAGACTCAAGTTCAATTTACACATGATGATGGAGGAACTAGCTATGATTTGACTACATAAGAGTAAGTTACTCCTTACACGATAGTAGAATAAGCATGTCCTAGCCAAAGGGATAGTCATGGAGAAGGTAGCAGCCCAAGTGTGGGCATGATGAATTTTCAAGTAAAAGATGATTTTGTGTTAACTCAAGGCATGTCAATTATAGCTAATACAAGGTCCAAGAAGAGAGCCTTGGGAGAAGGCCAGGAGCCATGAGTAATTCTAATTGATGCCTCTCTAAGTCCACAAAGTGCCAATCAAAGTGTTACACCTTTTACAAGCCATGTTCCTCAACAAAATCAGAATGTAAATACAGCTACCAGGATTACAACATAGCAGGATACAACTTCTTTATTACCATCAAAAATGTAGGGGAAAGTGAATAATCCATCTATAAATATTGTGGACTCATTAAAGATCACTAAGACAAGCATATCCCTTTGGGAGGTTCTACATATACTTGATGAAAAGGAGCTTTTGTGAGAGTAGTTAGCAAGCATGTAGGTGGATCCTCAATCTTTAAAGCATCATAGTGTAGCCTCACAAATTCTCCAAATCATCTTTTGTATACTTCCACTAAATCTGAAAATCCTCCACCCTTTTACCTCACACTCATTGTGGGAGATAAGTTGATCCATAATTATACTGTGGATAGTAGAGCAAACACTCTTGTTATGCCTAAAGTAGTGGCTGATAAGCTAGGTTTAAACTATGAGCCACATAGTAAAGGCATGTTGTAGCTGGATGGAACTCCAACCAAGATGGTAGGATTGGTCAAAGGTTTGAAAGTGTTTTTACATGGCTGCCCAAGCTTCCCTATCATACAAGATATTGTGGTGGTGGACCTTCTAACAAACTTTGCTATATGCTTGCCTAGGGAGTTTACAACCAAGATAGGAGGATACATTTCTACTAATTAGTCCTTTATAGATTTTAAGACAAGGTATGGAACCAAGGTAACCATAAGGACTCATCCCTTAGCAAGGTTCCATATTGAGTCATACTTGGAGACAATGACAAATCAAAATTTTCTAATTAGCAAAGAGGAAGAAACATTCCTAAATGGTGAAACATCTTTTCCTCTTAAAGGTATTTTTGACCTCTAAATTGACAATTATATCACTAAAACACATGACATTTATCCTTACACTTTCATTGAAGAAACTGATTTAGGAGTTTAAGAATGCATGAGGAGAACATCCCAATTCCTTCACTCACCAATCAAGATCATGAGCTTGATGGTGTATGGGAAATGTTCTTTGATGGTTCAAGGAGAAAAGTAGGCATAGGAGCTGGTGTCATGTTGGTTTCCCCATCAAATAATAATTAATACTCTTTTTATAGGTTTCACTTCAGCTGCACTTGCAATGTGGCAAATTATAAAGGCTTAGTTCATGGTCTCCAGTGGGCAAAGAAGAGAGGAATCAAGCTTTTAAAAGTCTATGGAGATAATGAGCTGGTCATTCATCAAGTGAGAAGTCAAGCTATAGCTAAGAACCCCTTGCTCAAGTCTTAAAATCATAGGGTATGGTATCTACGTAAGGATTTTGATGCCTTTAACATCCAACCCATACCAAGATACTTGAACAAGCACGTTGATAGATTGGCTACAATAGGAGCACATTTTGACTCAATTACTAATGTTGAACAAGAAAAAAATCAATCCCATATCAAGATTATTGTGAGACCTTCCATTTTGGATAATGAAGTGTCAGGGAAAGTGTTTGAAAGTGATAAACACATTGCACACTTCTTGTAAAATGAGGTAGGCTTCTCTTCAAAAATTCAAAAGAAGTTGCATGATCATTATGAAGATAAAATTATCATTGAAGAAAAATAAAATACCTAAGGGGATCATTACCTTAGAGAGTGTCTTGAATGAGGATGATCAAAATAAAAACCAAAGAATGAGCATGTCAATAAAATAAGAGAATGATGAGAGAGTTTTGATTTTTAAGGACAAACTTTTGAAGATTGGCAAGGCTTGTTCCCAGCCAAAAAGGCAAGCTTTTATTGCATTATGCAAAGAGTTTCATGACATCTTTACCCTAGAGAATACAAGGACTTGAAAGGATTTGACCCAAGTCTAATTCATCATATTATTGAGTTGGATCATGGAGCTAAACTGATAAGACAAAATCAAAGACCTATCAACCTCAAGGTAGAATAACTCATGAAGAGTGAGTTGACCAAATTGATTGAGTCTAGGATTATCTTTCCTATCAAGCATTCTACTTGGGTAGTGAACCTCATGCCAATTTTAAAGAAGAATGGATAAATCAGACTTTGTGTGGATTTTCATGATCTAAAAAAAGTCTCTCTCAAGGATCATTATCCACTCCCTTCCATGGAACAAATTTTTCAAGTTGTTTTAGGTTCTCAATATTTCTCACTTCTTGATGGTTATTTAGGTTATAATCAGAATTGGCTAAGATGTATTAACAATGACCAATTTGATAAGATGTATTAACAATGACCAATTTGATATGCTATCAGAAAAGTTACGTAATGATCAAAATGGTGGTCACTTCTCTCTTATGACAATAGCTACAAAAATAATGAGAGTTGGTTACTATTGGCCTAGTTTTTTTAAGGACTGTTATCATTGGGCTAAGGTTTGTCATAAATGTGCTTTCTTTGTTGGAAAATAAAAAAATTCTACTCTTCCATTGAATTTTATCCAAGTGGACCAGCATTTCATGTAATGGGGCCTTGACTTCATTGGCATGATCAACCCTCCATCAAGTGCTAGACATAAATGGATATTGACTGCTATAGACTACTTCACAAGATGGGTAGAGGCTATTGCTTTGAAGGAGGTCAATAATAATGCCATCTTGGAATTTTATGACAACATTATAATAAGGTTTGGAGCTCCTCATGTCATCATCTCAAATAATGCACTTGATTTCATAAGTAATAAAACTTTTGATTGGATAGTAAAGAGTGGAGTTAATTTGAGTACCTCATCTAACTACTACCCTCAAGGTAATGGACTGGTCGAGTCTACCAACAAGAACTTCATCAATATCATCAAGAAGATGTTGAAAACCAATCAAAGATCATGGTATAACAAGTTGAATATAGCCTTATGGGCAAACAAAATCACTCCCAAGAAGTCAATTGGTAATTCTCCCTTTGTACTTGTCTATGGGAGAGAAGCTAGGTTGTCCATATCACAAGAGCTCCATACCCTGGAACTTTCACAATAACTAGAATTACTTGAAAACACTCCCATGGAGGTTAGATTGACATAATTAATGTAGCTACAAGAGGCAAGAGGTGATGCACACAAAGCTTTGGAACACCATCAAGTTCTCATGAACAAATCCTTTGACAAAAGGGCAAGGGCAAGAGTGTTCAAAGAAGGTGACTTGGTCTTGAAATGGGATGAAGATATATCAAAATTAGGCAAACATATAAAATTTGATACTTAGTGGAGTGGTCCTTACATCATCATCAAGTGCAAGTAAAGAAACTCCTTTCAGCTATCCAAAATGGATGGAGAAGAGCTACATATTCCATATAATAGAATCCATTTAAAGCCTTGATTTTGACCCTTGCTGGCCATGTCTTGTATATACCTTATTTTGGTGTGTTTCCTTTGTTGTGTTTATTTTCCCTAAGTTCTTTGGAGCACAGTGTTTCCCTTTCAAGTGTTTTCTTTCCTTTTGTTGGCTATGCATGTGTCTTTCCAGCTTGTGTGCTCGGCCATGGCTTGTTCTTTCAACTCTTATTTTCCTTGCATGACTCCATGCCCCATGGAAGGATTTAGGTGACTAGTCTTATGACATAGTGGGCATGTCTCCCTTAGAAATCACTAGAATGTTGACCATTTTTTGCATGACCAATTTGTGTTTTCCCTTTGGCTCTTTTTGTTTCTCCTTTGCTCATTTTTTTGTGTTTGGTCACTTGCTTTGTTGCTTGTCTTTCCCCTTTAGGCTCTTCTAGTTCGAGCTCACCTCCCTTATTCTTTGTTTGTCCCTTTGCCTTATCTTCCTATTTTTTTTACCCTAAAGTTCCCTTCAAAAAAGGTTCCAAAGGGTCACTTCCCTTCTAAGTGCCCTTCAAAACTTTTTAGAAGGGCCTTTCTTGCCTTGCTCTTCTCCCCAAGTGTCCCTTCAAACTTTTCCAAAGGTCACTTTGTTTCCAAGTGACCCTTCATAAAAGTTCTAAAGGGCACTTTTCTACCCAAGTGTCCCTTCAAACTTTTCCAAAGGGTTTTTTTTTGTCCAAATGACCCTTCAAAAAAATTCTGAAGAGCACTTTTCTACCCAAGTATCCCTTCAAACTTTTTTGAAGGGCACTTTGCCTTTGGAAATGCCCTTCAAGAAAGTTATGAAGGGCCATTTCCTTTGGAAATGCCCTTCAAATTTATTTTAAGGGACTTTGTGCCTTTCCCAAGTGTCCTTCAAAACTTTTCTAAAGGACACTTTCCCAAGTGTCCTTTAGGAAAAGTTCCAGAAGGAACTAGTCATTGCCTTTCAGGTAAAATTTTTGAAAGAATTACTTCAAACAAATTATCCAAAGGAATTACTTTATGAAATTTCTTGAAACCATAAGTGTGACCCAAATGGATCCCCATGACATGCCAAATGGTGTCAAATTTGATATAGCCAACTAACCATTGGGATTCAAAGAGGTGATGTGCCTTAGGACATCAAATTTAGGGCATCCAACTAGCCATTTGGATTCAAAGAGGTGACATCCCACAAGACATCAAATTCATGTTTAAAGTCTTCAAATAAGAAGTAAAGTCACTGGGAAAACCTGAATGACTCTGTAGTGCAAACTAGGTTTCCTAACAAGCTTTGTTTATGACTTTTATAAGTAGAAGCAATCAAAGAACCCAAAGGAGCAAGCAAGGAGTAAATCCATTCAAAAAACTTGACAGGTTCTTAAGCAAACTAAAATCAAGTTTTCAGAAGAGCTTTGCTTATGACTTTTATAAGTAAAATCAATCAAAGAACTTGAAAGAGCAATCAAGGAGTAAAGCCACTCATAAAATCCAATAGGGTCTTAAGTAAAGCCAAATAAGGTTTTAAAAAGAGTTTTTATTATGAATTTTATAAGTAGAAGCAATCAAAAAACTTGAAAGAGAAAGGATAGTGTAAATTAGGTTTCCCAACATGCTTGACTTATAGGTTTATAAGTAAAGCCATTCAGAAGACCCTAATGGGTCTGTAGTGTAAAACATGGAAGCTTTCAAGAAGAATCTAAGGTTTGTAGTAGTGATTCAAGCCATTTATTATGGAGGGTCATCTCACCATTGATTTTGAAGTGATCCTGGTCATTTCAAGAGAGTGAATCAAAGAGAAGGACAAACTCCAACTGAATGAGAGAACAGTTGGAATCAGTTTCACTAGGATGGCAACTACAAACTATTTTGGAGGCTTCTATTTTGGCACCCAAGATCTCTCTCTTCTCTACCTCCTTTGCTATAAATATGACCCTTGGGCTCTTATTTTATCATCCATAGATAGTACAGTGAAGCCCTACTAGGATGTTTTACCATTTTCTTCCCTTTGAGTAAAGAATCATAAGTTTATTTTATTTCTAAGTTATAGACATTTGTCTAGGTATGCAAGAGACATAGAGTGACAACAAGTAATTTTTTATCATTGTATTCTCTATCCTTCATGTTTTTGAGAAAATATTTGATCCAACAGGTCATGTAGAGTGTATTCTAGCTGTATCAAATTTTGTACATGTGTAACCCTTTTCTAGACTATACAGGTTGTCTTTTCCAGTTATTTACCTTGGGTGATTTCATTCATTTTATCTCTACATTGAAATAATTATGTTAGAATCTTATAGAGATTGATTTATAGACTATATTCTACTGTATTATGCATAAGTATAGGGCATTCATGTGGATACTAATTCTTGGTGCATCACCATTTTAGACTAGGCTTTTCATTTATGCAAACTTCTGACTCTTTTCACTCATAAAAATTGGTTCAGTAGTTTTATTGCACAAAAATCTAATATAAGGAGCTATCCCTTTCAACATAGAGGTTCATTTCCATTTATAGGCACACCCACATGGTTGTAAATGTCCCAACATTGCCCAAATTTGGAGCAGGCCTGAACAACCTTCTTCTAGGGTATAAGATTTGGAGACAACAGGTCATTTACCTTTAAGTGGATTTTAATTGTGAGTTAGGGTTTTACCTTTTTGGTGACATAAACTCATCCTATATGTACTTTACTTTTTCTTAAATTGGCTAATGCAAACTTTTCCTTTATGGAATTTTCTTATTTTTGGATCTCTCATTCTACCTCTATAGGAATTTGATATTCATCATGTGGCTACTATTCATAAATATTGGTAAAATCTATCAGTTTCATGTCCAAATGAAAAGCTACAACAAACTACATCTAAAATAAGTGATTCAAAAAGTGAACAAAAGGCTAATAAGATCCCAAGTGAAATATTGAGATAAATAATTTGAAATAAAATGATTCAATTACATCCTCTACATCCTATAAGGAAATCAAAATACTATTGTGCATATCATAGAATGCATCGGCATCATAAAAATTATTTTTTTGCATTGAATAATGAAATATAAAAGATAAATTATAGTGGTTGTCATATAATTGATACATCAATCAACCCATCCACCCACATTATGAGTACCTATCATAAACCACAAGTGCTAAAACAACACGTATGGATACCAAAGGATAATTTCAAACACATAAACTGTAAATGCAAAAATTAAAGGAAGAAAAGATTTAAAATGCATAATTAGAGTGAGAAAATATTCAAAAATAACAATTAGAGTAATAAAATATTCAAAAGGCCAATCTAGATCTAGATATGTTACAAAAAGATTAAAAAGTCAAAGCACAAATTACATATTTTCCTAATGTTCAAGCAAAGATACATGACTCCTCTCTAGTCCATAATGAGATGCAACATTTTGAAAATTATGAAAATCCTCAAGAAACACAAAATTTCAATAATGAAACTCTAATCTATGGTACAATGGGTTTTGGATACATAGATATATCATGCATTCAATAACAACATTATAAATTACATGTCTCCTATGACAATGATTACATTGAAGATGATGATCTTAATAATACAAAAGATCAGTATGATCCTAAAGATAATAATTATGAAACACATGATACATGGCCTTAACAAAGGAATACCTTTGATGACCTCCTTAAACTATAGTAACCATTTTACTCTGTCCATAATTATTGTGCTTATCAATTTAAAATTCAATTAAAAAAACCCAAAAAATAAATAATTTAAAAATACAAAAAGATTCAGCAATCCTAAATGTTATTATCTCCTTCACATCCATGTTATTTTATTTATGTTATTGGATAGCATATAATTTCATTTCTATATACACTTATGTTTCACACATCTTTGAGTGTGATACATACATACCCAGACACACAATATATTCACTTCCATATGTTGGAACTCCTCTCCTCATGTTATATAGGGGCATCTACTTCTTTGATCATGATTGATATAGGTTACATATAATTTATTATCATTATACATTACCATGCTTAAGATTATAATGTTAACACATGTTTCTATCCATGCTTATATCATCCATAGTGTACGTGATATGTTATGCTACATAACATTTTTTATAACACATATATGTAGGGACTAGCTAGATATGCTAATGTTGGTTACTTATGCTTCATATATTTCTCACTATATTTATTTTATTCCATTTCTTGTTATTGTCTTGATTTTGGCATTTGAATATGTTCCTTTCATGTTGTCCCCTATGCAATTGTATGTTGTTTGAACATTTTAATATTTCATTCTATGTTGATTGGACATTTAAATATGTCATCCATTTCATTTGTGCAAAAATTAAACATGCCCCTTGTATGAGGTCTCCTTAGACCAATCCTTTGTATTAAATTGAATGATTTTGTGTTTGTGCTTGATTGTTTGATGAGCTTGTATTGTTACCATATAGACATTGCCATGATCTATATCATGCATATTAGGTCTTGGTGTGATCACATATTGATAGCCTAATTGATATATCTACTTAAACATGTTATCCCTATATACTACATGATTCATAAACATATTATATATATCCCTTATCCTTTTGAGGTAAGGTACCTTCAAGATTTTATTTCTCTAACCTCAAATGAGGGGAATATTAGTGGAGGCATGCCATAGAAGCATGACGTTCACATTTCTTATAGTTTCTAAATTTTAGTGGGTGAATGTCATAAAAACATGATGTCCACACTTATACACCTTCTCAATTTACATATTTTAGTGGGATAATGTCATAAAAATATGCCCTCTACACTTATATACCTTCTCAATTTCCAGATTGTAGTGGAGGCATTCCATAAAAATGTGACCTCACACTTATGCACTTACTCAGTATCTCCATATTTCAATAGGGGCATGTCATAAGGACATGATGTCCAAACTTACTTAAACTCTATCTAAAACATATTTTAATTGCATATGTCATGCTATTTCACTAAAAATTATAAAGTTACCAATTATACTACTCACCAGGATGCATCGCTTACATTAGGATGTATTGTTATTGATATTTTTGTTGGCCAAGGGAAATAGAGGAATAATTGAGAAATTACATTATAGATTAAATCATTTGAAAAAAATAATGATAATATATTATATCTAGTTAAACAACTACAATGCGAGTAAAAGCTTTTTAAGCTTTTATAGGTGGTTACGAGAAGTAACTAATTCTCATAAACTAACCCAATTAATAAAATTAGATAATTAACTTACTAACAAATCAAAATAAGTAATTAAAAATACTTTGGATCATATGACCCAAAAAAATCCCCCTTAATCTAAAAGGGTATAAAATATGAAAGAAAAGGGGTAATGATTCTAAAGTCATCAAAGAAACTCTGAAACAACTGTAACTAGTATACTATACATTTTGGTACTAACCAAAAATGATGTTGTTTCATACAGAATCCTGAACTATGATTTTTAGCATAAAAGGTTTATGAATAATATCAAGGCCTAATCATATCCTATTATCATCATACCATACTATAGTAGAACATGATCAAGGCATGTTCAACTACATCGATCCACATAAGGCTCCACCCAAAAACTCATTAAAGTGACCAAATTGTACTCTATATAGTGCATCTCCCTAATGTCCAACAAATTTTGATAACCTTTGCTCAACATTGTTGGTGCTATTAACCCGTATAAACTCATATTGTCACTAACAACTGATTGAAAACCAATTAATGCTATATATTCTCACCTTATTAGGTGAGAGGTGAGATGTTGTGCAATGAGAGAATCAAAATAAACTAACATTGTCTATTCCATGTCATGAATATCAGCTATATAAAGCCAAAAATAGAACTAAAAATCAAGCACACAAGACAAATTAGAATTGAAATAATCAAATTAATTCTACCAAAATTTCCATTCAAACATTGAACCCAAACTCCAAGTGAATAACTAACTAGAGAAGGGTAATATTTCTCTAGCCTCTAATGGATCCTCCAACCTCTAGTGTGACACTTATACTTAGTCAATCATGAGGATCCTAAGGGCCATATAAAGGATACTGTTTTCACCAATAGCACAATCATGAGGTGTCATGAAAATTGGCATTTGAAGGTGTTAATTTCCATCAATAATGCACCTCTATACATCGTTAAATAGTTTTCTCATAAAAATCATATATGGAAGATTCAAAACACAAAATAACCCATTTTGTTGTTTCTAAAATGTTTAAAAACATATAGTTTGACTGGTCACATTACCACCTTTTCATAAAATAATGATTGGTTGAAAAAATTATCACAATACAATGCTCTCAATGTCAAATGCAACCAAAATGATAACTAGCTTTGGAAGTTTTGAACTCTTAACCTCTTTGGAGAGAGCCTTAAAAAATAAGGTTTTTCAATTGATTTATGACCATTTACATTACATAAAATGAATATTTTGTATTTAAGACTAATTTTAATATGTGGGAAAAGAACAAAATTAGTTTTCCATAAAAATGTTTTATGGTGAAAAAAAGAAATGGTAAAAACTATTTCCTCCTTTGAATTTATAGTGGGCCCCAGTAAACACTATTTTTTAAAAAATATATCATAACATTATACTTCATTAAAATAACATTTTTTAGGTCATGTGCCATACTCACACTATGGATGTCATGTTGATGCTTCTACTGTAATATTAATTTAGCATTTAGGTTCATCATACAGTTGTTGATTAAGAATTAAAACCACTCTCTTTATATTCCACCATAGGGCCATTTTTTATTTCTATTATACTTTTATTCTCTATGTATGTTGGCTTGGAGTAACCCAAAAAATAAAAATGATGAAGATGATTAATGTCTCAGCCCTCGTGGCACACTATCAAGAAATTTCAAGCATTTGAATTTGGATTTTTAGTTGACAAAGTTTACTTGCTTAGTGTACCAAATATCTCTGCAAATGTCTTCAATCCTTCATGATTGACCAATATTTTAAAAATTCTTCTATCATCCTTGATTTCCCAAAGTATGATACCATTGTTAGCCAAACGTAATAGAGGAATAATTGAGAAATTACATTCTAAAATAAACCATTTGACAAACATATGATAATATATTATATCGATTAAATCAATTACAAATAGAGTAAAGGATTATAAGCTTTTAATATTGGTTATGGGATGTAACCAATTCTTGTGAACAAACTAACCCAAGTAATAAAATTAGATAATTAATTTACTAACAAAGAAAAATAAATAATTAAAAATATTTTGGATCATATGACCTAACACTTTTCTAAAGTAGTAAAGGGTTCATTTTATAGGTTAAAGTGATTAAATCATTCAAACTCAATATATTTATATATTTGAGTGATTAAATCATCTAATCTCACTATATTTATAAGATGAGTTGATTAATTCACTCACCCTCACTAGTTATATATTCACACTTGATTTGTGCAATTGAGATATAATGATCTTAGTGGTTGTGTCACAACTCACCCTTACACCAGATTTAGGGCATAATACCTTCCAATCTCCCTCTTCAAATCTCCAAGGTTCAGGTTTGAACCTTCTCCAACTCCAATGTTTCATAAGGAAACAACTTTACCAATCTAAAATATCAAGAGGCAACATGATTGCATCGACACACTTGTGTAATATTTTCTTGGTCTCTTTCTTTTCAAGCATTTAAATTACTCCAAATTTCAAATTATATGCACTAATTGATACTGTAACATTTTATAATTATAGGTCATATACCAGTAAAGCACTCAAAGTGGGATCAAGCAAAGGCAATGTGTGTTATACACATTTAGGTACATATTTATTTCCTTTAACCTAATAATTTCATCCTTATACACTATCTTAGTTTAATCCATATTATTATGATGACCCAAGTCTCTTGTACTACACATAAAGCTTAAAACTTAATAAACATCCATCACTATCAATTTCATATTAATACCTATTTTCTAGCCTTCTAGACACTAGCCACAGAGGGGAACTACCATTGACAAGTAGTGTATAGATCTTTATCTAGTGTCTAGTTGTCAATACTCATCCAAATTATAAAATGATCAAATCACATGGGTCAGCCTAATTGTATTATTGAACCCTACCATGAGATATTTTCAAAAGGTGTGGTATAAAAACAAGTATAAACCTTTTCATTCCTTATATATAAAATACCAATAAAACACCTACTAAAGCTAAAACAATCAACTTCACAAGCACTTTATTATGCATGATTTATCCCTATTTTCATATCAAGCATAGGAGTAGCTAAATAATATGTCTGAAGCATTCAAAGATTATTTTTTAAAATTACAAGCTAGATTACTGCATACATATTCATATAGTATATTTAACCCTTGTGCACACACATTCCCACACATATGGGAGAAGTACATAATTATGAGGCCCTCCTTGGATTATTGGTTATGTAGGTAGTGCACATGGATAGATGGGTCTTTGGGGCAGCTCAACACCATGAGCTCACTAACCCATTTTTCAAAAAGCTCATTCCAAGGGTGAAGAAGGGTGAAGATCTACGGTTTAATTAATAAACAAAGACAGAAATCCTATATACCATATCTAAATACACCAATATAAAGGTAATATAAAACCCAAAATAGTGAAGTTGGTTGCATCTAGATCTAGTCAATATTTTATATTGGACACCTACATCATAATTAGACACTAACATCGATGGTAGTGTCTAGATCTAATGGTAGTGTCTACATCCTATTGTCATGAAATTTTACATTTTGTGACAACACACACAATCTCACTCCTATAGGTAATTGGATCTGTTTTGATGACAAGGATAGTAAAAACTCTAGAATGGAAGTTGATTATGTAGCCCAATGAACAAGGCTTAGGTTGTGTGTAGAAATCAAATCCAATGATTATTAATTATAATAACTCATAAAATAATGTTTCAACTTTTTCAACAAAGAATAATTATTTTGGTTAGTTCATATCACCAAGGAATCACCCAAAGAGGATTATATCTAGTTTCATCATGCATCAACATCTAAAGTTATTACAATTGAAGTAAAGATTCAGCCAATTGACATACAATGGTTATTCTCTAGAGCTCTAGGTACATATTTATTCAATTTGACAAGGCATTTGAAAATACATTATTCCTCCATTTACATTAATTTTCATAACATATAAATTAACTAGTTGTATTTTGAAGAAGTCATGTCATGTAAGCTAAGGGCATGAAACTATTAGAGGAAGGAAAAAGATTGATGTGTCATCTTTGAGGTTAAGAAAAACAAGGGAATGTTGATGGAAGGTATTGAATTAATTCATTCTTTATGACCAAAGATGCATTACAATGAGGAAGAGGCTTGACGTAATAAGGAATAAACAATAAAAGGAGGCTTATTAATCCTAAGAAAGGTACATGAGTTAATCTAAAATTGGTTTTGAGTTGTTTATGTGAGTTTCCTAGGTTCATTTTACACGATGCAGGATTCTAAAATGATTTTTGCATGGCAAACACCTTCTAAAAGTCTTGTTTATAAAATATCCAAAATTCTACTCAATCTCCACGTAGAATAACAACTCATGAAAGGAAGATTAAGGTATTCAAAGTGGTTTTGGAGAGATAATACATGGTATTGGATATGATACAACTTTCTATTCACCTTTTTGTACATTGTAAACCTCATAATGCCTTTTTACATGCAAAATAACTCTTCCAAGTCGGTTAACCACCATGTTAACATTCCACATGGCATGACTATCATGGATATTCATACATGTAGTTTCTAACTATTATTTAAATGCTCATGCCTCTCCAAATCTGCATATGAATAAACAAGACTGTCATTCCATGAAAGATAGTTACAACAAATTGATAAGTGATATCTGATGGTGTTTAGAATTTTTTTCTGGTAAAGTATGAGTTTCCAACTATTTAGTGTGACTTTCATAGACTATTTTTGCATTATGCAATCTTGAAAGCCTATTTTGCATTCAAAATCAATTCTTCAATCCCATAACACCTTTTTAATCCTCAAAAAAAAAAAAGAAAAAAAAAAAAAGAAAAAAAAAAAACATTAATAAAATGAGAATTATATATAGTGGCCTTGCATGTGGTGGAAATTGAATGAGGATGTGAAATGAATATACTACATGAAATGAAGCCTTGGTATGAACTTGGAAATGAAAATAACTCCAGGATAAATACCTCCTATGAACCTACCTTGTTTAAAATTTAATTTTTTTTCATTTTTTGTTGGCCATGGAGAACATCACACAAATGCAACTGAGGTGATTGGTGCGGAGGGTATGAAAATCTCACATATGTTTTTAATTCTAATAAATACCCTTTATGTGATGCTTTGAGATTTACTTGCTTACACATATTGACATCAAAATATTACAAATTTTCTTAAAACCACCCTACCATATAAAAATACTTCTAATTAAAAAATATATCATAATATGCTTATTATTTTATCTATTTGAGTATTAATGTGACCCTAATAGCATAAAATTGATTAAATATTTAGATTTCTTAAGTTTTACAATAAATAAAAAAATTGAGTGTAACTAGCTAAATATAGTAATTTGTTATTTATGGGAAACATTAGGAGAATGAATAACTTAGCCTGTTTCAATTCAATATAAGTCTTTGGTGGGATACAATCTTTACCAAAAATAAAAAAGGGCCTTGTGGGTGCTCAGATCTTGAAATAGAGATTTCGTGTCTTCTTGGACAAGCATGTGTTTCTTGGATAGTTATTTTATTATAACATTATATGTTGGATTAAAGATGTGTATTGTGTATTTTTACTAATTTTTGGTAGTGTTTCCCACTACACCTATGTCTAATGAGGATTCGTGTGGGTTATGATGTTTGTAAATCTACGTTAATTATCTATTTTTTCCTTATCCTTAATTCAAACCCTAGATATGTTATAAGAAAAATATAAAACTAAGATAAAGGGTGAAAGGGAAGGGTTAACCTAACCTTATCCACCCCTATTACTAAGTTTTTCCTATGCATCTAATATTTTGAATATTTAAGTCAAAGCAAACATAGTTTTCCCACCTAGTTGAGTGTGTGCAATCTTGTGTAATGTTAGGTTGAGTGCAATCACGTGGATGTATTTCAACACTAGATAACCTATAAATTAACCTTTAAAATGGTATTCATACTTATCTAATATATTTATCCTTTGAGGGATAAGGATTTCGGAGTTTAGGATAGTTCCTCTCAATGTGCAAATATATTTCTAGTGATATTAAGATATGTGCCAGATAGGTGTTATACAGGTAAATGTGTAGGAATATTTTATATAGTTGACTCTTTGGGTGACTTCACCTAATCAACATGTGAAAGGTATGGCTTGAACCTTTTGAATAATTTTAATTTTTTAAGATAGTCACTAAAGGTTTGTAGACAAGTTTGGCCTAAGTGGGCACATCTATGGTAGCAAATATATCTAAGAGGCATACCTATTTAAAAAAATAGGAATAGTGAATAGAGGCCAATAAATAGTGTGATAATGATATTAAATGATTTTGGAAAATAATTGGAATATATTGTGTAACAATAATGTCAATTTGGAAGGTTGAACCCATATATGGATAAACGGCTATGAGGAATAACGAATAAGATTCATGTATGTGCGCATAAGTCATGTAGTTTAAGGATTAGTAAAATTATACATTTTATAATTTCTAATACCAAATATTAGTGTTTAAATTTACCCCCATTTTATCTTAGTAATGGATTTACTAGAGTAAAATAATAGAAGGTGATCCCTGAGGATAACCACGACGGGTGTGCTCAAGTATGTACTATGTGTTGCACCTTGCTCCATGAAAAATTGAAATTAAACACTTAGAAATCAGTTTTTAATTATTATTTAAAGTAACAAACTTTAACATATGTGAAATTAAATATAAAGGAACAAACACACTTATCTGCATGTAGACCAATTATCTTCTAGAGATAATGGAGAATGGGGTGGTAATGACTCTTAGATATGGATTTGTAAGAACATGGGTTGAGATAAATATTACCCAACACTCATTTGAAATGAAAAACCACCTAAAATTTAAATCAAACATAGCGTTATCACCACACAACCCATTATATTTTATTAAATGGAATCCACTAAGAGTTCTACTAAATATGATAAATTCCTAAGTAATGTTTGAGGGTTTGCATAATTTTTTTGAATCATCTATTATAGATGGATTATATGACTCAATATGAGTAATTCCTAAGCCTAATATATTATTTAAAATAATTCTAAGTAACATTGAGAAAATAATGACATGATATTCCATTCCATTTGGTAAATTGAGTAATTTGAGCCATATATTTTGTGCCAATATATTATGATATCGATAAAATTATGAACATATGTTCAATTCTAATAATTTATGTATTATGAGTCATGTAAATATATATAATACTCTCATTAAATCTATGAAATCTCTTATAATCCTATAATTTTTTTGACATATTGATGTAGGAACATCCAGGTTCACACATAATCTTGTATCAACCAAAAACATGAGTAGTTAGTTGATAATAAATTATGGTGTTGGTGTTTGTTATTTTGATAGTCTATAGTATATTTATAAGAATTGTTTTTCTTATTTAATCATTTCAAGTTGTGTTTCTTTTCTACAATCATATTTGGATGGATAATTTTTTAGTGGCTCTAGGTGAAGTTGTTTCTCACCACATTTCACTGCATTAGCATGGAAATAACCTATGTTGAGTATATTACTTTAGTTTTTTTTGTAAACTTATTAGATTCAATTTTAGATATTGGTTCCTAATATATTTATTTTTCACTTATTTGAGGTTTATTCCATTCATTTGGATACCTTACATGGATAAGTGGTAACACATTTTGGATGAAACATACAATGGAATAAGAAATAGGTAAAGCCATCTATGATGTGTTATGGTGCATTAATTATGAGATACATTATTTTGGGTTGTATTAAAATATGGAATTGTATATATTTAATGATTTTAGTGAATCTTGATGTGTCAATATCATTTCATATTAATGGCATTATTGGGTTGTGAAAGAAATTAATGAAAATGGGTGAATTGTGTATATATATGAAAACATCATATTCTTTTTAAAGGGAATTCAATTCTAAATTTTGAATTATTTTGAAGACAAAATTGTAAAGAGTACTAGGATAGAGATATATGGACAGATATAGGATGGGAAATTAGAGTTGAGTCACTTGGGTAACCCTATGGTGTTAGTTTTTTAATTGTAAGCTTGTAGGCATTTATGGATTTTTATTGGTTTTTAAGGTTGTATTATTGGTGATCAATATAATGTTGTTTAATCTCCCTTAAAAGTAATAAAATAATTTTATTTTTTTGTGAATTTCCATTATGTAATTGTGGGTTGGTGGTAGAATTTATCTCTTAATTAAAACCCTAACCATGGATGCATCATGTGGTATCAGATCAAGGAAACAACTTTGGGATTGAGAGATCAAGTTTGATGTTCTCCATTGTTTATGAATTTGGGTAGAGAATAGAGGAGTGAAAAAAATAGGTCTATATAGGATTGTGAGTGGAAAAAAATAGATCTTAAGGTTTTGAAAATTCAAGATGCCACTTAGAAGAGTAAAGTGAATGAGTTAATTAGTTATGAATATGAATAGAAGATTGGATGATATTGAAAAAATGTTGTAAATTATGCCACTGAGATTGTCTATATTAGGGGAATATAGATGAAGAGGATTCATCCTAAGGGGATGATGTGAGTTATGTAGAGATTGAATCACAAGATGAGGATGATAAGAAGATAGAGTGAATGAGTAATTAGATGATGGAGAAGAGAGTATTATTAACATAATTAAGATAATAAAAGTAGGACAAATGCATATATCATGTTTTAATAGAATATTATACCCAAAATAATTGATAAATTGCTTAATGGAGATGGAATAATACTTTAAATCTGATGAAATATTAGATAAGTACAAGAAAAATATTGCACATAAAAATTTGAAGGGCATGAAGTTATGTGGTGAAATGTGGTACATTTTAGTTGGATGTCAAGGTTAAAGATAAAATTGGTTGGTTGGAAAATATGCCTATGAATTAAAAGCCAAGTTTTTTTGTAGATTATCAATTGGAGATATTGAAGAAGTTATTGAATCTACAAAAAAATGAGCCATGTATGAAAGAGTATACATATTAAGTGTACAATATCACTATAATATCTATTCATGGTGATATGAACCAAGAGAAGGTAATGTGGTACATTGATGGTCCCTCCAAGATGAGATCAACATAGTGAGATTAAAAATTGTGGAGGAAGTGTATCAGTATGTGTTAAGAGCATAATATATTTTTTCTTGAAGAAAATTGCTACAAGAGGCAAAGCAAAGGATAATTGTAACAAAAACAACCAATGGAGAGAAATGATAAATATGTAATCACTACATAAGCATCACAAGAAATGGGATGATCATATTCTATAATATGTGGTAGAAGAAGAGGTAGAGGTGGAAGATTCATATGAACATGTTTCATATGTGGGGAGGTAGGACATAGTTCATTTGAGTGCCCGCATGTGCATTTAGATAGTGAAAAGAGAGGTAATGGTGGTGTTAAACTTTTAAAAATAGTCATGCAATCTAAAGATATGCATGTACATCATATAGATGAACTTGAAAAAGGATAAAGTATATTATAAGTGAGGAGAGTATTTAAGGTCACATAAAAGATAAAATATTTGAGGCAGTGGAGATATATTTTCCAAACAAAATGTAAGACAAGATGAAAATGTTACATATTTTTTATAGATAGTGGAAGCATGAATAATTTTAAATCCATAGAAATGGTGAGAAAACTTAGATTGTTGTTAAATTCACATGTAAGACCATAAAAAGTTTCATGGTGTATAAAGGTTCAAGATAATGTTCTTAAGGAACAATATAAAGTGGAAATGACAATTGATAGCTACACAAATAATTTTTTGTGTGGTGTGCTAGAGATGGATGCATTTCAAGTTTTAGAGGAGGTTGTGGTAGTATGACCATGAGAAATTATATGATGGGAGAGTAAAAATATCATAATTGAGTAAGTATGAATGAGTATGTATCCTTCATCCACTGAAGATAGAGAATAGGGTGGGTGTGCACCAAATCCATTTGCTTGTGCACATTGGAAAAGAGCATTTGTTAGAGATAGAGTGTGTGAAGTTGTATAATATAACTACCCAAGGGAATGTAAATTAGAGTGAAAATAAAAAATGTATGATAATTTCAATAGGTAATGTCACAACATAAGATTAGAAGAGTGAATTACATAATTCAGATAAATGAGGTTGACTTTAGGGGAGTAAGAGTTGGTGTAATAGTGAGATAAAAGGATTTTGGATGATCAAGGAGGATCTAGATCACTATATCTTAACGTATTTTACCGTTATTAGATACCTAGCCTAATTTTTAAATTATAAACATTTTCATTAGGTTACAAACCTATGTCAAACCATAAGATCTAAATCTAGTTTTTTCCTACTACACAATTCTTGTAGTGTCAGTATTGTAGACCTTAGCTCTTTAGTAATGATAGTCAGTGACATCATGAAATTAATCAATTATAATTTTTTTTATTGCCAACTCTTATAATGGTTCAATTAATACTTCATCTCCATCTATTTTATATTAATGTACACTTCCATTAATTTTAGTTAGTCACATATACAAGAATGAATTTAGGGAGCATGTAGACACCACACATCTAACCTCTTAGATATTATATAGAACTTAGCATAATAAAACTTCTCTATTACAATTCCATATTATCTTTCATCATCTTCTTTACTCCCCTTATTCTTAACTACATTACACCTTGATATCCTCTATCATTCATAATTCTCTTCCATTCATAACCCTCTTAAACCCATTTAATTAGGTTTTCCTCCAAGTATATTTATAGGCCCCAGATCAATGGTATCAGAGCATACACACTTCATATCATATACAAGTGGTAGCTTGGTGTATCTAAACTCCATATCTATTTTTTATGCTCACTCTTATGAGGTGTAATAATAATAACTTATGGCTCGAGACTCATGACCCTTAATCATATCTTCCTTCACATCTAAAAATGGGAAACAAATCTTAGACAATGCAAACTTTTAAAAAATTCCAAAATATTATATAGGATGCATTAAAAATAAAATGGGAATATTTTTAATAATTTCATGTATGATAATGATCAAGTATCATTGATAATGTCTTACTACTTCTCAAGTAATTGACTCCATCCAAAACCCTCATTCTCGTTGATTATTTAGTGGTTGAACACCATACAAGGTACAAGTTAATCTAGAAATACCCATGATTTAAGTAAAAATAGATGTATATGAAATTCATAATTGGCTTAACATAATCTATTTATATTACACAGTTAATCAATTATCTGACCCAAAAAATATTACATTAATTTCTATGAAAGTTTCTTTATTATTAAATAAATGGTGGGAAAACTACTGCACTTCACATGAAAATTTTAAAGATGAAGTTAAATTAGACACATTGAATGGTTTTTTATAACCACTCAAAAAACTTATCATCTTATTAAAAATTATGATGACCAAGTAAATCAGTCTCTCTTAGTTGCACTAAGGCAAAGAATAATTTATTCAATAATACATAGATACCTTTCATACTTCATTGTTCAAAATTGGGATTCGAGATATAAAATAAAACATTTTTTCCAAGTATAGGTTTGGATTGATAACATATATTCAATCAAATATGGATTTATTACAAATATCTTAATCTGGAGAAAACCTACAAATTTGCTTGTAATATTGAAGCAAGGGCCAAGGCTAAGATGAAGATAGAAGATTCTAAGTATCAAACAAAAAAATATATATAAAATTCCATGCATAATTCTAAACCAAATAATATGTCCAAGTTCCCTTCATAAAAGAACCGTTAATCATCAAATGACCAAAATAATCAGTGCAAGACTAGCTAGTGTTATCTAGTTCATAACTCTAGTAGTCATTCTAATGAAGAGCCTCACAATAGGAAGAGCCTACATGCGCAACTTGAGGAAGCAATTAAAAACACTACATCATTGGTTAAATGTAATAATAACATATAATTTGAACCTTACATCATGGTGGGTAATGCAAACATCTCTACCACCCCTATAGAAATAAAGGAAGTAGATTGGTTTTTCCATTCTCAAATGTATATCAATACTCAACCAATACATTTCATCAATGATAATGGAACCAAGAATAACCTAATTTATCCTAAATAAATTCACATATTTAAAATTTCATTGATGTTTCACCTAAAAACTTTATGTATTGTATGGTTCAGTATGGGATTATAGAACATGTCACTTAATTGTGTTAATTGGTTTACAATATCAAGCAATTTCAAGATATAGCCCTTTACGATGTCAATTCATTAGATGTATGTGATTTTTTATTTGATCAAATATATTTTTACCATCAACATGTAATCTATGAAAAAATCATAGAATTTTGTCATCTATGTTGGTGATAAGATCTATCACATACTAGAATTAGTTCATAAGTTGTCACTTATTAGAGCTAAGCAATGTAAGAAGCTAGTCATGTTTAGTAATGAGTTTGTGATTTTGATGGTGATAGTTTAACATAATAAAATCCTTATGGCACTAATCCATACCATAATTCCTCCACCAATATTAGAAAATACATATGAGTTGAGCCACAAGTTGGAAGAATATAAGGATATCTTTCTGTCATGAAAAGAAGTGCCTACACACATTGCAATGAATCACACTATTGATTTTATTCCTAGACTACCTTTACATAATGCTTCTTTATATCATATATAATTTATAAATAATTAATAAATAAATCAGTAGATACATGAACTCATGGATAAAGGACATATAAATAATAAATAAATCAAGTAATAGATACATGAACTCATCGAAAAAGCACATATAAGGCCCAAATCATTACTTATGATAACTCAATTTTTATTGTGCCAAAGAATAATGGCACATGAAGTTTATGCATTGATTACACAGGTATCAACAAGATTGTATTAAAGAACCATTATCCTCCTCCTTAGTTTTACGACTTGTTGGAATAACTTCATGGTGCAAAATACTTCACCAAAATTGATATTAATTCTAGGTATCATAAAATTATTATTGAACCTACAGATGTATGGAATACAACCTTCATGTCCAAATAAGGTTTGTTTTAATGGTTAGTCATTCCTTTCATCTTGACCAACACACTAACTACATTCATGTGAATGATGAATAACATTATTAGGTAATTCACTACTTCATTTATTATATTTTACTTTGATGACATCCTAATCTTAAACAAAACATGGGGTGGACATTTATGCCATATAGAGGAAGTGATTATCAATTTGAAAAAAACAAGTTGTATGAAAAACATGAATAAATGTTCATTTTATATGTGGGAGATACAAATATTTGGATACATAGTTGACACACAATGAATGAATGTGGGATTGCCTAAGATTCAAGTCATCTAGGAATATCCATAGCCAAAGAATATCATAAAACTTCATAGTTTCATGGGATTATAAAATTTCTACAAGATATTTTTAATTGGATTTTATCATGTGACTTGGCCTCTAAACAAAGTTACCAAATAATATGCTAAATAAAATTTCATTTAGGAATCCCCACAATATAAATCATTTAAGCAATTAAAATGTAGACCATGTTTTTCACCAATAATTTCATTATCAAATATGTCGAATCCATTTAAGCTTGAGATAGATGCCTTTGAATTCTCACTTGGAGTAATACTCACTCAACATGGTCACCTAGTTACTTACCAAAATAAAACATTCACTACACTAGTAATAATCTAACTAACCTATTATCATGAGGTTTATGTTATTGTTCAAACATGTAAGTGTTGGAACCATTATATCTTGGGCAAGGACACTGTGATCTACATATATAAAAACATGCTTCAGTTCTTGCAGACTCAGAATATGTTTTAGTAAAAGTGGAATTAGAAATGGTCTTTGTATCTTTAATAGTTCCATCTGAACATCAAGCATATAAAGGGAAGTGCTAATCTAGTTACATATTATTTGATATATCCACCTATTCAAAATCTCCTTTTTGTACTCGATTCATGTGGACATGAATTCACTGCATGGTCAGAATTGTATCCATGTGATATGAATTTTATTGATATCTAAAATAATTTTATTTATGATAATTTAGTTCTAGATTTATAATTGTATGATAAACTCCTATATCACCTTGGGCACTTGTGCATTCCATATGAGATAAAGAGATAAAAACTAATATGTGAGGCTCATTTTAACAAAGTTGTAGTACATTTTTGGGTTTAAAAGACTCTTGAGGTGTTTTATAAGTACTTATTCTATAAGTAATTATTTTGGCCACATCTCTAATATGGTGTATTTAATTATATCAAGTATTGTATTACATGTGCAATTTCAAATATGGTTAATAAGAAGTAAGGTTTGTACACACCTATTTCAGTTTAACGAAACCATTGGAATTCATTTCAATGTATTTTCTCTTATACTACCCTACTACTAAACATGGTAATGATTGTGTTTATATATTAGTTGATAAATTCTTTAAGATGGAAATTCTCATGCCTTGTAAGAAATACAAATCTACTCTTGAAATAACTCAAATGTACTTTAAACATGTATATATTCACTTTGAAATCCCATAAACCAGTCTATATAACAGAGATACAAGGTTATTAAGAAGTTTATATAAATTAATTTGGAATATTCTAGATATAAAGTTGAATAAATATATCACCTTTCATCCATAGACTGGTGGACAAATTAAATTGGTAAATAGGATGATAGTGCACCTTCTAAGATGTAAAATTTAAAGAAGCAATACACTCAAGATGAAATATTTCCATTCATTAAGCACAACTACATTAGGGCCCTACAAAACTATAATACACATATCCATTTTTGGGTTTACTTGGGTTTCCACCCTCTAGTTGTTGGAGATTTTTTAGTGATGTCATGGATGTGTTTAGGTGAGTGGATGAAGTGTCTTGATTGTATAAGTGTCAATAACAAAGTGTGCAGTGTGATTGTCTTAGTATGCTTGATGTAGGCTTGGTTAATATTTAGTTTTGGCATGATTAGGGATGTGTTTGAAGTATTGATCATGTGTGAAGGATCCTATCAGAGGTCAAGGATGATTGGAGAGCTTGTTGAAGTGCATGGTATTCATTTGATTCTTCATTGTGTTCATCTTGGCATAGTTAGTTCTATGATAAAAAAATCTAGGTAGGCAGTTTGCTAATGTCACAGTTGCCATGTATGGATGAGTCAGGGGGAGTTGGTCATGTGGGTGTGATCACATTAATCCCAAGTTGATATGGTCCAAGTTTTAGGTCATGCGGGTGAGCAGAGAAAAATATATAATTGTGTAAAGATGGATTCTTAGGTAGTTTTCAATGTTTTACCATTCTTAGCCAAATTTTCAAGGGAGATATAATGATGTACATTTAATCACATCATAGATCAATGACATGAAATGAATCTTAGTTTAATGTCTATGTTCAATAAGAGTTGAGTAAGCAGTTTTATGGCATTATATTTCACATGCGTGAAATTTCTAGGAGTAATTTGTTACATGGATGGATTCCCCTATGTGAGGAATCATATGATTCAAATTTTAGGACATGCAATTGAGTGTAGAAAAAGTTATTAAGGTTTAAATTTTGCCTTTCAAGCAGATTACAGAGGTTCCCATAGCCAATTTGCAACAAAGCTAAAGATCAAGATCAGATAAGAATATAATAGCGAGTGGGTGTTTGTATAAATGAAAATATATGATGTGTATTTAGTCAAAGAGGTCAAAATGAGTGATGTTTAATCTAGTTAAATTCCAAGCTACTCTCAAAGAGATTGACAAAGTGCATTTGTTCCAAATTGTCAGGAAGCAGTGAGATGATGACAAGTACTTGATGTTTAACAACGAGTAAAGGTAAAGACTAAGCTACTTATAAATATATTGGTAATATGTATTTGATCTAAGATGTGAGGAAATGATATTATGGAAAAATTTTCAAAGTTTAATAGTTGCTTAGTGATTGTTAGAATTCAAATATTTGAATTTATGAGGGAAGACCAATCTGTAGTTCTTTTACAATAACTTTTGATATATGTAGAATTTGACCATGGTGTAAAAGGGCAAAGTTATAAAGGACTCCAAGGTAAATCCATAAATTTTGGTTATAAAGTTTGAATATTTGTATAGTTTTATATATCAATATCCATAGTTTAATCTGTGTTTGACCATGGTCTATAAGTGACCTGAGAAGGATAATTGAGTTATTCTTAATGGTATTTAGATGTTTCAAAGTGACTTCACTATTGGAAAGTGTTGTATACTCCTTGAGGATGATTTTAATGGATTTTTAAGATTTGACCAATCCATATTTATTATAAACAAATGCTTACAATTTGACTATGTGTTCATTCATGACATTTTTATGTATAAGGTCAAAGATTGATCTATTTGGCTTTAGTAGAAGAGTATTGTGATGACTGTAATCATTTAAACATGTCTAAGAGGTCATGTGGAATGGACCTATGTATTTTAAGTGGTCTTGTGTTTCTAAATTTCTTGATGGAGTGATAAAGGAGTGAATAGGTCTCTATGAGACCTATAAGGGCTACTAAGGCCTAATTGAAAGGCATAGCTACTTAAGTGTGACCAATAGTTGTTATGGCTGACCTGTGTGGATGGTATTGATCTATGTTATATGTCTTAAAGAATAAGACAAGTATTATCGCTAACCTAGAAGATAATAATCGTGATGGATCTATAAAAGGTGAAATCAAAAGTGGTGATTTTGAGAATGATTTTAAAGAGGTGTGTGTATGTGTGTGTGTTGTAGAGCAAAGGAAAGAAGAAAGGGTTTGTGACTAGTGGATGGTTTATCTATAAGAGCATGTTGATGACTATGTGTATGAATTTTAGGTCATATTTTTATGTCAAGAAAAATGATCTTGTAGGTTTGAATATTAAGGATGAGTGAAGAGGTTTAGAGTGATCCAAAAGGATGTTCTAGATGCCTTGAGTGTGAACGAAGGATAGATGATGTTTGTGTAAGCTTGGTGGTTGATTTGAGAGGTAGATCAGAGTATAAACTATGTGTATGACCATTTGGTCATGTTATTGAGTTTGTGATAGATTTTTTTCTTAGAAATATAGGCTTATCCAAAAGTTAGTTTTGGATGTGTGTGGATGTGTAAAGAATTAAAGGGGGATAATATACATTGTATCTCCATTAGATTGATAGGTAATCAATGTTCAGGAGATGTTCATATCATAGGTGTTGGGAAGATGCTCAATACATAGGTCAGAAGGACTCGACCATCCTAGGGGTGGGTGCTACTTGTGCAATAGATGTTTTACTAAATTTTGGTCATAAGGATTT
Source organism: Torreya grandis (assembly GCA_037957365.1). NCBI lineage: Eukaryota > Viridiplantae > Streptophyta > Pinopsida > Cupressales > Taxaceae > Torreya > Torreya grandis. The sequence continues at coordinate 3,212,605 of JARHVA010000053.1, read as the reverse complement.
GACCATCCTAGGGGCAAGTGTTCCTTATGAAATAGGTGTTTCACTAAATTCTAGTCAAAAAGACTTGAACATATTAGGGGTAGGTATTATTTATGGAATGGGTGTTCCAATAAAGTCTCATATTTGTAATACTTTATAAGATAAGTAGTCCATGTGTTTTTAGGCTTGAGATTGGGTGTTATTCCCCAAGAGGGTTTCCCACATAGATATTGTATTGTGTGTATGATCTTGCATTATATATTGTTCATTATTATGAATGACTTGTATATTATATGAATGCTTGTGGTAATTGAATAAGGTTTGAAAGTGATTGGAATTAAAGTTAAAACATCTTTCATCATTGATTCACCCCACCTTAGTGACTTTACCTATAACACTAATACCCATAGATGTAGCTTAACCTAGTTTTCCATCAATAGTATTAACTTATTCAGCTTGAAATGAAGTTAAAAAGTTATTAAATTCACTAATCACATTAAAAAAAAGTATAAATCATTATACAACATGATAAGTACAAGTAGTGTTATGACAACCATTGAACACCATACACCTTCTAGATTGGTGATCGAGTCTAGATACACTTGCAAAAGTAAAAAATAACATAACCTTATAGTAGGATTCATCCACTTTGGTATGGGTGATATATGTCTCACATCTATGTGTCATTTTCATATCAAATCCATATGTCTTTCATCTCACTCATGTATATCATGAAATGAATGTGCATATAAAACTAGATATATAATGTACTATATATGATAAAACATGAAGTAATCATGTAAAAAAGCAATACATGTTATGCATAGGTCTTTTTTTAATTTTATTTATTTTTTATTTTCTAGTTATGTAATTTTAACTATTAATTGGATGCTCATATGTAGGTCCTATGTTAAATGTGGCTACTATTATCCATCACGATAAAATAGTAACATGTGTATCTACATCAAAATCTAAAAAAATAATCCCATGTTGTGACATATCAATCATGATCATTGTCAACCATATGATCATGTGTATGATATGTAACTTTATGTTTCATAGTATTGTGTGGGATATTATGTATATTGGTATAATTTAAATGTGTTTGTTGTGTAACGTACGAAAGAGTGTGTAACACTGGTCAAGGATGTGATGTATTAGATAATTTCTCACATGAGTCCTAAATAAATCTATGATTTAATGGATGTTATAGTATTGGTATTCAAGTAAAATCCATTCTCTTCTTCTGAATTGTATGAGTGGGATGAACCTTAATAGTTTGTATAACTAAATTTGGAAGTGGTGATGGTGAAGAATGAATAATCTCTTGCTAGAGAGGGTATTCATCTTAATAGTTTGTATAACTAAATTTGGAAGTGGTGAGGGTGGAGAATGAATAATCTCTTGCTAGAGAGGGTATTCAAATGGAATACCTAGAAATTTGACCACCCTATTTCCATTTATATATTTCACACATTTTTATATTATATAGTATAATACAAACATTTTTCATATCCAAGAATATTCACAAGTGTCATGGTGTAAATATTTTCACTTGAACTATTATCTACCATGATAATGTGCATAGGCTTTGAATCTATATATACATATAAAAAATATCCTCATCAAAATACTCATTGTCATCAAATGTAATAGTACATCTATGTGTTTGGATAATCAGAAGTGTACCAATAATACCATCTATAGGATTTTCATCCTCATTTTAAAAAGTATAAGAAGTTGGAAGAGGATGTTTATTTTAAGTCATATGCACATGAGTTTGTAAGTAGTTTCTTGTGCTACATAGTTAGGAAAGGGGTCTTCATATATATTTAACTTAGCATTCCCATTATACTATGTCCATGACCCATATGTACATGTATTAAGATCAATGATATTTTGATCTATCAAATATTTTATCTAACGTGTTAAACAAATGCATCTATTAGTCAAATATCATATGCATCAATGATAATTCACAATATGCATTATTTTTTAGTACCTTAGCTTGAGGCTTACTCATATCAAACTATTTTGGGGGAGGGAGAGACATAACATTGCACTCAAGTAACTTTTGTAATAACTTTTGAGGAGGTTCCAGTAAGTGTGTGCATTTCCTCCTTAGTGGATCTAAGAAAAAAAATTGATTAGTTAGTTGTGAAACTTAGTTAACTATTGAATTTTCATCATTCTCATTGTCATTTGTTTTTTATTTGAAATTTGGTTTTCTTGGAAATTTTCACCAAAATTGGGCGAAGGGTTGGACACATACTTTTTCTTATTCATTGTAATAAGTTTAACTTATCTATCCTTAATTGTGTAACATAAGTCATCAGATGATTGGAATTTATTAAACACATTAGACTCATGTATGGGGTAAGAAAAATTTACTTGAATATATCTTGTAATTCATTATCTTCCATTTGAATTATAATCTTATAGAGTATAGTCTTATAAAAAAGCACATAACAAAAGACAGGCTCATTAGACACTTGCTTGATTTTTTCAATCTGGATATAAGACATATTTTCACTAGTGTTGATTTAAAAATGTGTTATAAATTGATTGGTTAAAGGATTGAAGGCATGAATTGATTGGAATGTGATAAAATATAACCAATACAAGGCATAGTCCTTAAGACTTCATGGAAATAACTTAGTCAATAGTTTATAATGGACACATAGTCTAAACATGGTTCTTGAAAGGATCAAACATGATATTATATGTCACCCTTACCATCATAAAATGTAATATTAGGTGACACAAACTATTGGTAAAGGATATCTTGACATTTAAAGAGATAATGGATAATGTAATAACACATGAGAATCAATGGTATGGCATACTTTAGGAGAATGTTTTTGTAACTATGTAACCTTATTCCATAGATCCATAACTATTTATATAAGTGTTTGAGCATTGGGGATAGGAAAATATGTAGTATATGATGATGTGACATGAGTAGTAACCTTATAAGGTATGAAATTATGTTATGTAGGGATAATCATATTAAGATAAGGATAAGTATGTGTTCCCCCACACCATGGGTGGACATCACATGTGTAACAAAAGGAGTAAAAATGGAAATGATAGTATTAGTCTCTATATACATGTAATATTTTCACTTTATCATTTTATTGACATTTTTTATTATAGTGGCTTGTTAATGCATCAATCTCCCTGAGTTCATACCTCAAAGGGTTCATTGAGAATGGGATGGGACTTGATCATGGTACTTTGTGAGATATATTGGCATTAAATCTTGTTACACCATCACTACTATTAGTCTAACCTCCTCGAAGTCTCAATCCATCTACTTCCTAACTATATTTTCTATCTTCCCTATACCATATGGTATTGGCCTGGTAGATAACATCTATTTTATGTCTTCATCCTTCCTATACTATATCATCCTTATTAATATAGTTTTAAGTGTGTCTTCTAACATTTTTACTGTATCAGCCTAGCCGATATTTTACTATGTTATCCAACATATTCAAAATGTATCAGCCTAGCCAATACCTTTGGATTATAGTTTAGTATTGGTTTGGGTATTGGAACCATATATATAGGGATCATATTTTATTCCTAATAGAATATATCACATTCATACACTATGCTTGTGTTGGAATTTTTGTCCTACATAGTATTTAGAAGAGCTAATGATTTGTAACCTTATCTTGGATGTTTTTTCTTGTGGTTTAATTCAGGCTTAATAGGAGGATTCATTAGGAGTTCCTAACTAATGATATCTAGTTATTCATCCAATCATTTGAGGTCTTCAACCTAAAATAATATCTTACAAAGTTCCACTCGAGCCAAGGGGGAGATTGAAACATCAATAGGTCCACCCCAAGATAAATATTTGTATCCCTATACTCTTTCCTTAATTAGTATAATACATATTATTTATTCCCTTGGGAATGTATGTGTATCCTTACTTAGGCTCTTCTTTATTACGAATAAGATAGTATAAATATAGGGTTGCTTAGGCTTTCCATATGTCAGCTTGGGTTAAATATACCCCCATTTGGTTGACCATTGCACCTTATATATTTTTACAATAACTTTCCCATCATTTAGTTTATTTGTACCTATTTATAATAATTTGCTTTGCTTGCATATTTACAACCATAGTTATAATTCTTCATCTTTGTTGAGGTCTAGTGAGAGCTATATACTTATGTTATAGACTTAGGGTTTGGAACCCTTTCCTCTTGAAATTTTAGTTCTAGATTAACCTTTTCTAAATCTATGGATATCACTAGTTCTTACCCAATTTTATAAGTATACACATGCTCTATTGTATTGACCTTATTTGATTCCTAGTCTATTAAGAGAAAGATAATAGTTGTAGGTCATCCTAGCTTGTGCATACATTCTAGTGAATCCAACATGAATATTATCCCACCTTTGATTGTATTTTTGGTGTGACAAAAATGATGCCTACTTTAATCCATGAGATGTAAAGGAACTATCAAATTAAAGTTTACATTGTCGAAGAGTTAAAATGGACTCATCAAGAAAATTAGATGTTAGTGGTTGTGTATCTAATAATGGAGCATCTACTAATTTATACACAAGAACATGTATTTTAATAAAATTATAATTAGTATACTTAATGTCATTTTTTATTATAAGCATAATCCATTTGGCCATAATACATGTTAACATTTCTTTGTAGAAAAGATATTGGAGTGGATTGACCTTTGTAATGATGATGGTGTTATTATTCAACATTTAGTGTCTTAACTTTTTGGGATGAAAAAACCACTACTAACACATGAATTTTCAATAGGTGATTAGTTATATTCATAAATGACCAATGTCTAGATCAAATAGTACACTACCTATTCTTTGCCTTGATTCTCATGTTGGGCCAAAAGTGCCCCTAATAAATGTTGAGTTACCAATATGTAAATTATAAATGACTTCAATGGCATTAGATTGGCCAACACTGGTGGATTAGCCAAATATTAATTTAATTGATCAAAGGCCTCATGACATTCATTATTACACTTAAAGGTAGTTCCTTTTTTTAAGAGATGTTTTAATGGATGACAATGATCTATAAGTTGTGAAATGAATTGGAGAATAGCCTAAATATTCCCTTGTATGCTATAAAACTGATTTAAATTGGAAGGGGGAAGCATGTCCACTTTGGCCTTTAATTTAATTAGGTTCACTTCAATACCTCACCTAGAAATAATGAAACCCAATAACTTTATAGATGTGACGATGAAGACACGCTTGTTAAGATTGAGGTGTAACTCATATTCTCAAAGCTATTCAAATATTCACCACAAAACCACTAGATGAGTTGCACAAAATATCATCCACATAATCTTACAAAAAAATTGTATCATGTCATGGAAGATAATAGTCATTGCCCTTTTATTGGTAGCACTGACATTATTCAATGTAAACTACATGACCTAATAAAAAACATCCCTAATGGAGTGGTAAAAATTATCTTATGTTGATCCTCATGTGTCATTTTGATTTGATTATACCCATAAAATCCATCCATAAGTGATAAAATTTCATAGCTTGATGTGGAGTCAACAATCATATCAATGTTGTCTAATGGAAAATCATCTTTTGGGCAAGCTTTGTTTATATCTCTAAATTTTGTACAAATATAAATGCCTTTAGGTTTCTTTTTTGTAATAATAATGTTATAAAGCTACTTTGAATGGTAAATAGCCATGATTAACCAAACTTCTAGGAGTTTTTTGAGTTCCTTCTTGATAAAAAAGGCAATACATGGGTACATCTTATATAATTTTGCTTCATGGGTTTGGTTTTAGGAAGCACCACAAGATGATGGACTACCAAGAAAGGACCTAATCCAAGCATGTAAAAATAATACCATGCAAATATATCAATGAATTCATTGAAGAAGATAATTTTACACTCACATTCCTATGTAATGAGAGAGGCATTAATCTTGATAATGCATGGCTCATACTTGAGTACCAAAGTTGACATCAATAGTGTATTCCACAATCAATATGGAATCATTCTCCCAAAAATTAGGTAAAAATTGGAATTGATAATCTTCATCTAATTATGGCTCAATTGGTTCACCGAGATCACCCAAGTAATAATAATCAAAATCATTCATTTCAAGCAATGGTTAATTGTTGAATGTTTGCATAAAATCATGGACCAATAATTTAAATTTATGATGTTCTTCATGATTGACATCTAAGCCAAATAGGATTGGGGACTTCTAGGAATCTATGATTCCTTATGAAGAGTGTAACCTTCCTTGTCCATTGGTGCCTTAAATTTTTTTTCACCAATTAACACATCTTTATTTTTACTTTTTCTATTATCCATTAGCATATCAAAGAGTTTTTTACTAGATGACATTAAATTTTTATTTTCTTGATTTTATGACTAAATAAATCCATCTAATATCCAAAGTAGGTAGTAGGGTTCAAATTAATCTCAAAGTCTTGTTTATGGTCCCTAAGCAGTAAACCATCTCTAAGCCCCAAGATTTTTGAAATAGCCTTAACATTTTGAAATTCATCTAATAATATGGATTCATGTTGATCCTAAGTGACTAGTTTAGGTTAATTGAGATCAAAGTTAATGGTAAGGATGGAATTGGTGTTAAATAGGTTTCTATCATCAAGCTCATCATAGATGTTATAATAGGAATCCATGTTGCTTCTAAGATAATTGTCACTATAAATCACAAATGTATTGATTTTGAGATCTAAGGGATCACCCCCAAGCAATTTGTATCCAACACCTCAAACTATTTTTTGTTTGTTGGGGGTATAGGTTCAAGAATACCTTGTTATTTTTCCACCAATCATTTAACTTTATAAGCAAAATGATCCATGATTTTCTTTAGAATAGGGTATTTTTTATTTTGATAACATAAAGTAAATCTATTGTTATACAACCAATAATCCCCTAGATTGCTAACTTGATATTTATTTAAGAGACCATATTTTCACAAAATCAAGAGGACCTATATGCCGCTCCATCTTGGGCCTACCATGGGATTTAGGTGACTTAGAAAGTTTTTAAATATGAAAGCATCATTGATTAGGTATTCTCTATAACCTTTATCCTTAATTGTAAAATGAGAGGACAATTTGGGATGATGAGGACATTTGGATGAGAATGTGAGGCTATTAGGATCAATGTAAGAAAATTTTAGAGATTTTGAAACAACACCTTTGTCCTTTTTATGTACACACTTAGTGCTAGGATAACAATTGGTATTGTATTCCCCATTCAGGTTCTTGAAATATTGATATGATTGTATATCTCTTGGAATGGTGACTTTCATACTAAAATGTGGGAACTTGAGACGTTGATGTAATGTGGATGGGATGACATAAATATCATTGATCCATGGATGCTCAAAGAGTATATTATATGACAATTCTAAATAAATTACATGATATATGATATTATGGGTAACATGCCCAACAAGAATGAGTAAACTGATGGTGCCCATTGATTCTCATTTGATGTTGTCATACCCTTCAATGGTGATAGTATATGCCTAAAAATATACTAGTGAAGATCATAGATGTTTGAATAACTTGAGTTTAGTAATTTTCAACCCTGGGCCATTATTTATGATCACCCTCTTGACTTTGTGTTAGGAGATGATTACTGCAATTTGAAGGGTATTTTTGTGGAAAGGATGGATGGTGACATGTCAATTTAATCAAAGGTGATATATTTCCCTAAAATTTTTTTTCTATAAGGTCATATAATTAAGATGGATCAATATAATTAGGTACTTTGGATTTTTGAATAATCTTGTATAAGATGTCCTTATGAACTGTAGATGTGTGTAAGAGATTTAAAATGGATATCTAGACTAGAGTTTTATCTAATTGTTTGAGAAGGTTATATGGATTCTTAGTAGATGAAATGGATGGTGTGGATTTGGAAATAAAAGAGCCTTGGGTTTGATATTTTAACTTGGATGTCTAAGGAGCTTAAATTATAACATTTGGGAGTTGAGTTGTAACAACACAATCTTGAGATGGAGTAGGGTTAACAAGATGTGATGGAAAATGTCCTTGAATAATGATTATAACATGTTGATTGGTGTTTTATGGATGACGAGGATTAAATTTGATGGGTCCCACATGATTATCAATAATTTAACCCATAACATTATTATAACTATATTGGGTGTTACGATAATCTATGTAATTGGTGCAGGAATGTTAACCTAGATTAGGATCTTGTCATTTCTACTGCCTTGGATTATGTTGGTTTTATGAATGATTATTATGATTGACTTGATTATTATTTGTATTATGCCTTGGAAATGGGTCCCTAACATACCCCTATTTTTATTGTAAGATGAATCATCATTTTTAAATGCAATTTCCCCTAGCTCAATCAAGTCTTGTACATAAGTCTCAATTGCATACACTTGTGCGTAGTGTGATGTTTGATGTAGTGATAATCACAAAATTTATTATACCTATACCAAGTGGGATTTGTTTTACCTTCATCAAAAGGTTTGTTAAAAATCCACACAACCATGTTTGTTACTTTGTAACACAACTTCTATAGGCTCACCAAGATTGGTAAATGTTCTTATTTGATATTGTGTTCTAGGTGGAAATCTTAGGAGAGTAAGTGGTTGTGTAGATGGATTTTTTGTAATTGGAAATGGTTGAACCATTTTCACATACCTTTCCTCTATCACACAATCACCTATTACATTATTGTTCTTGTTAAACACTTCAGGTTTTTTGGTTAAGGTATTTATGTGAGCTTGAGCTTGATTTGGGGAATAGATTTTGATTAGCCATCTTTCAACCAATGCATTTTTATATGTATTCCCTTGCCAATGATCTCATAAAAGGTATTATCATAACAAAATCATAATTTAAAATCCATTTATCCATTTATATTAGAGGTAATGGTGTTTGTTAATTATTTCTCAGGGAGATAATATGGGAACCTACTCGTTAGGCCCCTCTATTAATGTAAAAAAGCTGCAAAACTTTTCCCACTCCACTATTTAGTATTACACAAGTCAACCATAATTAATTCATGCTCTAAGTTATAAGAGAAATGATTTACAAAACATTTATAAAAAAATTTAAATGTTGTGATTGATCTTTTAGGTAAGCGAAGGAACCATTCCAATGCTTGGCTGCCCAAACTATGGGGAAATGGGTGAAGTAAATAGATGAGGTTATATGCCACTTCTTGGAAAGCCATAAAGAATTCCTTAATGTTTTATCTTAAGTCCCCTTTACCTTTATATTTATGAAATTTTGGCATCTCAAAATGAGATAGGAAAAGGATTTGAGGACACTTGTATCAAATAGATAAGGACATATCTCATCAAAGATGATTTTTTATTCCTTGGTAGTCCTTGAATAGAATTCTTCATCTCTTACCACTCTTAGGAGAAAAGTGAGTTTTATAATGAATGTAATCCATGTTGTTAGGATTGAAAAGGTGGATTAGAACCTATTTTGGAGGGGATAAATACCCTACCACTAGTTTTAATGGTGACTTGTTGAACAAGAGGAATATGTTTTTGTTGAACATGAGGGATTTTTTGTAGTTGTTTCTAATAGGATGAATTAATTATATTTTTTGTTGTTGATAATTATTGGATTGCATGGATTTGGGTGGATTTTTTTATTTTTTAGGAGATTGAGTAGACTACAAGGTAGATACCAAAGTTGTAAACATTTGGGTCATATTTTTTAATTGCTCAATCACTACTTGATAGGTATTAGGAGGTTATGGTTCTACATGAACTTCATTCCCTTTGTTAGAGGACTATCATTTTTCAATGTTGATTTGATCATGATTTTGGGCTTGGTTAGAAGTAACCTTGTCTTGTTGGTGGCCTTGAACCACTTTCTCATGTGGAAGAACAAGGGTTTGTAAATTCTCTAAGGGATACCCTTCAAGTAATTCAGCTCCTAGTTATAGCAAGTGCAAAGGGACTTCACCCTTATGTGAAAAGAGTTCTTGTTCTGATTGAGCTCTTTGAAGATCAACTTGTTTGGTAGTAGATTCCACTCTTTACTTAGTGTGAGGTGGTTATACTTCATATTATTGTCGTTATACCCCTCTATTTAATATTTAACATTTTAGATAAGATATAATTTTAATCATCATCAAAGTTAGGGTTATATGAATCCCCACCTTGAGTGAATGTAGGCATGTTAATGATCTTCATTTTTGAACTAATATTGGAGTAGTTGTTGAATGGGTTGCAATGTGATGTCAAATTTTGGACTTGATCTATAATTGTTTAATTGAGTTTGAATTATACTTTTAAATTTACAAATCATATTTGAGTTAACTTTTGAATCCCAATTTAGGACACCTTTTTTAAATAAGATGTTTTGTATTTTTATCTTTTCAAATTTGAACAAGTTTTCATAATTATATAAATTTTTAGGAATGCTATTTAGAAATTTTAAATCTATTTAGAACACATGTGAATTTTGGAGTATGATTTGGATGATTTGACTTGATGTTAAATTTGTCTTAAATTAATCTAGATTTGAAATTATCCAAAAGTAGAGGTTTAACTTTGTTTGAAAAAAAGTTGACTCTAAAAAGTTTGACTTAATTTAACTTTGGAATTAAATTTTTTATTCATTTTACCCTTTATTAGATGTAATTTGACATTTGAATTTGACTTTGTTCAAATTTGTAAAATTGAATTCAAAAGGTTTGACCTAATTTAACTTGATTTAAAAAGAGGTGGACCAAATTGGAATAATTGATTTGAAATTGGATATTGGTCAAAATGGACCTAATTGGATTTTATACATGGTTCAATTTGGACAAAGTAATAGTATAATGAAAATAGCATAAATTTATGATAGAATAAAATGAGTCTTGATTTTGGTAAATTAACACCTTATTATGTAACATTTGTAATTAGACATGACAAGATTGGACTTCAAAAAAATTTGACTTGTTTGAGGTACATAGGATAACAAACAATACAGGAATTGAAAATAAACAAATAACCACACAAGTACAATCCCTATGCTTAATGATAAATTGGTGTGAAATTCAACCTCTAGCCTATCAATTTACTCATGTAAAGTGGTGAAAAGGTTAGTCTCCTGATCTCACTAAGCATTAGTATGTGATGGGTAATTTTGGGGAATATTTTTTCCCTATACTGGGTCTAGTTTATAGTTGAAAGTTTTTAAGCTAGGCATAAATAGGTTTTGTATCCCCTATATATTATGGAATAATAGAGCCTAAGTTTGTGGAAGAGTATGATAACATGATTCATAAAAGGGTCTAGTCCCTTCACAACCAATCCAACTATAAGATTGCAGTGGAGTGTCACAAGAAACCATTACTTAGGAGTGTTATCTGATACCCTGGAGTTAAAAATATATTCTTTGCCTTCATAATTATGCTTAAAACACATAACTACTTATCCAATGTTGACATCTTCTCTCAAATTATATACCCCACAAGAACACGGGGTTGGTACGTACATTAGGGTATGAAATCCTAGTCATTGCATCCTAAGTACTTACAGTGTAGAAACAAGCCGTAACTCACGCAACCAAAAATAAAATAGTAAGATAAATTATTTTTTATCCTTGTTTTCCCAAAATGGGTAAGAGGAGAGCATACTTAGTGTCTCTTCAAGGAAACAATAAGTTTTTTGTTCACCTAGGATTCTAAAGTCAAGCAAGAGGAGAGAATTCACATGTCAAGCTATTAAACACAAAGAAAAACATGAAATTAAACTCAAAATAGTTCATTTTAAGCACAAAATTCAAGTGTTTGTTCTTTTTATAGCACTAAAAAAAATGTAATGAGATGTTAGATTGAATAATGTCTTTAGTAAGCATAAACCTACAATAAACAAGTTAATAGTCTCAAATGTAATCTTTGACATGTTAATAATGTCTCAAAAGTCAATGTTTTAGGTATATGTCTACATTTCCATTGTTCTAAAGGTTAATTTTACCATTTTACAAGTTGATATCATCATTCTATAGGTTGATTTTGTATTATGTAGGTCAATATCATTATTCTATAAGAAACAAAAATAAAAAAATATATACCTATGTTTCTACCATTAGGGTTAGTAAATTTTTTTACACATCATTTTCACAATTAAAAATAATAATTTCACTCTTAATGTCTATGATTTAACTACTACAAACAATAAATACATAGAAAGAATAAGAAGAACATTTATTCCATTACCAATCATGATATCATTGTTACTTATAGCAATTTTGCCAATTTGAAATGTGATTATGTCATTTATATAAAACAAATAGTCAATCTGAATAGTTATGATTATGCCTCCATATACCACTATTTTCCACTGCTTAAAAAAATTTGTTGATCCATGCAAACAGAGTAAAAAGGGTGATTCTACTAATTTTCATTATGTTTTCACTATTTAGTAGGGAATTTTTTCTAATTATGTAGAATTGACAAAAAAGTAGTAAAAATTTTCATCATTTCTAGTCATAATTCCATATTTATTAGGTGTGTTTCATCCACTTAGTAGGGTGATTTTGTTGTTATTCTGAAAACAACAACTTTTACAAATTTGAAGGAAAACAAGGGGAATTATGTCAAGTTTTTTTCTAAACTTCAGCCTGGGATAATGATAAAATTGATTCAAAGTTGATTGTGGGGTGCTAGTTTTACGATTGTAAAGGTTAGTTTTATGATTATTACAAAATCAAAAACAATTGAAACATACCACTAACCTAGGCATATGTCCTTAAATTGAGCAAGATGAAGGGAATAACAAATAAAAAACATGAAAACATAGGTTATAACTTTGCTTTGTGATCTTCTAGTTGAAAATAATAATATGTTTGGATGTAGTTGTAAAAGGTTTGTATAGTGTGCATGGGCAATATGAGAGCATAACCCCTCATTAACTTAATGATTTGATGGTGCATGATGGAGGTTATTGAACATTTTATGATATATTTACAAAAACTTCATTGTCTATTGAAATATTTTTAGAATGAGGAGAGGGCTCCTTAATTTATATATTTTTTGAACCATTGTAGATTAATGATCCTAGATGAAGATCAATGGTGGAAGATAAATCCTAAAATGAGAGGCAAGCATTAAATGCTATGACATGGAGTATGTAAATGCTTGTAAGGAGATCTACTCATGAGGATTTTTTCTGTGTAAGTGCATGTCATAGGCAGTGCTTTCACACTTTTTACCAAGAATTAAACTTACCTTGTGAAGGATATTCTTGACATATGGAAAATTATTTCAAATTACTAGGTGGGTGAAGTGATATAGGAAAAATATTTATTTGAATTTCTAAAAATATGACATGTGCATTCCATGTAATATCCTATTAGTGAATGATTAGTTAGATAATCAAATTCAATTATCTCATTCAATAATGATTTGGATGATGTGGTCACCTTTTTTAATGTTCCCTTTTGATTGATCATTTAATTTAATTGAACCATGATGACAATAATAAAGCAACTGATTGATCTAGGATGTCAATAATGAACTAGATGATATGATGTGTTTTATCTCTCTAATCAGGGATGCACCAATGTATTTTGGAATATACACCACCATTATGTGGATGAATTTAGGAATATTTATGAATTTTAATTTAATTTGTGCATTATTGTAGAAATATAAATTATGACATGGAAGTGATAAAATTGAAGTGTCTACTAGGCTCATGATAGAGCCAAGATCTATTGGGGTGTGTTAGGCTAGTATACTAGGGTCTGAGATCCTATTTCATCATTACCTATCTTCTTACATTCTAGTGCCACCTAATTTATTGTGTAAATATCTAATCTTCAAAATAGACCAATGGCTCTATAAGGGGTCTTGAGGAGAGGGGAACATGTTGTGGGAAGGTAAAATCCTTTTAATTTCCATACATATAACCTTCATTAGATGATCTAAATACTTCACTTTTTAACCCAAGTTTTTGCTTGTTAGGTGGGATTTCCTAGATAATTGACATTGAAAGCTCTTAGCTTTGCCTAGTAAACTAGAGTGTCTCACCTCCTCTAAGTATTTATACATCACCTTTTTGGAACCTTTCATCCTTACACTTTCATCATATCTTCCCTAATATCCCCTTGATGGATATCATTCTTAGTTGATCATGTCTCTTACTATTTATTTTAGAATAGACTTTTTAGATATTTATAATGCCACTTAGCTTTTTAGTTTTTGGGTTGCATTATAAGACCTCGAGGAATAAAACCATGCCTTCCTCAGAAATTTCCATCACCAATAAAACCCATACCATCCTAGTCATCATTATCATGTCTTTAGATGGTTGTGTTTCATGTATCATATTTTAGAATAAGCATTAATTTTGAGTTTTCACTCATGGGAGTCTTTATCTTATTTTAGAATCATTTATGTCATTGTTTGACTTAAATTGAATTCACTTATCATACATTGGATGTATTTTAAAATTATTTCTATCTTTTTATATGTTGATTTAAGTTGACTTTACTTGTCTTACATTTGAGGACATAATTTTCATACATATCATTATTTAATTTACCTTTTGCATTTTCGTACATTGGATATTTTATTTTTATAATGGTTTACATACTTTGTCACAAGATTTGGTTTGTTTTACACTCATTCTTCATCTTAGTTTTATCTTTTTATTTTTTGGTTTATATATATATATATATATATATATATATATATATATATATATATATATATATATATATATATATATATATATATATATATATATATATATATAATTATTAATTTAGTTTTTGTTCTTTTTTAGCATGCATTTTCTCACATTCTATAGGAAAAAATAAAACATGCATCATAATACATCACTTTTTCCCATATATTGATATTTAAACATATTCATATGCTAGAAATAAAATAACTCATACATAATTTCCAACATGCAGATAACATGATGAGTCATAAAAAGATATCTCTTAATAAATGTCTCAATTTTATACATAAATACATCTCAATAAATCATATATAGATCAAAAATACCATTGAGTGAACTTTAGGCTATACGTATATGGATCACCTTCACTCCCACATGGGTGAGGTGTCATGTTATCCATGGAGGCTCTAGATTGAATAACCTACAAGTTCACTTACATTGTCTAATTATGTGACTGTATACCTTAGACTTGTCCCTCTAGTTGAGCCATTTATGCCTAGAATCTTACTACATGTCTCATTATAGCAATGTGTGCAACTTTGTATGGAAATTTTTGTCATATTGTCATCTCATCCCCTCTAACCCCTACTAGTTCCACCACCTGAGATGCAACCTGATCATGACATTAGAGCTCACTAGTAGCCTTTATGATCAACTAAAATCATATTTAAATTGATCTTGGAAGAAGGTGAAATGATATTGGGCATCCCTATAGTGTCATGCTAAGATAATATGATGTTTAAAATATCATGGTGTGTATCCTCAACTAGAGTCCTCCAGTGTGTATCATATATTGTTACATATATAAAATGTAAACCAAAGTTGATATCAGATCTCTCAAATATATCAAAATATTCAATTATATCTATCACGTTTATCTCTTCCTCTAATTAAAATAAAAGTGTTCAATTAAACTTAATATTTACTTATCCATAATAGTAACATCCCCTCAACTACCCAAGACGTGTAATTTCATTTCTATTTTTGTGTATAATCCTTACCATCTACCACATGTAACCACTATAACCTATCAATTATATATGTGTATTAACTAATGTATGGGCCAGTTGTCCATCAGACCTACTTGGGGATCTCTTTGTCACTACAATATGATTGATGGTTGTATGCAAAGGGAAATGCAACTAATCTATAAATCAATCCTAGCTTGGAGAAGATAAATCCTACTTACACTTATGAATATTGATACATTATATATTTGGTGTCATGACCAAGATGGATTCACTAGACCTATCCAAGGGATATCTTACTACAATACTATCATCAGGGAGGTTTCTAAGCCTCCAGTCAATCAAAACTATGTAATAACCCTAACTAGTCTTATGTTTTCATATTGGATAAACTAATAAAAAGTAAAGTAAAGTCTAATATAGTGCTCACCAAATCTTATGGCACAAAGTGGGGATAATAAACATGAAAATTTAACATGCATAAGAGAATCATATTTAATTTATGTATAGGTAAGACCCTAATGCATGGAGAGAGCAATATTTTCAAATCTATCTACTAAATAAAGGAGTAAAGTTAGAGATACTTACCTTTAATACGAACCTATCAAGAATCAATCTCTCCCTTGGCCAAATGTTATTCACAAAAGGTTTTTTTGGTTTGTAAGGATCATTAAGAAAGGCCAAAGCATCCAAGACTTTTTCACATGGCAAGATTCTTCTCTAAGTAGAAACCCTAAGCTAAGACTCCTCAACTAGGATGGTAGAAGAAATTTTTCTAAATAAGTGTAAATGAATAATTAACTCTTGTTATCTCTAAATAATGATGAAACAAATGTGTTTATATAGTTGAATCTAACCCTATTCCTTTCTAAAAGTTTAGTCACTAGGGTCAACCCAATTAACTCTATATCATTATTAAAAAAATCAAATTAGGTCCTAGTCTATGTTGGCCAAGGGCTAACCTAGACCTTAAATGAGTTTTGTTAATTAGAGTACATGGTTGATGGGTTTGATGGTGTATTGTAAATCATCAAAAAGGATTTTAGGCTAGAGAATGGCTAAGGAAGGCAAAAAATGGCTAGAGGAGGGTGAAAATAAGAGGCAAAGCTTAGGGGAATGTGTTTATGACTTGATTAAAATGATAATAAGTGGTAGTAAAGGGATAAAAATCCTATGAAGCACTAATGGTCTATCCACCCCTTTTTTTGTGCACACCTTAGGGTGTGCATCCAGAGAGATTGAGAATTTATGGGTTCCTACAAGATAGAATTCATTAGTAATTGATAAAGTTTGAAAATATTATGTGTATACATATTCACCACTCGAAGCTCATCATGTGTCATGTAGGTGTAAAGGGATGGTACTTAAAGAAAATAACATAGCAAAATACAATGTTGAGGGCAAAAAAATCAAATTATTTTAAAGCATAAAATAACTAAAATTAAATGGCTAAAATGAAAATTTAAAAAAAAATGTATGCATACCTTGACTCACCTTTATCAATGGATGGTTGTCTGTTGTGTTTGTAGTTTTGATCAAGGAGGGTGAAAAGATGGCTTTCAACAAACCCAAGGATACAAAACTAAAGATCAAAAATAAATAAATGCAAGAAAGCAAAGATAATTGATATTATGTGGATGAGATGTACTTGAAAATTTGGTAAGCTGAGGTGACAAGTGTTATGTTAGACCAAATGATCAAGTCAAAAAAATTAGAGTAAATTGGGTAACCAAAAATTTGAGGCTACTAAATACCAAAAAACTCAAACAAGTAAACCTTAATTAAGAAAGGTAAACTTACTAAGTCAAACAAAGGATACATGTCAAAAATGGTAATCAAACATCAATGTGAAATAAATAATAATCCTTGCTTAAACAAAGATGGGAAAGTAAAAAGTAAAAAAAAATTGATGAGTTAGAAGTAATAATCCTTACTCAATGATTAATGGAAAAAGTACATAAAATGGAAAACAATATTGCTAAGTGAGAAGTAACAAGCTAACGTCACTCAATAATGGAAAATGTACATGAAAGCATAAATGGACTCAAGTGTCCATAAAAAGAGGTAGTACAATAATAAAAATGGTAAAAATAAAGCAAAGCAATGATAGGATGTAAAGTAATGGTGTAAATAAAGTAATCCATTGTTTTTCAAGCATATTATTTTGTTTTAAGGATAGATAAAATTGAAACAAAGTAATGATATCATGTTTTTAAGATGTGAATAAGAGGGAAGTATTGAAGTGAGAAAACAAATTTAGAATCACACTTGCCTATCAAAGGGGGAAATGAAATGGGTGGAGGGGATAATCAGGAAAAAAACAAGGTAGAGGAACTTGTCAAAACAAGAGAACTTTCTACATTAAAGACTCTAAAGAACTTTTCCTAGCCACCAAATCTTAGGTCAACAAATGAAGTATGTAGATCATCCCATGAAGGCTATATGCATGAAAATAAAATGGACCTACCTTATTACAACATGTTCCCTATTCCTCAGGACCCCTTACAGAGCCATCGATTTACTTTGAATATTGGGTACTTGCATGAGAACATAAGCAACACCATAGATTTTTTTGAATTCAACTATTCCAAACTACTAGCCTACCGCACCCCCAATAGACCTCAGCTCTATCATGAGGCCAACTATGGAGTTTAAGCTTTGATTAGAGATAAGAGATGTGCATTGAATCACATTTTTTAGTGTGATTTTAAATTTTTAACTTGTAATGTTTTATTTTGTATCATTTCCTTTTGTTTCAAATGATTTGGCTTTTAACTTATTTGATGGTTTTTTTCTATTTCTCCTTCATATGAATTTGTAAAACCAAACATAAGCGCTAAAGATGACTTTTAGTTGAATACTTTGGACTTGGTTGCTAAGAAAGAGAACTTAGAGAGCATGGTATCTAAGAATATCATTAATGTAGGTAAAATAAGAGTGTTATCTTGATTTAAACCTTGGATTATCCAATGAGGAGTGAAAACAAGGGAAATCAAGAGGAATGAACATGGAATAATTTGAATTTATTCAAATCACAAAAAATGTGACTAAGGGTGAAAAGCGATACAATGATAGTAAAATGTGATTCCTTATCATAGGAATGAGCAAAGTGTAGGAAAACATGCTAACATAGTTTACTATGTAAATTTTATCTACAAAAGAAGCAAAAGCTAAAATTGAGAACAAGGATCAAAAACTCATAATCATTGTTGGACACATTCTAGAAAAGGAATAATAAATTAAATATGGTGATTTTATGAGGAATGTCTAGTCCTATCCATAGTTTTATACTATAACTCATAAAAGAGAAACCCACAAGGGTGCACAAAGCATGTAAAAATTAAATGAGATAAATATGGTATTTTTGAGGAAGGCCAGGTCCTATCCATGGTCTTACACTAAAACTCACAAAATATAAATCTAAAGGGTGCCAAAAATTATTGGAAAGCAAGGAAACAATGAGAAAAAAATGGAAATCATGAGGAATATTGGATCGTATCTATGATTTTACAATACAACTCATGAGAAAAAATAGAAACCAAAGGACTAAAAAAAGAAAGGACTAAGGTTTGTGGAAAGAGAGACTGTTGTAAAAGGTGAGACCCATGTAAGTATCCTAAAAAAAGTGTTAGAAAGATAGCATATATAAAACATGATAAGAATGGAAAGATCTAGGCTGACATCTATAACAAGGAAGATCATGTGAGATACAAGTCTGTGTCTCGAAAGGTTTATTGAATTTGAATTAATTTGGTATCATGAAATGTAGAATAAAAGTGGGCATCATAAGATGATCCAATGGGTAATTTTATGTAGGGATGGGCATCACAAGATGCCCCAAAGGTTGAATTGATATGAGGGTGGGCATCACAAGATGCCCCAAAGGCTGAAAAGAGGAAGAAAAGATAAGAAGAAAAGAGCACCCCGTATAGTGTCTAAATGGATTTAGGTTGTCCAAAAAGATTTTAATTGGGGATTTTATTATGCTTGAGGAAAGCAATAGAATCTAGAAAAGAAGAAGGATAATCAAGGATACAGTTGGCCAGATAGAGAACAAAATCAACCAGACAAGGAATAGGGTTGACCAATAAAGAACAGGGTTAGCCAATAGGTACAAAACTAACTAGGTCAATAGAGTACTACTAAAACATAGGCTAAAAAGTTTACATAGACATATGGATCGACTATGTACTGCTAGATAGGGGATAGGATAAAGAGATAGTAATACATAATTATGTAGGTCGACTGTGTACTATAGACAAGAAGGTAAAAATAATTTTTAAGAGACCTTATCAACCAAAAAAATAGTGTTATGAAATAGGTAAAATTTTCAAAAAATAACGAGAGAAATAATGAAATCAAGAACATAAACAATTAGATCAATGTGATTGATCCAATCGGGGCACACAACACAAACCTTACACCAATATTGGTCAATGAAAGTTTTGCATTACAACACATAATTATCAAAGAGAAAACAATCAACTGAAAATTAAATTTTAAATAATTGGTCACCCTAAGTGTTATTATATTATTAGAAAGTTTTGATTTTAATGTGATAGTAAAATTGGATAAAATAGGGAACTAGAAAGTAGTCTAAAGTTAGTTTTAGGGTATTTGGGATGAAAGGAATCTGTATTATCAATGGTATTGGCTTAGTAATAGGGCCTACTCCTTCACTTCACAATCCCACAATGATAAGGGTGGTGGGTGCTTTGCCAATATATACCATTAACCATGTATTTATACTTAGCCATAGAACCAAGTCGGCTTCCCCCTTGGTGATGAAATCCAAGTAGGTAGGCTTTGGGAAGGTAAATGTTTAAATTCTTTTTGAATTTTAATTTATTTGATAGTGTGTACAAAAGAATAAAATAGTGTAACTAAATCAGTAATTTAAAAATCACTTAATTAGACTATGTGAGTTACTCTAAGCATGCAAATAATTGAAAAATAAATTTGAATTAATTACTAGTAAATAGAAGTTAATTCCTTGATTAAGAATAGTATAGAGTCAGTTCAGGTGACACTATATGTAAATAAAAATAGAATAGAGTTGACTGGGTCACTTCTATTATATAGAAATAAGGTATTTAAGAATAGAGTCAAATAAGTCAACTATGTCTCTCAAACAGAAGGACGACTATAAAACTAAGTCAACCAGGTTGACCTAGTTAGTTGTAGGTTTGCAATTTTGAAGACTATTAACTTGTAAAAAATAGAACTAAAGGAAGAAGATAAATGACATAGAGAGGTTAGAAAGGAACATTGGTGGGCTCGAAGATGATTTAGATTGAATTTTTTTATGTTTTAGTGCTTAATTATTGCTTTCAAATTATAGAAATTGGGTTGATTGGTTCGACCAAGTTCTACAAAAACCTTGCATGTTGAAGAATAATAATGAATAGAGTCAACCTATTCGATAGTATTTGTTGAACTATGTATTGATAAAATAAAATAGTAGATATATTTGACCTGTTTGACAATGTATTTTAATCTAGAACTCAATAATAATACTATGTTGAACTACTCGATCCAATAACATGTAGTTGATGAAGACCTACACAAATAGAACAAAGTCATTTTGAAGCGACTGTGTATTAAACTTACACATAAAAAGTTAAGACTATATCGACTGGTTTGATATAGTACTAAAAATATGTAAATATATAATAAAATTATAAGAATGATGTCATGAAAGAAAATCTTCAAGGGTTAGATTCACTTCGGGTTCACCAGAATGTATGCAAATGGAAATGCAACTAATCTACAAATCAATCCTATCTCAAAAAAGATAAATCCTACTTCACTTATGATTTTTAAAGCATTAGATAATTAGGGTCATAACTACGATGGATCCTCTAGACCTAGGCAAGGATATATTATGGAAATAATATCACTATAGAGGGTTCTAAAGCCTCTAGTTATGTAAAACTATGTAATAACCCTAATTAGGTCCTATGTTTTCATATTCACTAAACTAATACCAAGTTTAAGTAAAGTCTAATCTAATGATCACCAAAGCTTGTGGCACAAAGTGGGGATAATAAACATGAAAAGTAAACATGCATAAGATAATCGTATTTAATTTATGTATAGGTAATACCCTGATGCATGGAGAGAGAAATATATTCAAAAGCCAGTATACTAAAGAGAGGAGCAAAGTTAGAGATACTTACCTTGAATAGGACCCTATCGAGACTCAATCTCTCCCTTGGCTAAATTTTCTTCATAAGAGGCTATTGTGGTTTTTAAAGATCACTAAGAAAGGCCAAAGATCCAAGACTTTTTCATAATTTAAGATTCTTCTCCAAATAAAAATGTTGAGCTAAGACTCCTCAAGTAGAATGGTAGAAGAGTAGGCTATAAAGAAGTATGAATCAATAGTTAACTCTTGTTGTCTCTAAAAAATGATGAAATGAATGTGTATATATATTTAAATCTAACCTTAATCCTTTTTGAAATTTTAATTGACAAGGTCAACCCAATCGACTCCATATCATTATTAAAAAAATCAAATTAGGTCTTGGTCTATGTAGACCAAGGGATGACCTAGACCCTAAATGAGTTTTGTCAATTATCATATAGGTTTGATGGGTTTGACAATGTATCATAAACTGTCAAAAAGGATTTCAGGTGAGGGAAGGGCTAAAGAATGCAAAAAATGACTATAATAGGGTGAAAAATAGGAGGCAAAGCTTAGGGGAATGTTTTTAGGAGCTGGTTGGAAAGATAATAAATGCTAGTAAATTGAAAAAATAATTGAAAAATGACAATGGTCTACATATCCCTTTCTTTTTGTACCCCTTAAGGTGTGCATTCTATTGGGTGAATATTTTGTCGGCTAGCTAACTGGTGACCAAAATAGTTCCTATCACCACAGCATAGGGAGATCAGTCGGTCAGATGTGCAAGTTTACTACATCAGTAGGGGACAAATATCTCCTCTCATTAAGGGGAGGTTCCCTATAGATATGCAGGAGATGCAAGAGGATATATATATATATATATATATATATATATATATATATATATATATATAATAAGACACAGGGGGTAGGACAAACCATCCATCTCTCTTCTTTCAGAGATGATGCTGACAAACAAAGGAGAAATACTGGGTGATGGGGAAGGTGCTTCTCTTCTTTCAAAATCAACTTTCAGCCAAGAACCAAATCCCTTCCTAGATAGTAGAAATCCTGGTGAAGCGATAGAAGGCACTTCTCTTCTTTCAGAAGTGTTTGTTCTTGCAAGCAACAAGAATCTTTCTAGTAATAGGTAACCAAAGGTGTAGAGTAACCAACAGCCTGAAATGTAGCATAAAGTCTCCACCTTGACTGCCTAAAAAGTATAACACAAAGGATAATGGGGGCACAAAGTCACCCTAGAATCCTCAACACAAAAAGGAAAGGAAAACATAGACTGAAATCAATTGTGAAAGCACAAAGTCTTCTCACAGTTGGTTTCAAGACACTTCTTTGTTACCTTTACTAATTTTGCACACCAAATTAAATGAATAAGGACACCTTTAGATGACACAAGTCAAAACAGCACAAAGTCTAGAAAACCCTGCTTTCTCATTCAAATAACAAGGAAAATGAAATTACAACTTGAGCTCAAAGTCTCAGTCTTCTTCTTTCAAAATGGGTAGAGTTGCGTTCTTGTAAAAATGAGAAGTCTCTTTTGTAAAAAATGAGAAATTACAATCTATAGTGCCCCAAGAAAGACTTGGGCACTTGTTTTTCAAAGAACGACCCATGATGTGCATTTAATGCCTTGAATGCATTTTTAGGTTTGTCAAAGAACTGCATTGAAAATAGGCCTGTTGTCTTAACTATTTCATCCCATATGTCTTCTTCTTAATATGGACTATCTGGTCCTTTGCATATTTGTCTTTACTTCATGGAAGAAAATAGGCCGCATCCTTGGTTTGGTGTGCTCAGAAGTCTACTCGATCCACTATTTCACCTACTGGAAATAACTCTTTCAAAGATATTTCTGATCTTTTGGTCTCACTCCTCTCTTCACTGCTTAAACACTTATTTGCTCTTTATAGCCCTTCTTGCCTAAGTCTTCGGGGGGTCCTTTCTGCGTCTTTGACAAGTGGCAAGTTCTGCTATTATAAAACTCATTAGAAACTCACAAAAAATGGATTCCATGACACGTTTTGCCTGAGAAACTCAAAAGGGGAACATGGACGCAAACACTTGTCACGTTCACTGCACTTGTCTTTTTCCATTGGGTGCTTTTCTGTGGGCTTTTCTCTTCAGTCAGGCTTTTCCAGCTTTGTCTCTTCCTGCTACAATTTGAGCTATCAGGTTATCTTTCTAGCCAGTCACTTGGTTCTTCCTTTGAGTTTTGTGCTTTATTTGAATTTCAACAGATATTCCCTTACCTTAAATTTGATGTCTGCGAGGATGTCATTGGTTGACTGTTGCTTGAACCATGTTGAACTTTGAACCTGTTGAACCACTGAAATTTCATCGGTTCATTTGTTCATTCTGTCTTTTTGTTTTATCGCTTCTTGGTTCAATCACTTTTACGCTCCTTAGTTGAACCATCTGTTGAACCACTTGTGTGCCACTTTTCCTTTGACTGAGGTCGCTTTTGAGCATTTGAACCATGTTGAACCATTGAACTTTGAACTCTTTCGGTTCAAAGTTCAATCGGTTCATTGGCATATTATGTGTCTCGCTTGAACATTGCTTCCTTTATCTTTCTAAGCTTTGGTTGAACCTTTGAACCTTGAACCCGTTGAACCTTTTGGTTCAACGGTTCAATGGTTCATCTGTTGAAGCCCCTTGAACCTTTTGATTAAACCAAATTTGGTTCAATGGTTCAATGGTTCATTCTTCATTATTTGGCTAAGCCTTTTATTCTTTTGCACCAAGCGCATTGAACCAATCTTGGAAACAACTGAGTGTTAGAAGCTTGTTCTTTTGACTGAACTTGCCTGCAGAAGCTTTTTTAACCAATTGAACTTGTGAATCCCCTTTATAGAAAAAGCTTAAAAATGAGGAATTTGAAAGCTCAGAACAAATTTTGAGAAGGGGAGAGAGAAATTTTGGTCTGTAGGTTGTCCCAAAAATGAGTGGCATTTTTTGGGGAAAACAGCTGGCTCCAGTTGGGGAACTACCTTCAGTTGCAAAAATCTATTGAAGGGAGTAGAATCCAAAATCTCTAGTGCCTTAGAAGCATGCCATTGGGCTATGGAGTCACACTACCCAAAAAGAAAGGTTCCAAAAAATGAAAACAAAAAGCACAAAATAGAACTAAAGACTATACAAATATACATATGTACAGATGATCTTATCTGATGCCTCAAGATTTGAAGTGCTTCAGATGATGCCCATTATGAGACAGTGAAAATGGTGTGCCATCCTGATAAACTAGCAGGAAACCATGTTGTCCCCATAAACGGTGATGGGCGAATGGAACTTTCCATCAGGAAACCAATTTCCTGTGTCTTCCTCTTGGCCTTTTCTTCTTCTTGCTCCATGGTAGGACGTGGTCTTCAAACTGAAAACCATAACTCCTTGCTCTCCCTGTGAAGAGTTCCTCTACCTAATTTTGGAGCGTAGTAGTATGGTCCAGTACCATAATTTGATGTCCTGATAACTCAGCCCAACACATGTCTTGATTGTCCCCCTTAGATATCTCATATTCTTCTTTATTTGGGAGGGAGGGTTCTCCTGTACTTATGCTGCACTCCACCAATTCTTCTGCTATTTCATCCCTACCTAAAGACTCAAACAAAATTTGGGCTGCAAGGGCAGTCGTTTGGGTCTTGACACATTTGACATGATTAAGTATGTCAAATGGCTGGGTTGGACTAGGCACAAGGGATGGGAGTTCTTATTTTTCATTTATGGGAGGGGTGGGAAGACTGGCCTATGAATTTGAATTAGAAGGTGCAAAAATGTTTGGGATACTTACTTTCTCAGCAATCACAGGGTCCTTCGACTGGATAGGCAGAGTGGTCCCGCTCTTAGCAATCAAAATTGTAGGCTGAGGTCACTCCTCTGTTTCTCCTTTATTAGCTTGTTGAGCTAACTAATTTTGGGACTGGGTGATCATAGCATATGATCCCTCAGATGCTCCACCTTTACTTCTGGGTTCATCCTGGTAATATAGGAAACTGATGTGGGAGTTGCCAGTTGACTCTTCTTGATCCTCCGTGAAGAGACCAGCGTCATTTTCTTAATTAAACTCAAGTTGGAAAGAGAAATCATGCTCTGTTTCCAAATACCCAACTGTTGAGTTGGCTGGAGGTGCTTCAATCGCAAGGTTCCTCTGTTGGGGAGGAAGATGATTGGGTTGCCCTTGATATGCCTAATCAGGGAATGTCCTCCTTGGTGCATCTCTGTATGAAGGAGCAGATGACATCCCTTGTGCCATTTTTCTTCTGAGGGCTAGCACTTCATTTGCTAGCTTCTGCACCATTGGATCAATGGTGGCTACAGGTGAATTATCAGAAGATGAGGAAGATGTGCCTCTTTTTGAATCCCTTCTTATCTTTTCAGCCAAGATAAGGTCATCTTCTAACTCAGTGGCTAAGTCTTGAGCAGCTTCAAGATCTATATGTCTAGCCCATCTCAACAGAAAACTCACTTCAGGTAGCTATGATTTGATGAAGAAACACATGAGATTATGAGGTGTAGGCTGGGTGATCATGGGAATCATGTGCCTCAGCTTGTTGAACCTGGCAATGAAGTCCCTCATAGGCTCATGGGGCTCCTTCATTTAGCTTCAAATTTAGCTTTGATAGTGTCCCAACCAGTCACTGATCCAGTCTGCAGATGGTAAAACTAGTCTGCAGTAGCACCTTATAGTGTCTCTAAAAAAACCCTGACTGCCATGTCTTCAAATTCCACCCCTATTATGCCACAAGATATGCTGAAATCTGCGATGTGTTCATCAGGATGAACTTTCCCATCACCAAAGAATTTGGAGAAATTTTATCTTAAACTGTGTGGAAGCTCATGCAGAGGTGGAGTTAGATTAAGTGGGCCAAAAGGGTTACCCCAGGGGCCTCGAACTGCCATGATTTAATTATTGAAAAATGGGGATAACACATCTGGGTGGAACTGCCAGATGGTAGGACAAAAATGGAAAAGAACTGACCCTGCTTCAGCTTGAGGCTTGAGGCTTCAAATTATGCTTTCTTTCCCAACAGCTCTAGTTTTGCAGACCAGATAAAATAATGGATATGGAGGATGGTAAGGCTATAATAAAAGTGGGTAAGACCCATATGGGAGTCGCCATACTCTATAATGGATAAGGTGATAATGATAATGGGTAAGACATAGGTGATGTTTCAATCTAAAACTTGAGGTTCCAAATTGCATAAAATAACTATGTCCCTAGCGGAGTTGCCATAATCTGTTGGGTGAATATTTTATCGGCCAGCTAACTGGTGACCAAAATAGTTCCTATCACCACAGCATAGGGAGATTAGTCGGCCAAATGTGTAGGTTTACTACATCAGCAGGGGACAAATCTCTCCTCTCATGAAGGGGAGGTTCCCTATAGATATGCAAGAGATGCAGGAGGCTATATATATATATATGCAAAAAATAAGACACAAGGGGTAGGACAAACCATCCATCTCTCTTCTTTCAGAGATGATGCTGACAAACAAAGGAGAAATACTTGGTGATGGGGAAGGTGCTTCTCTTCTTTTAGAAGCAACTTTTAGCCAAGAACCAGATCCCTTCCTAGATAGTAAAAATCTTGGTGAAGCGACAGAAGGCACTTCTCTTCTTTCATAAGTGTTTGTTCTTGCAGGCAACAGGAATCTTTTTGGTAACAGGTAACCAAAGGTGCAGAGTAACCAACAGCCTGAAATGTAGCACAAAGTCTCCACCTCGATTGCCCAAAGAGTATAACATAAAGGATAATGGGGGCACAAAGTCACCCCAGAATCCTCAACACAAAAAGGAAAGGAAAACACAGACTGAAATCAATTGTGAAAGCACAAAGTCTTCTCACAGTTGGTTTTAGGACACTTCTTTATTACCTTTACTAATTCTGCACACCAAATTAAATGAATAAGGACACCTTCAGATGACACAAGTCAGAACAGCACAAAGTCTAGAAAAACCTGCTTTCTCATTCAAATAACAAGGAAAATGAAATTACAACCTAAGCTCAAAGTCTTAGTCTTCTTCTTTCAAAATGGGTAGAGTTTCATTCTTGTAAAAATGAGAAGTCTCTTTTGTAACAAATGAGAAATTACAATATATAGTGCCCCAAGAAAGACTTGGGCGCTTGTTTTTCAAAGAATGGCCCATGCTGTGCATTCAATGCCTTGAATGCATTTTCAGGTTTGTCAAAGGACTACGTTGAAAACAGGGTAGTTGTCTTAACTATTTCATCCCATATGTCTTCTCCTTAATATGGACTATATGGTCCTTTGCATATTTGTCTTTACTTCATGGAAGAAAATAGGTTGCGTCCTTGGTTTGGTGCACTCAAAAGTCTACTCGATCCACTGTTTCACCTATTGGAAATAACTCTTTCGAAGATATTTTTGATCTTTCGGTCTCGCTCCTCTCTTCGCTGCTTAAGCACTTCTTTGCTCTTTATAGCCCTTCTTGCCTAAGTCTTTGGGGGGTCCTTTTTGCATCTTTGACAAGTGGCAAGTTCCGCTATTATGAAACTCATTAGAAACTCAGAGAAAATGGAGTCCACAACATGTTTTGCCTGAGCAACTCAAAAGGGGAACACAGACGCAAACACTTGTCACGTTTGCTGCACTTGTCTTTTTCCATCAGGTGCTTTTCTATGGGCTTTTCTCTTCAGTCAGGCTTTTCCAGCTTTGTCTCTTCCTGGTGCAATTTGAGCTATCAGGCTATCTTTCCAGCCAGTCGCTTGGTTCTTCCTTTGAGTTATGTGCTTTATTTGAATTTCAATGGATATTCCCTTACCTTAAATTTGATGTCTACAGGGACGTCATTGGTTGACTATTGCTTGAACCATGTTGAACTTTGAACCTGTTGAACCACTGAAAGTTCATCAGTTCATTTGTTCATTCTGTCTCTTTATTTTATCGCTTCCTAGTTCAATCACTTTTACACTCCTTGGTTGAACCATCTGTTGAACCACTTGTGTGCTGATTTTCCTTTGACTAAGGTCACTTTTGAGCTTTTGAACCATGTTGAACCATTGAACTTTGAACTCTTTCAGTTCAAATTTCAATCGGTTCATTGGCATATTTTGTGTCTTGCTCGAACATTGCTTCCTTTATCTTTCTAAGCTTTGGTTGAACCTTTAAACCTTGAACCCATTGAACCTTTTGGTTTAACGGTTCAATGGTTCATCCGTTGAAGCCCCTTGAACCTTTCAATTGAACCAATCGATTG
Organism: Torreya grandis; assembly: GCA_037957365.1. Classification (NCBI taxonomy): domain Eukaryota; kingdom Viridiplantae; phylum Streptophyta; class Pinopsida; order Cupressales; family Taxaceae; genus Torreya; species Torreya grandis. Next base: position 3,183,603 of record JARHVA010000053.1, on the reverse strand, counting down.
AACCAACTTTGGTTCAATACTTCAATGGTTCATTCTTCGCTATTTGGCTAAACCTTTTGTTCTTTTGCACCAAGCGCATTGAACCAATCCTGGAAACGACCGAGTGTTAGAAGCTTGTTCTTTTGACTAAACTTGCCTGCAGAAGCTTTTTTAACCTGTTGAACCTATGAATCCCTTTTACGAAAAAAGCTTAAAAATGAGGATTTTGAAAGCTCAGAACAAATTTTGAGAAGGGGAGAGATAAATTTTGGTCTGTAGGTTGTCCCAAAAATGAGTGGCATTTTTCGGGGACAACACATTCAAAGACATTGAGACTCGATAGGTTCCTACAAGATAAAAAGCTTCAGTAATTGATAAATTTTGAAAATATTGTGTATACAATGGCTACCTACCTTTTTCCTCTCCCTATATTTACAAATACCACCTTCATCATTTATTTAATCCTTAAATAGAGATATGGGAATCTAGGGTTAAAGGGGTAGAGATAACCTAGGGCACAAGGATGGTAGACTATCTCTAAAGTAGGTCAATTATTTATAAAAAATAGATTAAAATATATTAAATTTATTATGTTAAGATATGCTATAAATGGAAAGTACATATATGCTAGATATTGTAATGATATGAAAACAATATACTTACTTGGATTTAATGGTAGTATACATCTAGATCTGGAATAGGTATAAATTAGACTAGATTTGGATTTTAGATCATTGCATGATTCTGTAAATTTGACCTATGTAACCATAGACACTTACATCGACCTAGGATGGTTACATTAAAGATACTATCTAAATTACATGCAAGTGTCTAGTATGAAAGACCTACTAAAACTATATGTGACCACATGGATGCTTCTATATTTTTTGTTGCCTTCACTATGGTGCATTCAAATCTTGGTGATGGATTATTGCTCCTTTCCCAATGAGAAAACCCTAGTTATTCATCTTCATAGTGGTTGTGGAAAAAATGTTTTAGTGGGCACACAGTGTTGAGCTACCCTAGAGACCCCTTTGTATATGATTATTTTCTATATGGCCAATACTCCTAAGAGATCCTTATACTTATGTAGTTCTCCCATATATGTTGCTTGTGTGTGTATCATGTAATGTGTGATAACCAAGTACATAAAGTGACCTAGATTGTAACTTATCAAATATGGATCAAGGAGTGTTCCTTCAGTACTTTAGACATGTAGATATGATTTTCCTATGATTGATCTGGAAATAGAATAAAATAGGGAAGTTTTACTTACTTGAGTACTTGATTGAATGTTTTTAATAAGTTGCCTTGTGAAAGGTAAGAAGTTGCTAGGTGAGAAATGAATGAGTATTAATATTATATTTATACCAATCCCTTTGGATAATATCTCACATTAAAGCACTTAGGATTACCATAGGTATATGTTACATTTACAAATTAGATGAATTTAGGGCACTAGACACTTGCATTGGGATATGACACTTGCATGGACATAGGCAACTGGTGTTAGAGTGAGCATTCACACTCACTCATTAGTTAAGCTTTATTATGAGTTGGTTAATTAGTTAGTATGTGTCGAATATTTTCACACATATTTTATGCATGTAAATATTCCATAACAACTAATATTGGTTTCACACAATAAATTATTTATTGTACAAAACAAAATATTATGCCTATTTAGTAAGTATTTCTTATGCTTCTATTAGACTAGTGGAGAGAGACATGTATAGTTGTTTGTATTATTCTTTTGAGGAAATAATGTAGAGACTAGTTTGTGCATAATGTCTGAGATGAATACTCTATGGTAATGGTTATCAGGAGAGATCTTGTTGGTTATGAGTTTAATATGAACTCCAACATGGTATCAGAGCACCCTCTTGTAGCCATTGCTCAACCCCTTTACATGGATTCCATTTGTTGATCAGATCAGATTTGAAAATTATATACAAACATTTGAATTTTATTAAGGGATTCATACTTTTCTACAAGGCATTCAACTTATCACAGTTGGCATATTATGGTTTAAGAGTTTTTTTTTGGTTTGATTTTGGCAATTGTTGGCCATACCAAACTACACATTTTTTATGTTACTTCAAATTTTATCATCTCACAGTGTTTTCAACATTGGATCTTTCATCAAGATAGTAATATATAATGTCTCCAAAGCATGTTTTAGCCACTTCCATGCCTATGTTGCTGCATATTGAATACAATTCTTGACACATCATGTCATAGCCATTATTAGTTACTCTATGAAACAACATATCCACAGTTGCATCACCTCGACCATCCTTGGGTTTACTTACTTCTATTCCTAGTCACAGGACTTAAACTAAGTAAAAATGCCTCAAAATCTATGCTTGTGGCATTGGACATTAGATATTAGATCCTATTTTTTTGGCTTTACCAGCCATGTTACTACAAGTTACAAACCATTATATGTCAACTATCTTTGTGGCGTTAGAATTTTTTTTCCTAGTTATGATCTCTTCACCTCTTATTGTAATGGCATATATTAATTGATCAGTGGATTATCCCATCACCAATGACAATGAACTCTTATCTAGCCTCACCTTTCAATGATTAGGTTCAAATATTTATGTTGAATAGCAATGAAAGCTACCTGAACTAGTGATTAGCATTTTGGCATTGTGTTGGTTGGGTAGTTATTTTGATAATCTCTCGCATGTTTTTGTTTTCCTTTGAAGGTTGTTCAGACTGTGTAACACATGTTGTGGGTTGCATGGCTTTTTTTCTTGTCACTTGAACTATATAGCAGCTATTTTTTGCATTCTAAGCAAGGTGTTTTGCCTTATACCTATTGCATGGCATAATTTTTGGGGTTTCGATGCATTTCCACCATTGAAGTAATGGAAACTTGGAAATTTTGAATAAAGACATGCCTTAAGGAGGATTCAATCATTGTAGATTTTTATTGGTCCTTGGCACCTAACTAAAGGCCTTTGACTAGCTCTTCAAATCCTTGCCATCTCACCACCAAAACTCCTCTTTTATTGAGCTCCACACCAATTGAAACTCCATCCATGACCTGCCCTCTTGTAAGCATCTTCACATTGATCATGTTTTCAGTTTACAAATTCAAAGTGATAGGTAGCCTAGTCTATATTTGATGCTTAGATAAAGCCCTCAATTTGTGGAAGTCTTGGGTTCGAGGCACCCGATAATACCAAAGAACCATTTGGGAAAATTATTATTAAAAGGTGTTATGTTTTAAGTGGTGGAGGGAATTTCTTCGGTGGAGGATGATTAAAGGGTCAAGCCTCACTATAAAACAAATCCAAGGGGGGACCTTGGTATCTCATTTTATTGGAGTGGTATTTTTTGGTTTTTATCAGAGGTGGATCTCATTAAAAGTGTTTCTTAAATTTTATTTTATTTTAAAAATCTTAAGGAAATTTATTTTTAATGTCATTTATTGATATTATTATGAGGTGGGGCAAACCTTTTTTTTTGGGTGCATGATTAAAAGTGAGGAATAACATTATAAAATGGGTTTTATCCTTCCTCATGGATTTCATCATTAGAGGATAATTTTTTATTATTTTTTTCATAAAAACAATATTGTAAAAGAGATTTTAATGATTGCTTATCCATTTTTCTGATCTCAAGTGTTGAAGACCAGAGGGTGAGGCCCAGTTTGGTAGGTGGCCAAACCCCCTAACAAGAAAAAAAACTATTTTTTCTTCCTCATTTTCCCATATTGTATGGATTTCACCCTCTCTCTTGTACATGGATGTTTTTTTGATAGAGTTCAATGTCCCATTTTTTGATTGTGCATTATTTTTTTTCTGCCACTTTTGTTCTCACAAATGCATTTTTAGTAGAGTCCAACATCCTACATTATTGAGTATAATTTTATGTCACATACCACTCCCTTGTTTTAGATGCAACTATCTTGTTTTTGATGGTGTCTTCTATAGATTAATCACATTCTAGGTTCTATGCATCATCTAGTGTTTTTGGTTGTATGGGATATTTTATTGTGGTCACATTGAGAGCCATGGAGTCTTTTTATTCATGTTTATATACTCCATGTTGAGCACTTACTCTTTATTTTTTGACTATCCAATCACCACTAGGGCTATTTTCTTGAGATATATTTATTCTATATTTTTGACATTTTTTTACAATTGACAGTTTCCTTCAAAAAATTTATGGAGCTTGATCTCCTTCTAAAGAGTAGCTATTTTGTGAATATAGAGTCATCATGTTAGTGTTTGTGTAGTGGATTTAGTCTACTCATATAGACCTTTTTTACATCACTCTACCCAGTTAGTAGTATGGGAGGGTATGGTACAGATCTTGCTTCTTTAATTGTCATGTTCCTTGATAATCATTGGTGCACTGTATCTTTTGGCAGTAGATCAAATTTAGTTGGTGAACTATTTTTCACTATCAATACCTCTGATAGTCTCTATATTATGGTGAATTCCAATATCAGTTTTTTTTGTGATCGAGCAATGGATCTAGACCACTCATGTAGATTTGAGTCTTATTAAGACTTTCAAGTCTATTGAGTGCATTTGTATTTATTGGCCTTCATTTCATCCAGTACACCTCTTCAGCATTATGTTTGAGTATTGAGTCATTTTTTTTCTTGGGACACCTTGTAGCATATTTTTTTCCCTCAATTTTAGTTGTTGTTATTAGATTTTGTGTATCTTACAGTGATACATTTCATCCTTGGTGACTCATTTTCCTAGCGTTTTGAGATCAATGTTTTTTTATAGAATTAATCTCATACAAAGTAATAGTTCTTATTTGACTTAGTGGTTATAATGATTCATCATCCATGTAGTCTAGTAAGATGGATTGGTTACCATAGGAACACTTTGTATTTCACTATGATTTTATACATGGGTACCTGATCAGGCCTAGTTGTCAGGACCCATTAGTCTCTTTACTATCTCTTTTCTTACTCCCTACTTTGTGCTTAAGGGAGGGTATTGGAGTGAGTGTTCATGCTCACTCATGAGTTAACCTTTATTGGGAGTTGTTTAATTAGTTGTTATGTGTCAAATATTTGCACACCTATTTTTTACATGTAAATATTCCATAACCACTAATATTGGTTTCACATAATAAATTATTTATTGTGCAAAATAAATCATTATGTCTATTTAGTAGGCACTTCCTGTGGTTATATTAAACTAATGGAGAGAGACATTTACATATGTTTGTATTATTCTTTTGAGGAAATAATGCAGAGACTAGTTTGTGCATAATGTTTGAGATGAATACTCTATGGTAATAGTTTTCAAGAGATATCTTATTGGTTATGAGTTTAATATGAACTCCAACAACTATGATACAAGCATTTAGGTAGTTGAAAAATAGGTGTAAGTCCAAAACTTGTAGAGATGGAAGATAAGTAGGTTTATGGCATTTTGTTCAAGAAAAAAGGCTTAAGTCATCAAAATAACATTAGTCATACCAAAATATAAGTAATTAGGCATAGAGAGATAGTGTATGCAAGCCTTTTTAGCGAGAAAGGTCTAAAATTTAAAGGTACATCCATGATATGTATTTTTCAAGTGTACAAGAATGAGGTGTTATGTAATTTAGAAATGGTGTCTACATTTTCCCTCCCCTTTTAATCTAATAATAAAATTACTAGTTTAAAGGAGAAGAATGTGTATCTGGGTGTGTATAACACACCTTACCTTTGCTTGAGTCCAACTTGAGTGATTTATTAGTGACTGCCCTGAAACCAAAATCATGCACAATATATAATCAATTCATATAATTTGAAATCAAAAGCATTAAAAAAAAAAAAATTGAAAGAGAGAAATTTTTAAGAGCACACTTGTGTATCAATGCAAATGCCTTGACTTTTGTAAATTTGATTTGAATATATATATATATATATATATATATATATATATATATATATATATATATATATATATATATATATATATATATATCATTAGAGATGATATTATAACAAATATAAATTTGGAAAGTACATATACCTAGATACATATAGAGATTATAGGACACATGGCCCTAACCTTGGATAAAATATGAGTTGTCATTGGGAAGTTGAAATTAACTCAACCATGAATCCCAATCATACTTATAACCTAGTGAGTGTGAATAAACCAATTCAACTCACACTATAAATGTGGTGAGGTCTAATGATGTAATCAAGTCCAACATATAAACTTAGAAAGATTTAGTGATTTAATCACCCCAACCATACCAAAAACTGAGCAAACTATTGCATTATATTGGCTTAATACAATTCACAAAAGTCCAACCTAGTGGGTGATGATAGTCCTTAAAATTTTATAAAATATGAAATTGATTTGATTTTACAATATTAGTTGCACATTGCATAACATATGCACCTTAGATACATATCGTGTTGAAACTATATATAAAAATGGTACCAATGTGTATACTACCAAAAATGTGTATCTAAATCATATAACTATGAATTTGGCCAATTTGAAACTAAGTGTGGAGAACATGTTTCAAAAACATGTCCCCACTATAATCTGAAACTAAAAACTAGTGTAAGTGTGGAGAACATGTTTCTGATATATGCCCCCACTATAATCTAAATCTAAGAACTATGTAAGGTGAAGAACATGTATTTAAAACATGCCCCCACTATAATCTAAATCTAAAATTTGGTGAAAGTGAGAATGTAGAGGACTTGTTTAAAAAACATACCCCCACTATAATTTGTTTATGTTGCATACTAAATAAGTGTGATAACATGTTTCCAAAACATGCCCCCACTAAATCTAAAATTGTGAAAAACATGGAGAACATGTTTTCAGAACATGCTCCCATTGCAATCTAAATATTTGAAGCAATATATATGTCATACCTCTATGACATACCCCCACTAATATTCCCCCCCCTCCTCAATTTTGAGTTGAGGGTAAGTAGCAACTAGTAGTTACCTTACCTCAAAAGGATAAGATTACCATGTAAACTGTGAATGTACCATGTTGTGGCCGATGCTCTTTCACGCAGGCCGTATTTGAGTACCATGGTCCACATTACAGAGGATTGGCGACATATGATTGTGGCAGAGTATGCCAAGGATACATGGGCATCTAGCATTGTTGAGGGATCGACGGTTGACACCAGATATACCCTTGTGGATGACTTGATCATTTACAAGAACAGGGTTTATTTGATTCCAGGATCGTCGATGAAGAACATTATCATGCGAGCTTTTCATGATATACCTACTGCAGGACATCCCAGATATTTTAAGACTTACAGACAAATCAGGGAGAGATTCACATGGAAAGGCCTCAAAGCAGATGTTCTTCAGTATGTGCGTGAGTGCCCTGTTTGTCAGCAGAACAAGCAGGAGAACACGTACCCAGCAGGATTGTTGCAGCCACTTCCAATTCCTGACAGGAAGTGGGAGTGTTTGTCGATGGATTTCATTACGGGCTTGCCTAAAGCCCAAGGACGAGATTGCATATATGTAGTTGTGGATCGGTTAACGAAGTATGCTCACTTCTTCCCGATTACCACCACACATACAGCTACACAGGTAGCAGAGGTTTTCTTCTGAGAGGTATTTCAACTGCATGGATTACCTCAGAGCATAGTGAGCGACAGGGATAGTCGATTCCTGAGTCACTTTTGGCAGGAGGTGTTCCAACTTTGTGGGACCGAGCTTACACCTAGCACCAGCTACCACCCGCAGACTGATGGACAGACGGAGATAGTGAACAAATGGGTGGAGGGCTACCTCAAGAACTACATTGCAGGGCAGAAAAAAGCTTGGGTCAAGTGGATTCATCTGTGCGAGTATTGCTATAATACAACTTTCCACATGACCATTCAGATGTCTCCTTTTATGGCATTGTACGGGTATGAGGCACCAAGTTTTCTAGATTTGCTACTGAGTGACAGTAGAGTGCCGAGTGCTGGGGACCTATTGCAAGAGAGTCAGGATATTATGAGGACTCTCAAGGAGAATATTGCTAAGGCGCAGAATCAACAGAAGTAGTATGCAGATCAGTGGAGGACCGAGAGATCTTTTGAGGTAGGTGACATGGTCTATCTTATGCTGCAGCCTTACCGACAGTCTACTCTTAAGAAGAGTGGGGCAGAGAAGCTTAAGCCACGTTACTACGGTCCTTTCCGGATCCTAAGACGCGTTGGAGAGATGGCTTATGAGCTAGAGCTTCCTACAGAGAGCAAGGTACACAATGTCTTTCATGTATCACGCCTCAAAAAGGCGTTAAGACACCGTGTGATACCTTCCACAGTTTTACCTCCCTTAGACGATGAGGGAAAATTGATCTTAGTACCTGAGTCCATCTTGGAATCTAGAGAGAGACAGTTGCGTCGACGGACTATCAGGGAATATTTGGTAAAGTGGAAAGATTTGCCAGTTGAGGATGCGACATGGGAAAGCGAAGATATTCTACAGCATCCAGAGTTGAGATTGCTTGAGGGCAAGCAATTTTAGGAGGGGCAGACTGTCATGTCCCCTTCTAGTTGACATATTTTCGAGCGAATGATTAGCCTATTATGCGACCCTCGTAGGCTGATAGGATGGATAGAGGGTCTTGATAGAGATGGGTTGGAATTCGTTCGGGCTCTTTCGGGCATGAATTAAGGGAGATATTAATATTTGATTGATTTAATCAAATATTAATTATTTGAACTAATTTTAATTAATTATTAATTAATTATTAATTATTAATTAATTATTAATTATTAATGATTTGGTCTAATTTGAGGATGCAAATTCTAAATTAAGACTTGGTCTAATTTTAAGACCCTAGTTCTAATTTAAGGAAGTCTAATTTAAGGGAGTCTAATTTTAGCAAGCACACCTTTGGAGGTGTATAAGAATCTCTCATGAGAGAGAGTTTGTATTCATGCTTATTATTGATATTGATTCTTGTTAAGAAATTCTTCTGTGAAGACTGAGCCAAGGGTTCCAGGATTCCAATTGCATTGAAGAACGTCAACTCTTCATTGTGTGCGATTCAGAGGTTGTGAAAGATCAGCTGATCTATTGCCGAATTGAGAGATAACTTCACCCAGAAGTTATCATAGTATTACAGGTATTTGAGAGATAACTTCACTCAAAAGCTATCACAAGGGTTTACAGGTATTTTCTTTATTTTGGGGTTTTGATTCAAGAATTATCTAGATATAGATCTTTTGTATTAGCCCATAATTCTACAGATCAGGATCAAGCATACAGGGTGTGTTATATCAGCGGCCGTACGAATTCCGTACAGATTCGTGAAAATCCGTACGCATCAACAGGAAGTACAGGTATCGACATCGGTGAACAAATACTTACAGAGACCGACATCGGTGGAGTAACGACTGCAGATTGACTGACGACGGCAGTATAACCGGCATCGGCGACTGTGTGTTTTACACGATAGGCCGAGACGAACCAGATTCAAAATTCTTTTCCAGTTTATGGAATATTCAAGCTATTCAGGCCGTACTTTCGATAATTTTTTGTATACTTGACAGAGGATCTCTATTGTAAGCTTATGAGAAAATAAATAAGAGCTTATACTATGTTTTATTTATCTAATTGAAGATATTTTGTAGAAATTCAGATAAGCAATTCAGAGCTTTTGTTTTGATATTCGAAGGGATATTACAGTGGTATCAGAGCTAAATCCTGCCATCCTGAGGGTTTGACAGATCTTATGCAGCCACAAGGGTTGGAACCACACGGGTATTTCACGCGCAGTAGAGCTTTGCTTGAAGGTACTCAAGTTCTAGAACAACCGCCGGAAGACATGGGTGATGATATTGGCAGGGCCCGTATTCCTCACCATCCGAGAGATCAAGATGATCCAGAGGTTTTACTTACTCTTAGAGAACTACAAGAAGGGCAAAGGCAGAATAACCAGGTATTACAGCAGTTGGCAGCAGCACTGCCAAGATTGTGTTCTCCGAGGAGACATTCCCCACACCGTGAAGATGTCAGGAGTGTTGCAGGATCACAGAGAGGCCATGGGACTATTTCTCGTACAGTGAATAGGCCTACTAGGCCTATCTTTGTGAGATAGGAAGCAGAGGAGGTGATAGCAGGTGAGGAGCATGAGGAGGCATTTACGGACACACTTAGGGCAGCGACTGAAGAGTGGGAGTCATTACCACCTATGGTCAGGGAGATGATTACTTTTGACCGATTCCTCACACAGAGGAAAGAACATTATCGAGGTCAATAGAATGGGAGACCAAGACCCCAGAACAATGATCTTAAGCATGCTACGAGCAGGCTCACACTAGCGATATTTGACGGTAGTGGTAAGGTGACATCACAGGCCTGGGTTAGTAAGCTGGATACATTTCTCACATTGCGACCGATGGGTGAGGAAGATGCTATCAGATATGCGACACTACATCTTGAGGGAGTAGCTCACAATTGGTGGCACCATGGGATGGTGACACTCCATCATGATCGGATCACTTCTTATCAGGAGTTTGTGGACAGGCTGGTGGAGCGTTTTGACAGGAGGGATCCAGAGTCCTATTTCTGAGAGTTGGCACAGTTGTGCCAAAGTGGCAGTCTAGAGTCATACATTGGTGACTTCCAAAAGTTATCAGTCATGGTTCCTAACATTTCAGAGAGGCGACTAGTAGTACTCTTTATGGAGGGATTGACAGAACCACTGAGAGGTTGGGTCAAAGGCTTTGATCCTCCTTCCTTACAGGAAGCTATGAAGAAGGCACGTAGTATGGAGATGGCAGCCCCATCTAGTAGATCTAACTCCAGAGGTACTTCTTCATCTAGGGACAGTAAGGGCTCCAACAGGAATAGAGAAAGACCAGGCTTCAACATAGATAAATCAGGTGTTAAGAATGATTCAAGGGCCAATCCAGCAGCACCACCTTTGGATAGAGAGGCTCTTAATGATCTGCGAAGGAAGAAGCTTTGTTTTTACTGTAAAGGTCCATATGATGCTAATCATGATTGCCCTTTGAGACCTAAGGGCAAAGCAAATCGGGTAATGTGGGCCTATTATGAGGATGAGGAATCAGAAGATTTTGAACATCATGATTGTTTCGAGGAGCCAGAGGCTGAAGCTTCAAAGCCTAGGGTAGAGGCAGAGTCAGAGCTCCAGATTCAGGAAGCACGTCTATCTAGCATCCAGCACGAGGGATCATTCAGACTTCGGGGAGTTTTGGCAGGACAGAGGGTCATTACCCTTCTTGACACAGGAGCCACACATAATTTCATTGATACTAGATTTGTGGAGAAGTGTGGACTCACCACAGAAGAGTTCGGGGGCATTAGAGTTAAGGTAGCTGACGGTTACACCCTCCGGTGTGAGCGGATGATCAGAGATCTTCCATTGCACTTGAAAAACTATGAGTTCAAGGCTGATTATTATGTAGTCAACATGGGGGATATAGATTTGGTTTTGGGCATGAAGTGGCTTCATTCCCTTGAGGTAGTCACTCTTAGTCTTAAAGATATGGAGATCCGTTTTGATGTAGATGGGAAAACTCACATTCTTAAAGCAATACGGGACGGCAACATCAAAACCATTTCTTTACATCGGATGGAGAGGCTCATGAGGCATGATATGGTAGAGTGGGTTGCCGAGTGCACATTGGCACCAATGCAGGAGGGACAACAGAAGACCGAGTACCATCCGGACATTCAGCAGCTGAGAGTCAAGCATGATAAGGTCTTTAGTGACATTCCACCAGGGAGACCTCCAGACAGGGGCATTGAGCATATTATTGAGCTTGAGGAGGGGGTTAAGCCCATTATGATTACTCCTTATCGACATCCTAAGTAGTTGAAGGATGAGATCGAAAGAAAAATTAAGGAGTTACTGGCTATGGGTCATATTCGGCCAAGCAAATCACCGTTTGCTTCTTCAGTTGTTCTAGTGAAGAAGAAGGATGGTACCCTACGAATGTGCATTGACTACAGAGCCCTGAATAAGAGGACCATTAAGAATAGGTATCCTATACCACGTATTGATGAGCTTATTGACGAGCTCCATGGTGCACATTACTTCACGAAGATAGACTTAAGATCAGGCTACCATCAGATCAGAGTTCGCGAGCAGGACGTGGAGAAGACAGCTTTCCGTTGCCACAGTGGACACTATGAGTTTATAGTGATGCCATTCGGGCTCACTAATGCGCCAGCAACATTTCAGTCCACCATGAATAGAGACTTCCATTCACTGCTGAGGAGGTTTGTACTTGTTTTTTTTTATGATATTCTTATATACAGTAGGACTTGGCAGGAGCATTTGGCTCATCTGGAGACTGTACTCAGCATCTTGGAGAGGGAATCCTTGTACGCCAAGGAGTCCAAATGTGATTTGGGGATGACTGAATTGTTATACTTGGGTCTTATTATCAGTGCAAGGGGAGTGCGGATGGATCCTGAGAAGATCCGCGCCATCATAGATTGGCCTATTCCAGCAAACCTAACACAGCTAAGGGGATTTCTAGGTTTGTGTGGTTTTTACCGGAGGTTCATGAATGGTTATTCATGACATGCAGCTCCCATGATAGATTTGACTAAAAAGGGTGCTTTTTGTTGGACACCTGAAGCACAGGAGTGTTTTGAAAGGTTTAAGGAGTTGATGACTACGTGCCCAGTTCTGGCACTACCTGATTTTTCGAAGCCATTCGAGCTTCAGTGCGATGCCTCAGGGGAGGGCATTGGAGCGGTGCTTATGCAGGACAAGCACCCCATAGTATATGAGAGTCGTAAGCTCAGAGGACCAGAGAGACTGTACAGCATTTATGATAAGGAGATGCTTGCTATCATGCATGCCTTGGAAAAATTTAGGCAATATCTAGTGGGCAGCAAATTTTGCATCAAAACGGACCACAACAGTTTGAGACATTTCTTGGGGCAGCGAGATCTCAATGATCGTCAGCAGAAGTGGGTGAGTAAAATACAGGCATATGACTTTGACATCTCTTTCATCAAGGGCACCCAGAATGTTGTGGCCGATGCTCTTTCACGCAGGCCGTATTTGAGTACCATGGTCCACATTACAGAGGATTGGCGACATATGATTGTGGCAGAGTATGCCAAGGATACATGGGCATCTAGCATTGTTGAGGGATCAACGGTTGACACCAGATATACCCTTGTGGATGACTTGATCATTTACAAGAATAGGGTTTATTTGATTCCAGGATCGTCGATGAAGAACATTATCATGTGAGCTTTTCATGATATACCTACTGCAGGACATCCTGGATATTTTAAGACTTACAGACAGATCAGGGAGAGATTCACATGGAAAGGCCTCAAATCAGATGTTCTTCAGTATGTGCGTGAGTGCCCTGTTTGTCTGCAGAACAAGCAGGAGAACACGTACCCAGCAGGATTGTTGCAGCCACTTCCAATTCCTGACAGGAAGTGGGAGTGTTTGTCGATGGATTTCATTACGGGCTTGCCTAAAGCCCAAGGATGAGATTTCATATATGTAGTTGTGGATCGGTTAACGAAGTATGCTCATTTCTTCTCAATTACCACCACACATACAGCTACATAGGTAGCAGAGGTTTTCTTCCGAGAGGTATTCCGACTGCATGGATTACCTCAGAGCATAGTGAGCGACAGGGATAGTCGGTTCCTGAGTCACTTCTGGCAGGAGGTGTCCCGACTTTGTGGGACCGAGCTTACACCTAGCACCAGCTACCACCCGCAGACTGATGGACAGACGGAGATAGTGAACAAATGGGTGGAGGGCTACCTCAGGAACTACATTGCAGGCAGCAAAAAGCTTGGGTCAAGTGGATTCATCTGTGCGAGTATTGCTATAATACAACTTTCCACATGACCATTCAGATGTCTCCTTTTATGGCATTGTACGGGTATGAGGCACCAAGTTTTCTAGATTTGCTACTGAGTGACAGTAGAGTGTCGAGTGCTGGGGACCTATTGCAAGAGAGTCAGGATATTATGAGGACTCTCAAGGAGAATATTGCTAAGGCGCAGAATCAACAAAAGCAGTATGCAGATCAGCGGAGCACCGAGAGATCTTTTGAGGTAGGTGACATGGTCTATCTTATGCTGCAGCCTTACTGACAGTCTACTCTTAAGAAGAGTGGGGTAGAGAAGCTTAAGCCACGTTACTACGGTCCTTTCCAGATCCTAAGACGCGTTGGAGAGATGGCTTATGAGCTAGAGCTTCCTATAAAGAGCAAGGTACACAATGTCTTTCATGTATCACGCCTCAAAAAGGCGTTAGGACACCGTGTGATACCTTCCACAGTTTTACCTCCCTTAGACGATGAGGGAAAATTGATCTTAGTACATGAGTCCATCTTGGAATTTAGAGAGAGACAGTTGCATCGACGGACTATCAGGGAATATTTGGTAAAGTGGAAAGATTTGCCAGTTGAGGATGCGACATGGGAAAGTGAAGATATTCTACAGCATCCAGAGTTGAGATTGCTTGAGGGCAAGCAATTTCAGGAGGGGCGGACTGTCATGTCCCCTTCTAGTTGACATATTTTTGAGCGTATGATTAGCCTATTATGCGACCCTCGTAGGCTGATAGGATGGATAGAGGGCCTTGATAGAGATGGGTTGGAATTCGTTCGGGCTCTTTCGGGCATGAATTAAGGGAGATATTAATATTTGATTGATTTAATCAAATATTAATTATTTGAACTAATTTTAATTAATTATTAATTATTAATTAATTATTAATTATTAATGATTTGGTCTAATTTGAGGATGCAAATTCTAAATTAAGACTTGGTCTAATTTTAAGACCCTAGTTCTAATTTAAGGAAGTCTAATTTAAGGGAGTCTAATTTTAGCAAGCACACCTTTGGAGGTGTATAAGAATCTCTCATGAGAGAGAGTTTGTATTCATGCTTATTATTGATATTGATTCTTGTTAAGAAATTCTTCTGTGAAGACTGAGCCAAGGGTTCCAGGATTCCAATTGCATTGAAGAACGTCAAATCTTCATTGTGTGCGATTCAGAGGTTGTGAAAGATCAGCCGATCTATTGCCGAATTGAGAGATAACTTCACCCAGAAGTTATCATAGTATTACAGGTATTTGAGAGATAACTTCACTCAGAAGCTATCACAAGGGTTTACAGGTATTTTCTTTATTTTGGGGTTTTGATTCAAGAATTATCCAGATATAGATCTTTTGTATTAGCCCATAATTCTACAGATCAGGATCAAGCATACAGGGTGTGTTATATCAGCGACCGTATGAATTCCGTACAGATCCGTGAAAATCTGTACACATCAATAGGAAGTACAGGTACCGACATCGGCGAACAAATACTTACAGAGACTAACATCGGTCGACATACTACCGACATCGGCAGAGTAACGACTGCAGATCGACCGACGACGGCAATATAACTGGCGTCGGCGACTGTGTGTTTTACACGACAGGCCGAGACGAACCAGATTCAGAATTCTTTTCCAGTTTACAGAATATTCAGGCTATTTAGGCCATACTTTCGATAATTTTTTGTATACTTGACAGAGGATCTCTATTGTAAGCTTATGAGCAAATAAATAAGAGCTTATACTGTGTTTTATTTATCTAATTGAAGATATTTTGTAGAAATTCAGATAAGCAATTCAGAGCTTTTGTTTTGATATTCGAAGGGATATTACAGTATATGTATCATTAAAACATGAAAAATGTGATTACAGTAAGTCTTAAGATGCATGATGTAGATCATGGAAACATCTAGATAGTATCATTACAAGCTCAACAATCAATCAATCACACACATAAGATCATTCAAAAGCAAATGAAAAGATAATGGTATAAGGAGACCTTAAGCAAGGGTCATGTTCAAATATCTCATAATCAAAGGGACAAGAATTAGTTAAATGTCCACAAATCAAGAAATGACATATTCAAATGTCCATATACAACAAACAATGACATATTCAAATGTCAAAGAAGCAAAAAAAGTCACGAGGATCACAAACAATGGAACATATTCAGATTCTCAAACAAGCAAGATAATAGAAAGGTAAGACACTCAAAGAAGTACATGAATGAAACTATAAGCAACTGACACAAATATAACATATCAATCCATGGATCATACGTGATAGTAATTTTTTTAAAGTACATATCATATCAATTACACTATGAAAGATATAAGCATGGATAAAGGTATGTGTGAGTTTATAAATTCAAACATGATAATGTAAAATGGCCATATAATGATATAACATGGGTGTATCATGATTAAACAAGTGAATGCCCCCAGTGTCCACATTACATAAATAGAGAAGGCCCAACTTCTGAAAGTGCATAGATCATGTATTTGTGTATGCTTGTATCACACTCATAATATGTTTGAAACACATGTGTATATATAAATAAATGATATTCCATATACCAATATGGAACCAATAACATATATGCCAAGGAGCTAATAGAATATGTAAATGCTGAAATTGGGATTTTTGAAAAAAAAATTCTTTGGTATTTTGGGGATATGTAAAAGGAAAACACTATCCTATGATATCATCCAATGCATGCTCATATGTATCTCCCCATTGGGAACTTGGTGCTATAAACTAGTGGTACTACCAAGGAGCATGTATAGGTGCAATATTTATCATTGTAGTATTTGTGATGTTATGCATATAAATAATAAGACTCTATTGTCATGAATGAATAGTAGGAGTAGAGGTTCATAAAACCCATCATTTTATGGTTTGTGGTTTATTTATAAAAATAGTAATAGGAACATTTATAGGTGTTTTAGATATCTAAATATGGTGTGTGGTAGATGGGGATTCTATGGAACCCACTATGGATCTCTAATACAATGGTCTCTCAAGTACTAGCTACCTAATAAATGGGATTGCATGTTGCTTCTCCTTTTATGAAATATTAACTTTAGTAGGTTTGATAAATATTTATCTAGGTATAAATTTCTAATGATCAAGAGGATGTTCATATGGAATTCCAAAAAATTATAATTACCCAATTTGCATGAATGTATTTAACACACCCATGCACTATAAAAGGTATTGCTTGAATTGCATGTATCAAAGGTCATCCCAACAACATATCAAATACAACCAGGGAAGGTAAATAGAGAATGTAGTAACCACATGTACAGGACCCACCTGTAAAGTTAAATCAATCTCACTAAGAACCTATTGTGAGGTCCCATCAAATGCTCTAATTGATTTGGTCAAAGGATGCAAATAATGAAACCTAGATGCATAAGTAATGTTATAGTATAAATGTTCTTGATTTTACCATTATCAATCATAACACTATGTATAGGTTGGTGATCAAGGTATTCTCTAATGAATAAGGAATGAATATCTGAGTCATCATCCTTGATCTTGATGTCATCAAAAGTAATATAAGGTATTTAAACCATAAGAAGTATATGTCACATATAGGTACCAATAATCCCATCCAATGGGTGCCCATAATTTGATGGAAGAGGATGTGCATTATATAACACATGTACTTTTGGATCCTTCTTTGAATGGTCTTATAAATGATTTTTATATATTTCCTATTTTTGGTAGTCACTAGGTTGTGAACTAATTCTTTTGGAGTATCATCAAAAGTAATATTTTGGTCATCGATGAGGTCTTGGATCTTATGCTTCAAGGTAAAACACATGTCCATATAATTCCCAAGGTCTTGGTGATAGTCACATTAAGTAATTGATGTTAGATTCTGTTATGGGAAGAATGATAACAAAATTATATTCAATGTAAATCTTATGTTTTATTGGTGTACATAGATAAGCTTTAAAAAGCTTATAGAGTTGGTTATAAAAAACCAACTAATGGGTTTCAGCTAACCAAAAAACCTAACCTAATAAAATAAACAAATCACAACTTTGATTCATAAAATGACCAAACAAACTCCCCCTTGTTATAAATTGGTATATGAGAAAATTACTAGAGTAATGACTTTGAAGTCATCAAAGAAACTATGAATAAATTGTAATTAGCACTATGCACATCCTGGTACTGACCAAAATTGATGTCACTCATTAAAAAATCCCACCCTATGAGTTGTAGCATAAAATATTAATGAACATGATCAAGGCCCACTCATCCCTTATGATCATCATATTGTACTATAGTAGAACATGATCAAGTCTTGTCCAACTATATCAATCCTCATAAGGCTCCACCCAGAATCCCATCAAGATGACTAACCTGTATTATGTATGTCACATCTCCCTAATGTCCAAAAAATGTTGATAACCTTTACTCAACACTGAAGGTCCTAAAAACCCCTATCAACTTGTATTATCATTGATGATTGATCTAATACCAACCAAATGCTATATCTTCTTCCCATATTAGGTAAGAGGTGAGAAGTTATGTAATGAGAGAAACAAAATAAAATAATCCTATCTACTCACCAAAAATAGAAATTAAAATAAGAACACAAGCCAAAAAATGCTACTATGATAGATCTCAATCTTAAGCCTAATAGCTTGCATAAGATAGGTGAATCACTGATCACTCAAAACAATTTTTCAGGCCCATTAGGACCATAAACCTCAACCATATAGGATGCCTCATGATCAAAGGAATTTTTAGAATTTGGAATAGTTGAAGTAACCAAAATATCAACTAGTAAAATGATCCACATATTTTTCCTCAACTTTTTTTTAATGTGGAGAGAAGGGTCATCAAGAAGGACATACATCTACAAGATGTCCAATACCACCATATTTGAAAAAACTGGGCTCTTTCTTATGCCAACGAGATCTATAAGAAGCATAATCACTAGAATAACCATATGAGTGAGAAGAATGCCATTGGTGATGTTTATGTTTTGAAGATTCTAGAAAGTGCTAATGAGAGTGGTGTGGAGACCATCTAGAATGGTGTCAAGAGTGTTTCAGAGAATGACTTAAAGAGTGTCTCAGAGATTTTTTTAAAGAATGCTTCTGAAACTATCACTATACATGGTGATGATATCTATGATGGGACCTATTCTTTATATAGTGAGTCTCTTCAGTAGGTTTACTCTTCTTCTTTGAAAATTGTCACTCATGATAAGTCAATAACTCCCAAATAGATTCAAATATGGCACCACTAATCTAATCACTAGGTTTTAGCATTTCAAAAAAAGTTGTGTATGTAAAACTAAGGTCATTCAATGCAATGGCAATCAACATGCCATCATATATATTTCCACTGGTTGTGAAGTATTCTTATTTCAATGTTTTCATGCAAGAAAGATATTTAGATACATCTTCATCAATGTTAATCTTGTTACTAAGCAACTGCATTAAGATATCAATATTCTTATAGGTAGGTTATTTGTCATACAAATCCTTTAATGCTTTCCAATATTTCCATGCATTAGTTTTAACTACCTTTATATGAATGGTAACCTATTCAATATATGATGTTTTTAACAATATGAGTACATGTTCATCATGTTTCTGCTACTCAACCAATTTTCTGGCTTCAGTTGGTGGTATGGTCTCTTTCATTGTGATTGCCCATTAGTCATTAAAAATGAGGGTGTTCTCCATGTTCCTACTCCATTCTTTATATTTTTTAGGTGACAATTTACCATTTTCAAGGATCAAGCTTACAATTTTCACCATGACTTACAAAGAAGTAAAACAATGAACAAAATAAATGTTACTTGATGTTTTACCTTGACCCTCGTAAGTAGATTCGATATACAAAAGATTCAGATATTTGTCAAAAAAATAAATCACACCTTATATCTCCTATTACACCCTTATACCTCAAAAAATCACATTTTAATTAATAATTTTGTCCAAAATATATAATTCCAATGGGTTTTGAACCATGGACCATTTTTGCTTGTAAAGTGACTTGTACAATTTCACTAACCAACACACCTTTAACAAATTTTGCTCTTAAATAGAAACAAGTGTTATTTGATCTTTGTTCTTTGGATTAAAAAATTACATATGGTAAATAAATTTCATCAAGTTTTCCACTACATTGTTTTGTTTGGTGAAGCATGTCCTTTTTCTAGTGAAGCCTATTGGATTTTAAGTTTTGAGATTTTCTCATTGTCATTATACTTAATGAGGAAGTAGTTCGTCCTTTTCACAATATATTGTATCCACTGTCCTATTCAAACACCACCATGACATAGTGGGAGAAATATCTGTAACATAGATGTAAGGAGCAACTTCTAAATCCTTCTTAGAGTGATAACATACAAATAGTCCATAATCAAATTAAAATTGTCGAAGTAGTTATAAAATCAAATCCCATAATTCATCTATTTTGCTAAGGTTCAATAGTTATTTTAACAACATTTATAATTTGAACTCATAAAATCTTGTAGATTTGATAAACAAGAAAAATGCTTCTAATATACTTGGTAGTAAATATTTTACAACTAAAATAAAGAGACAACATATTTATTTTCAACTACCAAAAATATTATTATTCTAATGTACAAGATTGTACTATTTATTAAAGTGTATTATTACTACTCGAAGTGTCTTCATCCTCAATACTACTTTAATTCTCTGTTATGACCTAAGTCATACTTCTACAATCATCAAAATAGAATTGATTTTGAAAAAAAAAATTGTTTTCCATCGTACAAACTGGTCAATGCTTTCTCTCCTTTTTGTAAATGTCTTTTTCCTCCTATACTAGTGTTCTAATATCACTATTATATTCTATTTTGATAATAATGATAAAAAAATTATATTTAATGTAAATCTTATGTTTTATTTGTGTACATGGGTAAGCTTTAAAAAGATTACAAATTTGGTTATAAAAAAACCAACTAATAGGTTTCAACTAACCAAACAAACCTACCTAATAAGAAAAATAATTAAATAAACAAATCACAAATTTGGATCATAAAATGACCCAAAATTTTCATCATACTCTTTGGGTATAGGTATATTCATATCAACCTTTATAGGATGAGTTGTGGGAATAATGAAGTGCAAACTCAAGTAAGCATGAAAGTTATCTCTGTGGTGCATTACATAACATAAGTTGATTAGTTTGTTGTGACACTACATTAACCATGGTGTTTGTTTACTTTTGAGTATCATGAGGTTTTGCCTTATGACTTGGTTTGATAGTAAACTTGGTATTAGATGTATATGTAGTCAGTGTGTTTTCTACATACTTAAGTTTTTTCAATGAGATAAGTTTCATTTCATGGTCACAAACAAATTGGCATAATTTATTGAAAGATTTAAAAAAATTAAAAGTGATAGAATCATGTAATGGGTCATGCAATTTTTTCTTGAAAATATCTTGAAACTCTTTATCTGCCATAGGATTGGTCATTTTATCTAAAATTATCTTTTACCTTAAGACATACTCATTAATAGGTTCATTAGTTCCTTTTTTGATATTTTTAATTTGGGCCTAGGAAACCTTTTTGGTAATGTTAATAACTTAATAGATAAGTGTGCCAAAAATTGATCCACAAGGGTTTTGAAGGTATTTACTAATTGGGTTGGTAAATCATAAAACCACCTTAAAGCATAGTCTTTTAAGCTCTATGGAAATTATTTTATCATTGGAGGAATAATCAAGTCATGCCACATAAATATATCAAATACATTGTTCAAGATCATCCTTGCCATCATAAAATGTGAACTTAGATTTAACAAAATTAAGTAGCAATGGGTGCAAAGATATAGTTGGTGCAAGAGTATTATGCACCACCTCTTGTGAATCAATAACATAAGGAGATTTATATAATTTTGTTCAATATTCATAACCTTAGTTTGTAAAAAAATTATAGTTTTGACAACTTGCAACACTTAGTCTTTTAAGTTAGATATTTGAGAAGTCACCAAAGGAGGTGTACCCATAGGTTGGGTAGATATAGGCATTAAAATTGGTATTTCAGTTGAAGCATTTCATAAATCATGGTAGATATAGAAATAGTAGTCTTAGGAAATAAAGGTTAAAATACACATCATGCACCTCCTTTAGAAATATGAATCCATAATGTGCTCAAGGGGAGGGTTGTTGGCATATGGGGATGACCCATAGCTATAATAATATGATCAATAGATGGAACTACTTATTCATCTGCATTTTTTCTTTTTTATTTTATAATATGGTTCTTATAATTTCATTAAGATCTCTAGGGTTTTGATGAATATGTTCATGAAACAATGTAATTTATTGCACTTGCTCATGATCTATTTGCCCATGTTCATAGATTTCATTACACTAATAGTTTGCATTATTAGAATCTTCTTCTATGATAATATCATCAGTATGTTTTAATTCTTGACATTAGTATTATAATGATCCATAGGATTATGTCCCTCATTAGTTTTAGACATCTTAGATGGTATAAGGGGAAGTATAATGTGTTTTATATGCATACTTCCCAATCTAGGGTTATGCCTAGGTTTCATAAAAAATAATATAAGCAAGAAATTAAAAATTATAGAAATCTAAAAACCTAGCTATCTGAAAACCCTAGGAATTAGAAAAAGAATTCATTCACATGAACCAAGTTCACCAGATGTTTACCCTAAAATTTATATATGGGAATCTAAGGCTAAACGGGTACAGGTAGCTTAGGGCACAAGGATGGTAAACTATATCTAAATTAGATAAATTATTTTTAAAACTTGGATAAACATATACTAAATTTATTATGTTGAGATATGCTAGAAATGGAAAGTATAGCTATGTTAGTTATTGAAATGATAATGAAAATAAGATACTTATCTAGTTCTGATGCTAATACAAATATGAATCTAGAATAGGTATAAAGCATATTGGATCTAGATTTTGGATTAGTCGTTTTATTATATAAACTTGACCTCTATATCTATAGACACTTGTGTCAACTTAGGATGATTACATCAATGCTACTATCTTGCTTAGATGAAGTTGTCTAGTATAGAATACCTACTAAAACTAGATATGACCACCTAGATGCTTCTAATTTCTGTGTCACCACTCTAGTGCATTCAAATTTGGGTCATGGATTGTCACTCCTTTTCAATGAGAAAACACTAGTTCTTCATTTTCATAGTGGATGTGGGAAAATTGGTTAGTTGGAAAATGGTGTTGAGCTTCCACGAAGACCCCTATGTCAATGAGATTTTCTTACATAGCCAATACTCCAAAGAGGGCCTCAAACTTATGTAGTTATCCCTTATGTGTTACCTTGTGTGTGTATAATGCAATGTGTGATAATCAATTACATAGAGTGACCTAGCTTATAAATTTAAAAATATGGATCATGGAGTGCTCCTGTAGTACTTCAGATATGTTGTCCATATGACTAATATGGAAATAGAATAAAATAGGG
The DNA here is from genome assembly GCA_037957365.1 of Torreya grandis. Lineage (NCBI taxonomy): Eukaryota > Viridiplantae > Streptophyta > Pinopsida > Cupressales > Taxaceae > Torreya > Torreya grandis. Next base: position 3,160,343 of record JARHVA010000053.1, on the reverse strand, counting down.
AAGCTTTTCTCACTTGAATAATTAATTGAGTACTTTGGTAAGTTTCCTTGTGAGAGGTAAGAATTTGTTAGGTGATGAACAAATGACGATTAATCTTATACCTATACTAATCCCTTTGGAGAATATCTCACATTAAAGCACTTAGGTTGACTATAGGTATACATTACATTTGAAAATTAGATAGCTTTAGGGCACTAAACACTTTATTGGGATAGAATAGTCAGGTCAATATAGTATCTAACCTAAACACAAGCATTTGAGTTGCTAGAAAATAGGTGTACATCCAAAACTTATAGAGATGGAACATAAATAGGTTTACAACATTTTGGGATAGACAAAAAGGCTTGAATCCTCAAAATAACATTGATCAGACTAAGAGATAATAAATTACACACATAAAAATAGTGTATGCAATCCTTTTGGTAGTGAAAAAGGTCTATAAGCTTAAGGTACATCCATGATATGTATTTTCCAAGTGCACAAGACTAAGGTGTCATATTTAATTTATAAATAGTGTCTACATCATCATCTAGACATAACTGGCTAATGATGTCTCACTATTAGAACTGTAGTTGGTACCCCTCATCCTTTCACTCCTCAAAACTCCCTAGCATGTCTATCTAAATAGTTTAGAACTACCAAAAGTGTTGTCAAGGATGTTAGGACAAATTACATTGGGACATGGATACAAAGATGTGGGTATACCCACTATGTGTAATGATTAGTAATATGAATCATGCCCCTTACTTATACAATGATTGGACATGATGGCCATGCATCCAAAGTGCCCCTATAAGGCATCCAAATAATATGATATGTCTAATAGTCTATTGCTTACACATGGGGGATCACTTTAAAAACATAGTCTTTTACCCATCTCCTCACTAATGGGAGACAATATAAATAACATGAGGTAGTCCCATTGGTCTATACATCAGGAACCTCTCATAGATTTAATTGGAAAAACTAATAATATTGCCTATCATTTACTATCCCTAACTCAACATGTTGTATAATTTATGCACTAAATACAACCATGTAAAATATCCATTGACAAAAATGTGCCCTACTCTAGTGAAAATTAACATAAATATATAATGCATAAAGGGATAGCTCTGTCGAATTTATGACATAATGTTCACATGTTCATAATCCTGACGAGGGCCTTATGAATATTTAGAAAGTAGGAAATATACACCTAAAATTATCATATGATAATATTGTGCTCATCATACCTATCTGACCTATTAGCCCATCAAGCTAGATCCATATGCTCATCAATAATTTCTAATATGTCAGATACCATAAGAGTGATTGTAATAGGCAAACCAAAATTATATGGACATCCTCTAAGGTTATTGTTGAAATTTTGGTCACCATTGGAGGAATAACTTTTAGTTCTCAGTGTAAGATTTCATGGGAGGCATGAAGTTAAAGTTATGGTTTAAGTTCAGTAGGAAGAATGCAAAAGGGACTTAAAATATTTTTAAAAGTTGGCCTTTGCACTTATTGGTCATGTTTTAGTCTTTGAGGCAATTATTCAGCATTTTTGTTACGGCTAGTCAGAGCTTTTATTTTGAATAAAAGTTCCAAAAAGGATTTCAGAGGTTGTTTTTAATTATGTCTTCAAAGAAAATGTTTGGAAGAGGATACAAATAGGGGTCTAAGCTTAAGTTCTAAACAAAAAAGCTAAATACCAATTCACACAATTATTCTGAATAGAGATGTTGAAGACAAGAGTCTTGAACATAAATGCCAAAGATTTCATGAGAATTTTTTGAAGTTTAATCTTTGGGGAAATTGTAGTGAATAGTCAGATCTTTTACTATGAATAGAAATGTCAAAGGCCAAAGTCTAAAAAAAATCTATGAATAATAAATAATTTCAAGACTTAGTCAATTCTTCAACCTTATTTAGAATCACATGTTAGCATTCTACAACCCTGTGCCTATTCAAAAATTCCTTGTAGACTTAGCCATTTCAGTAATATTTTAAGTAAGAGAGTACACAAGATGAAGCCACATGGTGAAACCTTGGTGACCTAGGGTGTTGAAACCATCCATGTAGTTGAACGAGTCTATTAAAGTATTGGGTTAGTGTGATTATGCCATGTGGTAAAATCATACTTCATCACTGAAGGATAGTCTACCAATAACATCTTTTCTTAGTTTAACACTTAGTCAATTTATAAGGATTACTTAGAGACATGTGTCACTCTCCTAGCATACCTAGTCTTGTGTAAAAATTATTTTAAGACTTAGTCAATTCTCAAGAAGTTGCTCAACAAATCTTCATGTCAGGAAAGATTTGGGCTTGCAGGCTAGTGGGATGTTTCAATGTGTCATGATCCCAATGACTTAATATCTCAAATCCATCTATACTAATTCAAAAAAGTGATAAAGTGGGTAAGTGGGATGCTTCCATGTGTCACAATCTCAAATACTTGGCATCTAAGAGAATGTTGACCATTATGGTCACCTTTAGAGGAGCAACTTTTAGTTCTCAGTGCAAGGTTTGATGACAGGTATGAAGGATTTTTAAAGTTCTAGTTTAAGTTTGATAAGAAGAATGCAAAAGGGACCTAACATATTTTCAAAGGTTGGAATTCACACTTATTGGTCAATTTTTAGTCTTTGAGGTAATTGTATGACATTTGTGTTGCATATAATCAGAGCTTTTATTCCAAATAAAAGTTCTAAAGAGGACTTCATAGGTTATTTTACTTTAGGTCTTCAAAGAAAATGTTTGGAAGAGGCTGCAAAGAAGGGTCTAAGTTTGAGTTCTGAATAGAAAAGCTAAGGACCAATTTACATAATTATTCCAAACAAATATGCCAAATACACAAGTCTCGAACACAAACACTAAAAATTTTGCAAGAATTATTCAAATTTTAGTCTTCAGGGAAATTACATCAAATAATTAGATATTTTGCTACAAATAGAAATGTTGAAGGTTAAAGGCCAAATAGAAGCTATGAAGAAGAAAATATTTCAAGACTTAGTCAATTATTCAAGCTTTCCTAGAGCCACGTGTTAGCAAGTACATACACAAAATAAAGTTAAGTGGTGAAATCCTAGTGACTCAAGGTCCTAGAATCATCTGTGTAGTTGATAAAATCTATTAGAGTAATAGAATAGTGGTATTATGCCATGTGAAAAAATATCACTTCATCACCAAAGGATGGTCTACTAACAGCTTCTTTTCTTTCTTCAACACTTAGACAATTTTTTAAGGATTACCCATAGCCATGTGTCACACTCCCAGTAGCCCTAGGACTGTGTAAAAAGTATTTTAAGACTTATTCAATTTTAAACAAGTTTTCAAACAAATCTCCACATCAACAAAGATTTGGGATTGTGGGCTAGTAGGATGCTTTCATGTGTTATGAACCCAGTAACTTGACATCTCAAAGCCATCCATACAAATGCAAATTAAGCAGGAAAGTCAGTAAGAAGGATGTTTCCACATGTCATAATCTTGGCAACCTAGCATCCCAAAGATGTTCATACAATTCCAAAGCACCCAGGTAAATGGTTTAGCATGATGATGCCACATGGTGAAATTATATTACTCTGCAACCCCAAGGTGGTTTATTCAAGTCCAATAATGTGTCAAATCCCTAAGCAAGTGGGTGAGAGAGATGATTCTGTAATCATACTTTTCATGACCCTGCTCCTCTCAATGATTATATATAAGCTCACATGTAGAATACTAACCTTATCAATATTATTTGATATTATCCACATGTTTGGACACTTCCCCAGTCCATTATGCACACCTTCATACATTCTGTTCACTCTCTTGGCCATCCCACTCACTGTCGGACCCTTATAGTGCTTCTTAAGACCCTTTCATAAACTTATTGACCACCCAAAATGATTTTTTGACCTAGGTCATGGCTTATGTGGCTAACCCATGGCCTAGGATGTATATTTTGACCCAAAATTCATGGCCTAGGTTGCAGTTTCGCGAGAACATGTGGTTATTGGGCTTGTTGGTTCCTCAATAACTAAAAATAGGCATTTTTTGGATTTGACGGGTCTTGGGTGACCTATATAACTCCACATCCTTCCAATTCACTCTTTTTACTTATTATTTAAGATCTCACACCTTATTAAATCCCTCTTGATTCTTTCTTGGTACTCTTGAGCTTGCATTATGATAGATCCCTTATATAAATGCATATTGATTTAGAGACTCCATTGGTGCTTCTAGTTGTTCTTTCTTCATTTTGGATTGTTGTTAACTTTTAAAATTTGTATTGTACCTAATTTTTACACCTATTTTGGGATATCACACCCTTGTAGTTTCTCACTTCACCTCCTCATTGTTTAGACATCATTTTGGGCTTGGTTTTACAATACAACTTTGTCTTCCTCCATTGTTATCTCAAACATGGAAACCTGGTTGGTAGAACATCTACATAGTATTTTGATCTTGATATGAGGTCACTTTTTTATGCAAAGTGAAACTCTATTGTTGTAGTGTAGTATATTTTCTAGGGTTTACTATTTTCATGTTAGTTTAACTCATTTTAAACATCTTTTAGAGTAGTTTCTAAAGTTTATGCATTCTCCTAAACCTATAAACATCTTTACTCTTGAGAATTTATTTCATTTCATAAGTATTCTTAGTTTTGGATCATTATATTTCTTTGTATATTCTCTTGTGTTCAAATATCGTAGTTTTATTGACTCAAATGGCATTCCCTTAGTCATTCATATGCTAGAGATAGCTTTATTTGAACAAAGGCATTAGCTTAGGTTTTTGAAAGCATGTGCTCTCCTTATTTCTCTTGATTTTGAAAAGATCATTTCCTTTCCAAAATTATATTTCAATAGGGTTGCACTCTTGTGAAACACATTTTGTGTTTGGTCATGTTATCTTGTCTAAATAGTTTACTTTCTCATTATTTAAACATTTAATGTTTCCCCACTCTTGCTTGTTTTACTATGGTTATACCCATTAGAAATACATGCATCCTTTATGCACTTGATCATGCTATCCCTAACTTAGTTTACAAGACTTTCTATATTTTGGTGCAAACTAGCAAATTGGTTAGCCTTTATAGATATCTATTAGCCCATAGTGTCTTTGAGCTTAATAGGGGTTTTCTTAGTACTCTATGTACCCCCTGCCAAACTGTAGTGGCTCTCTTATGATTCTTGTAGCTACATGTTGACCAATATAGGGCACCCAAGACCCATTAAACCTAAAAAAAATTGTTTTTAGCCATTGTAGAACCAACAAGCCTAAAAAACACATGTTCTAGATAAGCAATGGCCTAAGCCATAACTTTTAGGGTCAAAATATGTAGCCTAGGCAATGGGTTAGCTCCATAATCCACATCCTAGGTCAACAACTCATTTTGGGTGTTCAACAAGTCTCTAAAAGGGTCCCAAAAAGAACTATAAGGGTTTGACAGTGAGTGGAAAGGCCAAGAGAGTATGAGGAATGTATAGAGGTGTGAAAAACAAATTGGGTAGGTGTTTAATCATGTGGATAATCTCAAATATGAATGATAAGGTTGGTAGTCTGCATGTGAGATGATATATAATCATTGGGAGGAATAGGATAATGGAAAGTATGATTACATGTGCCCCTAAGGTATACGTAGTTGATGTTCAAATGAATAAAGAGTGATGTACAGTACATAAAAGACACATAAAATCAAATAAAATCAAGAACCAAAAAGATAAAAGAAAACATTGTCTACACTTACCAGAGAGGGAAGGCAGTGGAAGAATTTGATGCCACAATCCATAGGTAGAAGTATAAATACTACATAATATAATCCAACTCTAGCTCTAATTCCATCTCTAGATCTTGTATAAAAGGGACACAAGTGATATCAAATCAAATCACAAAATCTAGGATGACATTCACTAGGGTGTCAATTCTAGTGTTCTCCATGTGAGGGATATAGGAGGTCTGGAAGTCCTCAAAAGAAGAGATTAAATCATTCACTGCCTCAAAGAGGGGGAGTAACTCAGAGATAAGGATGTTCTAGACTCTGGTGAGTTGAGACATGGCTAAGATTGAGTTAGAAAACAATTGCACATGGCACATTCCTTGTGCATTAGCATTAATTAAGGCACTAATAATTATGTGATACTCAGTTGCATTATTCATCTCACTAGTAAGAAAGAAACTAGTTGTAATAAGATCATGGCCCCATGAATCATTGATAATCTTATCCATAGTAATGGGTCTTGGGTTTCCCTAACTATAACCATTTGTATGAATCACAACTAAGAGGTGCACCATGATGGGGGTCGAGGATGTAAGATGCAACTATAGATAGGTTATCTCAATGTGAAACTAGACAAACAAGCTACCCAATGGAGATAAAGAATGAACCTAAGTCATGATCAAGGCAATTATGTAATTCCAACCATGGTAAGAGGGGATAAGGGGTGATAGCAGGTTTGTAATAGATGAAGACTAGTTAACAAAGAATAGAACAAGTCCTAAACAACCATAAATAGTGACCTACACCACCTATAAAAACATGGAAAAAGGAAACAAAAAATGTGGGATAAAATAGATTAACTATGGAATTGAAGAGAAATGAATAATTAAAATGAGCAAAGTAATTAGCTTCTATCCCATGATGCTCTTGACACAAGACATAGGCTTGAGGAGCCAATGGGGACTCGAAAGGGTCCTAGAGACCCAAAAAATCAAAAATAGCTTGAGAAAGCCTTTGAGATATAAATAGAGGCTGAAATTACACTTGAAATGGGTTACAACTCCTAAAATGGAGGTTTCATGGCTAGAGACATAATGAACGGCCAAAAACCCAAATTTGGGGCTCATAAAAAAGTAAAATAGGGACCCAAAGTGGATCTTAGAGACCACAAAAGGGGTAAAAAAGGGCCTAATAAGGCATTTAATTAAACAAATAAAGGCTTCCATTGCATTCAAAATGGGCCAAAACTCCTAATACAAAGGTTTCATGGTCAATGATGTAATGGGGGGCCAAAAACCCAAAAAGGGACTCACAAAAAGGGGAAAAGGAGGTAAAAAAGAGTAAAAAGAGAAAAATAGCAAGTCTTTTTTACACCCTTTTTCACTCTTATCAAACCTAAGGATAGCCAAGAAGGAGACAAATCCCAATTAGACCCTACAAGGACATGAGGAACACTCTACTGATGAGCATGATGGTTTGGGTAAGTCTATAACTTAAAAAAATAGCATTTTTTTAATTATTTTGGGGTTTAGGAGGCCCTACAAACATTTTGACTAATTTTGATTGATTCAAGGGATGAATGGATTAAATAAATTAGCCAAAATAAGACAAGGAGGGGAATTCTTCAGAGTAAAGGGAGGCTAAATGATGGTTTGGGGAGGGAGTTTTGGGAAGCCCTTGGGCTTCCTAAAACAACACAACCTAGGCTATAGTTGGCCTGGATAAACCCATGGCCTAGCCCACTACCAATATGTAATACCCATGGTGTGGCCCACTTTCAGGCTACAAGTTATCCCAAAAATTCATGGCTTGGATTAGAAAGGGGTCAAAATAGGCCTCAAGAAGCCTATGAGAGCTCGGAGCAAGCCTAAAATGGCTAGAGAGGGGGGAAAGTAAGAAAAAATGTTTTTTGAGCTTATTTAAACATGTATTTTATTTCAATGCTCACATGACTAATCCATTGTCATGTTGCTTTGTATTGTAGATGTGAGGAGGAGCTAGTGAGCTAGATGGGGAGTCATCATAATTGTTGATACTACTGCCACAAGATGAGTGGTCATGTGAGGTGACAAACTAAGAGAGAGTGACACCATTTCTATAAGAGGCAATAAATTCTCTATTAATAGAGAACCAAGATCACCTATGGAGTGTCAAACTATGGTGGATAGTACATATACCATCTCTACATTATACCATATACCTGGTGAATGCATGGGTTTCAAAGAGGCGTGTGTTTTGTGGGCACTCAAGACCCATCAAACCCAAAAAATGCCCATTTTTACACCAAGATCACCTATGGAGTGTCAAACTATGGTGGATAGTACATATACCATCTCTACATTATACCATATACCTGGTGAATGCATGGGTTTCAAAGAGGCATGTGTTTTGTGGGCACTCAAGACCCATCAAACCCATTTTGAGCTATTAAAAAACCAACAAGCCCAAAAAACATGTGTTTTAGCCAAGATATAACCTAGGCCATAGATTTTTGGGTGAAAATATGCAACCTAGGACTCCCTCTCTATCCCTTCTAGTGAATGTCATCTTAGATTTTTATAATTTTGATTTGATATCACTTGTGTCCCTTCTATACAAGAGATGGAGATGGAACTATAGCTAGAGTTGGATTTGGATTACATAGTATTTGCACTTCTACCCATGGATTTGTTGTCAACTTTTTCTACCACCCTCCCTCTCTAGTAAGGATAGGTAATGTTTTCTTTTATCTTTTTGGTTCTTGCTTTTATTTGTTGTTGTGTGGCTTCTAGGTAATGCACAACACTCCTTGTTCATTTGAAAACTAATTTCTTGTACCTCAGGGGCATATGTAATCATACTTCTCATGACCTTATTCTTCTTGATGAATGTATATTAGCTCACTTGCAGCCTAGGCACCTTTCCAATCCTATTTGAGATTATCCACATGCTTGGACACCTCCCTAGTCTATTGTGCACACCTCCATACATTCCCTCTACTCTCTTGGCACTCCCACTCATTATCAAACCCTTCTAGTGATTCTCAAGACCATTTAGAGACTTGTTGACCACCCAAAATGAGATGTTGACCTAAGCCATAGATTATGGGGCTAAACCATGGCCTAGGCTACATATTTTGACCCAAAATCTGAGGCTTAGGCCTTAGCTTGGAATGCATGTTTTTTGGGCCTATTGGTTCCCCAATGGCTAAAAAAGGGAATTTTTTGGGTTTGACAAGTCTTTAGTGCCATATATGACTCCACATACTTCTTCTTCACTCTTTTTATTCATTATTTTAGATATCACACCTTATTGAATCCCGCTTGATTTATTCTTTGTGCTCTTGAGATTCCATTGTGACAAAGGATCCCCTATACAACTACATATTGATTTGGAGACTCCATTGCTACTTCCAATTGGTCCTACTTCATTTTATATTGATCCTAGCTTTTACAAGTTGTATTGCACCTAATTTATGCACCTATCTTGGGCTTTCACATCCCTATAATTTATAACTTCACTCCTCCTTACTATTTGGACATTGGTTTGGGCTTGGTTCTACACTATAACTTTGTCTTCCTCCATTGTTATCTCAAACATGGATTCTTAGTTGGTAGAATGTCTACATAGTATTTTGAGCTTGATTTGAAGGCACTTTATTATGTAAAATGAAACTCCATTGTTTTAGTGTAGTATGTATATTTTATAAGTTTTACTATTTGCATGTTATTTTAGCTCATTTTAAACATGTTTTAGAGTATTTTTTGAAGTTTATGCATTCTCCTAAACTTGAAAACATCTTTCCTCTTGAATTTTTTTTCATTGCATAATATTTCTTAGTTTTGGATCATTATATTATTTAGTATATTCTCTTGTGTTTAAATAGCTTAGTTTTTTTGACTCAAATGGCATTCCCTTGGTCATTCATATACTATAGATAATTTCACTTGAACAAAGGCATTAACTTAGGTTTTTAAAATCATATGCTCTTCCTACCTCTCAAAATTGTCATTTCCTTTCTAAAATAATATTTCAATTAGTAGTTTTGTGTGCTTCTAAAATGCATTTAATGCTTGGTAGTGTTACTTATCTAAATAGTTTACTTTCTCATTCTTTAATCATTGAATATCACCACCCTCTTTCTTGATTTACTGTGGTTATACCCACAAGAGATACCTTCATCTTTTATGCACTTGATCATGCTACCTTAACCTAGTTTACAAGTTTGTCTATATTTTGGTGTAAGTTGGAAAATTGGTTAGCCTATATATATATATATCAAGTATCCCATAGCATCCTTGAGCCTCTTAACCTTCCAGGTGTTGATTAGTACCCTATGTACCCCCTACCAAACCCTAGTGGCTCTATTCAAATTATTGGAGCCACATCTTTGACGTGGAAAGATTTTGCTTCAGCATAGGAGAACAGTCAATACACACTCAGAGCTTTAGCTAAGAAATAAAGGATAAATAAGAACACACGTGGATGGAACCCACCCCTAAGGAGTTTTTTGGTGTCTACACTAGAACTATTTGAGATATAATTTAATGTCTTATCTAACCATCAAAACCCTCAAAAGCCAAAGATCGATTACGTAACTAAATTAATTCATAAGAATTAATCTTGAGTGGTTTGATGCATGAATCATGATGAAAATTAATATAAATATAGTGAAAATAATGAGAGGGCACTGGAATCTAGATGAATTCATCATGGAAATAATGCATCCACAAGCAGATAGAAGAGAATTTATAGGTTGAGGTATGTGGTAAGTAGTTATTTATGCATCACCTTAGCATTCTTGAGAATATTCTCCCACTCCTTGAAGCCACCTCTCCTAATCATGATTCATATTTATAACTACCTCATTAGTGGGAAAGATCAGTCATGATCCTACACTCTCCAATTTTTCCTATATAAGGAGGTGATTTGTAATGGAGAAGAGAGGGTTTTTTCTATCATAGAAATGCTATAAAAATTGATCCATTTTGTTCTTTAGTCCAATTATGGTGAATCCCTACTCTGATAAGCACTTGTATTTTTCTTATAAACTGCATATATTTTGATTTCCAACCTTCTCAATATTGAAAACAGTATATGTCCATGGTGGTTTGATGAATGTCTATGATAGTGTCTATAACTTATTTTCATTTGTCATATATTTTACCTTTTTGTAGGTTTTTAGTCATCTTAACAGGTGATATGAAGTATGTAACATGGTCTTACAATGGTTGACTATGGAAAATGTTCACTAGTGTCTCATATGATATCTTTTGTTCATCATTCTCAACTAATGACTTAGCCATAACCTTCATATCAAAACACTGATGCTTGGATACTTTTGTTGAGTTGTGCAATAGGTTTCAATTCTTTATCATGTTTTTAGTGTAGTATAGGCAAGTCGAGGATACTAAGTTTGGTGCACCACCTTCATGTTTTCTTTCTTGTTTTTAGTTATCTCTCTCTCTCCCTCCCTTTTCCCTATCAAATCAATAGGTTTAGTGTTAGTCTAGGTGATCCATTAGAAGAAGCCAACCTTCTTTATAAGTCCACTCCAGCTTTAGGCAACCCACAATGTTAAAGTTTTCCCATTATGTCAATTGATTGAGGAATCCCAAAACACCTCATTGAAGGGTGAAATTTATATCAATAACTATTTCTAGCACAATTGATGGGACCATGATTATCATCTATTAAGGGATTTTTGGTGTTGTCCTTTAATATATCAGCCTCTAAAGGCATGACCTCAAACATCAATGACGACTTTAAATGTAAAATCTACTGATTTAGTAGTCCAAGTGCTTAAAGATTATCAATGATCAATATTTAGGTGATATTTTTGATCTTTTACTTCTTTTGAAGTGATCAAATAACCTAGTGACTTTGAATCCAACTCTAGGTTTCAATAGACTGAGCCCATATGTTATAATCAATAGGGAGTTTAAATCCCGTATGCCTCATGGTTGCCCAATAAAGGATCCACCCATTTATGCCATTCAATGGAGGTATCCCTCTTGCACTGGTCTACTATAATGATATCCCCATTGAATCTCTCAAAATCCTTCCATATTTCAATAGATAAATGATACCACTATCATTGATCACATCAAAGACATAACCCATATGTACACAGTATGCCATGTGCTTCAAGACAATGTAACTATATGTCTCCTCACTTCATCATTCAAAGGGAAGTCTCTATGGTAGTATAAATGTCTGAGGTTAGGATCCTTTCATAACTAGAATGACATTGGTGAGAAATTTTGCAGATAGTTTGAAGAGAAGGATGACCACTTGTCCCTCATTGAGAATCTCACCACTATGAAAAGGGCATCCTATGAGTTCCTCACTAATTTAAACTTGAAGTTCCAATGAACTTGGGATTGAATTTCAACCCAGGTAAGACCCTTATCTCATGAAATATTATTATATTATTCAAGATCTCTTAACTATGATATTTCAATCATGATCCAATCATTATGTGGAGTTTCCTTATCTAACGCCTATGATCATGATATTACAGTAGAATAGTCTCATTCATGCTAAAAAAATTGACCCATGCCTATAGTACCCCTATTACCTAAGCCCCTATCCAATCAACCCATTTGATCCTTTATTCCTTTAATGGCCAAACAAGAAATCCCATCTATAATCACTCCTAGTGAGTTTCATGAAGTTAAAATCCTCATCCAAAGCCTTGGAAATGAGCTAGTAGCACTAATAATAAATAAACATAGTTTGAGCCCCTTCTCTTGAATTATGAAGGTAGTGATTTTGGGATCATGAATATCAATGAGGGAGTATCCTTGAATGCTTACTATTTTCATGGTGAAGAGGAGTCCATTATGCCAAATATGGGATCACACACCATAATAGAGGATGTTTCTAGTTTTGAGGTTATTGCTCTTATTGATAAGGTTAAGGATCAAAGAAAATTAGAATCTAAGAGATTGATTGGTGAGAGGAATGAAAATGTTGTGAGCACCCATCTCAAGAGGTTTTCAAGTTGTAAGAGTGCTTCTTCATGCTCAAATCTCATTCAAGAGCAAACCATAGTGACCTATACTCTTTTTCACCATTTGAACTTTCTTGCCCTCTCACCATCTCCCTTTTCAAAGGAGGACCTATTATATGGAATGCAAGTGAATACTATAATGATAATTATAAAGCTAGCTTAAGTGAGTAATATGAATAAGAAATAGTTATTGGCAATCCTCTTTGAGCCACCAAACTAGAGAAATTAGATCTGCTACCAAAAGAAGATAACTATGACCAGCTAGAGCAACATAATAGTGAGAAAATGGAGAAGGATGGAGAGGAAGAAGTTGGGACTATCAACCTTTTTTATGAGTTTCCACTTTGTGTAATAGAGCAATACTTTCAGGATGAACAAAGTGGCAAATGGGAGCTTGTGCTTCAAGGAGATCATTCCAATCATCTAAAAAATAGTCTATAGATACTAACAAGTGATGGGGAGTTGTAGGACTTATTTAAGGTCCTGGAAGTAGGTTATATTCCCTTTCAAAAGGACTATAGTCTAAATAAAGATAAGAAGTGAATCTTTGGAAACAATAAATAAACAAGAGTTTGGTTCACTTTATATTAATTTATTTGATATTTTCAACATTGGCTATCAATTCCTTAATAAAACTATATATATTGGCATCCTTCTAAAAGACAATGCAAGCATGTTTTGGTCTTAGCCTCACAGAAATCTAAATTCATCTCCTTTTAGGGACAACTCCTCAAACATGCATGTTATCTTGTCAATAAGATTTCATATCAAGTAGTTGGCTCGGTTGAAGGGTAACAAAGAGGAGCCATTACCTATCATGTTCATTTTAGAACATGAAAATGAGCCTAAATATGTATGAGATCAATCTAAACATACACTTCTAATCACTCATGCTCCAAGCAAGATGGAGGAGTTATGAAAGATTGATTTTGAAGGAGAAGAGGTTACCAACACTATCATATGGTTTCCCCTCTTTTATTCTCTCATGGTTTCCATAAAGCTTTCTAGTTACATGAACTTAGTGAGAAAAGTTATTAAACATGTTCAAGAAAAGGTTGATCAAGGTACACTTCAAGAACAACATTAATTAAGATTTAAACTACAAGAAGAATTTGTCTATATCAAAGACGTGTTTTCTTCAGTTGATTCACTTGAATACATGCCAAGGAGGTTTTTAAGCAAAAAAGAAGTTTAGCCAACCAAGATGACACTCAATTAGTAGCTTGTTCATAACCTCTATCAACCACATGGAAAAGACCTGAAAGACTTCTAATTTGATTAGGTGGTTTGAGGCCCCTATGTTTAATTTTTACATAGTAGTTTTATCTTATTGTTATTTCCTCCAAGTGCTACTACACTTTTAGTTTAGTTTTTCTCATTTCCTAAGTGTTTTGTCACTTTTTTTTTTGTTCTTTGTTTTGTTATCTAGTTGGAGGTGGATCTCAGTTTGTTCTCAACAATGGATGAGTAATTAGTAGCAGTTGGATGTTTATTAAAAATATTTTTTTAAGGCTTCTATGAAACCATGCCCAATGGATGCACAAGGCTATTGATGTAGAGTGTTTAGCAGGTAAGCACCCCTAGAGGTTGCTAAGAATGTTGACCATTTTGGTTAACATTAGAGGATCAACTTTTAGTTCTTAGTGCAAGGTTTAATGGTAGGCATGAAGGCTTTTTAAACTTTTGGTTTAAGTTTGATAGGAAGAATGCAAAAGGGACTTAGCATATTTTCAAAACTTGGCCTTCACACTTATTGCTCAAGTTTTAGTCTTGGAGGTAATTGTTCAGAATTTGTGTTGTGCTTAGTCAGAGATTTTATTTCGAATAAAAGTTTCAAAGAGGAATTTATAGGTTATTTTGATGTAGTGCTTTAGAGAAAATGTTTGAAAGAGGCTACAAAGAGGGATATAAGCTTGAGTTCTGAATAGAAAAGCCAAACACCAATTTGTACAATTTTTATGAATAGATATGTCAAAGACACAAGTCCCAAACACAAATGTTGAAGACCTCATGAGAATTATTCAAAGTTTAATCTGTGGGGAAATTATAGTGAATAGTTGAATATTTTTCTACAAATAGAAATGTTGAAGGTTAAAGGCTAAACAAAAATTGTGAAGAAGAAATCATTTTTCAACATCAGGCTTGTTCAAAAAATATTTTTAGATTTAGTCATTTTAGTAATGTTTTAATCAAGAAAGTACATAGGATGAAGCCACATGGTGAAATCTCAATGACCCAATCCCCCAAAACCATCCGTACAGTTGAATGAATTTGTAAAAGTATCAGGTTAGTAGGATTATGCCACATGGTAAAATCTCATTTCATCTCCAAAGGATGGTCTACCTATAACTTCTTTTATTTCTTCAACACTTTGTTAATTTTGTAAGGATTGCTTGGTGTCACTCTCCCAGTAGCCTCGAGCCTATGTAAAAATTCCTTAAAGACTTAGTATATTTTTAATAAATTTATTAGAAAGTCTCCACATCAGAAAAGCTCTAGGTTTATAGGCTAGCAGGATGCTTCCATGTGTCACAATATCAACATCTTGGAGTCATTCATATGAATTCAAAGTAGGTGAGAAATTAATCAGGATGATTCCACATGTCATGATCATAATAACTTGACATCTTAGAGATGTCTATATAATTCCAATTCCCTCAGGTAAGTGATTCAATAGGATGATGCCACATGGTGAAATCCTGCTACTCTGCATCCCCAAGGTGGTTTATGCAATCCCAATAGTGTGTCAGAGCCTTGAGCAAGCAGGTGAATGAGATGATGCCACATGATAAGATCTCATTTCACCATAGGATAAGTAGTCAATACACACTCAAAACTTTGACCAAGCAATGAAAGAAAAAAAAAGACATGTGGATGGAACCCACCATCTAGGATTTCATTGTGTTTACATTGGCACTATCTGAGATAAAATGTGATGGGTTGTCTGACCATAAAAATTGTCAAAATACAAAGATTGGTTATGTAACTAAAGTGATTCACAAGCATAAAATTTGAGTGGATTAATACATGAATCATTAATAAATTAATAGAAATGAGGGGAAAATGATGAGAGGGAAATGAATCTATCTAAATTCATCATAAAAATAATGCATCCACAAGTAGACAAAAGAGAAGTTATAGGTTGAGGTGATGTGATAGATAGTTACATAGGCATGGCCTTGGCATTTTCCAAAATATTATCCCACTTCTTGAATCCACCTCTCCCAGTCATGATTCAAATTTTTAACCACCCCATTAGTGGGAAAGACTAGTCAAGATCTTGAGCTCTCTAATTTTTCCTATATAAGCAGGCAATTTGTAAGGAAGAAAAGATTACTCTTTCTAACACATAAATGCTATAGAAATTGATATGCCTTTTATCCTTAATCTAGGTATGGAAAATCCCTACTCTGATAAAAACTTTTATTTTTCCTCTGAACTAAATATATTTTGATTTACACCCTTCTCAATACTACAAATAGTGTATGTCCATGGTGGTTTGATGAATGTTTATGATAGTGTCTGCAAATTCCTTTCATTTGTCATATATTTTACCTTATTATAGGTTGTTTTTTATCTTAGAAATTCATTGAAGTGTGTCAAATGGACTTACAATAGTTGACTATGGAAAACATTCACTAGTGTCTCCTATGAGACCTCTTGCTCATCCCTCTTAGGTAATAGTTTGGACATGACCTTCATACTGAAACATTGATGCTTGGAGACTGGTGTTGAGTTATGCAATAGGTTTCAATTCTTGTTCATGTTTTTAGTGCAGTATAGGCAAGTGGAGGATACTATGTTTGGTGCTCACTTCCATGTTCTCTTTATGGTTTTTAGTTATCTCTCTCTCCCTTTTCATTTTTAAAGCAATAAGTTTAGCATTATTTTAGGTGATCCATTAGAGGAAGTTGACCTTTTCTGGAGGTCAACTCTAACTATAGGCAACCCATAGCCTTGGAGTGTTCCCATTGTGTTGACTGAGTGAGGAGGCATGAAACACCTCCTTGAAGGGTGAAATTTAGAGTGATAATAGTTTCTAAGGGCCTATTCAAAGGGTGTAACTCTAAGCGATAACAATTTTCTCAAACTTGATACTCAAAGTGTGTATGGTGAATCCCTACCAATCTTGATACTTGTTTATTTGCCTTTGAGATAAATTCAAGCTGAGTTATATTTTATTCATCTTGCACATGGTGTTTTGGAGATCATTGATGAATGTCAGTGATAGTTGTTTTGCTTCATTCCATTCATCCTCTTATTTAAGCCTCTATGTGAGTCCATCATCTCTCTACAGGTCATATGATGTGTGTCAAATGGTTTTGTTGAATCTAGAGTGTGGAAATGTCATTAGTGTCTTTTATTAGACCTCTTGACCCATCACCTTGGATTTTTTGGTTACCATATCCTTCATATGAAGGACTCATGTAATAAAGGCTATTTTGAAGTTGTATAAATCAGGTTTTAATCTAGTTATTTCAAAGTGTAATTACATGCATGTAGAAGAGACTATATTTTGGTGCATCACCTCCATGTTCTATTTCTAACTTTAGTCCTTTTATTTTTATTTTCCCTAAAATTTCAATAGGTTAGTTATTAGTCTTAGTTGAAACATCAAGGGAGCTAGCCCTATCTAGAGACTCACTTCACCTATTAGGCCACCCACAACTTAAAAGTGATTCCATGATATCACCTAATTAAGAAGGCCTGAACAACCTTATTTTAGGTTCAAATTAGAGTGATAACATTTATCACCACCTCAAAGGTATTCCCATCCACCACCCACATAAATGTGTCAATGGTCTTCTCCTATTGCCTCAAGAACATGGTAATATGATCAACATTGAGGGGAATATGACACATCTTCATAATCCCTTTGAGCCCTAATGTCAACAACTAGGCTCAATCTACTATTAATAGTCTATCTATAATATTTGATAGCTAATTAACATTAACACTCTATCATAGTATTTATCTCCTCTATAAAATATCAAATAATAATGCACAATTAGATTTTGATCCAAAAATCTAAAAGAAAGACTAAAAATCAAAGCAAAATAGTACTGAAAAGTTAAAATGGTCCTTACATTTTACGTTATTGGCCATTTTCATCATTTTCTTACTTTTTAATTGCATCAAACAAGCATTCAAATACACTCCTACTATACTATCCATACCCTGTAGTATCGACCAACACATTATTCAACTATATAAATGATACTATACTTTATCGACCATCTAATGATTCTATTGCTTTGAAAACACCCTATGGTATTAGCCATGTTAAGTGTTTATATTATATCATTCGGGTGTTAAATTTTATTAGACATGTATTGGCATAATGTTATTAGTTATATCATATGGTATTGTCTAGTTGACTAATTTTATACTAGATTGGCTATACCATTTAGTATTAATCAGCTCTTCACCTAACTACATCATCCATACCCTATAACATCATCCATGAATTTATTATTCCCCTTAAAAATTGTATCATCCTAGTCAATATAGTTGATTGAGGGTGGTGATTTCTTTCCATGGCCTAAATAAATACTCTTAGGCCTGTTTTCAACCTTTCATTGACTACCCTTCATAAATCTAGTTTATTTTATGCTTGTTGGGGAAATTTTCATTACAAAGATTTGCCCCAATGCCTAAATTTCTTAATCTAGTTCATTTTTACCCAAAATGACAAAATAGATAATAAATTCACCACCTACTTGTAGGAATCTTTCGCATCTACAATGTACCCTCTAGCATTTTTGCCTCCTTGTCCATGACCCATTGTATCTCAAATCACTAAATTTATATCACAAGGCTTTAAGTTTTTCAAAAATTGTGAATGCATAAATAAATAGTTCTTACCAACTTATAGTAAAAATTTCAAAATTGCAAAATTATAGTTACTTACCAAGAGATTCCATTTTTCACCCATATTTATATTTCCATTGGTCCTTTTCATGAACCAAAAAAAGACTTAGAATCCTAGTGAGAGAGATTTTTTTTTGCTAAATTTTTTTTTGGTTAAAATTTATATTTTTATCTTATTTTCTAGGTTTTTCTTTATCTCTTCTTGGTGGGTTTCTTATATCACATGTGACACACATAAACTTGTCTATAATCAACAAATGAAGGTACACATGTTCATTTTATTTAATTTTAGTTCTTTCAATATTATTTTAGTTATGGTATTTTGTGTTGCTATATTTTTTTTTAAGCACCATCCCATGTTACATTATTGTGATACATGATTGGCTTCAGGTAGGGCATATGTATACACCTAATATTTTCAATTTGGCATTTTATTGTTGCTTTCTCTTATAATAACTTGTTGACACATCAATCTCCCTAAGTGCATGCCTTAAAGGGTGCACCAAGAATGGGATGAGATTTGTTTATGGTACTTTGCAAGGGATGTTGGCATTCTATCATGTTACACCATCACTAATATCATTCATAACTCCTCTAAGTATTTATCTATCTTTCCATTCCATCGACTTCCTATCTATATTTTCTAGCTTTCCTATATCCTAAGGTATTGACCATTTATTTTGTGCCTTTATCCTTCATATCCTTTATCAATATACCCAATAAAATTATGAGTGTGTCTTTTGACATTTTTATTATATCACCTTCATTGATACCATGTTATGCCAGTTGAAATCTTCTAATTATATTGGCATGTCTGATATCTTCAGCTTAGAGTTTAAGGTTGGTTTTGGATATTATAACCATATACATAGGGGACATATTTCATTCCTAATAGAATATATCTCTTTCATATACTCTATGTGCACTCACATTTATTACCTAAATAATATTTGGGAGTGTTAGTGTTTTAAAGCCTTATATTTTTACGTCTTATCTTATGGTGTCATTAAAGTTAAATAGGATGAGTCTTTGAGAGTTTTGAAATAAGGATATTTAAATCTACTTGTAACCAATTAATATCTCCAACCTACAAAATATATTGAAAAGCTTTAATTGAGATAAGGGAAAAAATGAAGCGTTGATGGCTCCACCCCAATGTAAGTATATATATCCCTATATTGTTTCTTTTACTTAGTTTATTATATGTTGTTTATTAATTTGTGATTGTATGTGTATATCCTTTCTTAGGTTCTTCCTTATATTGAATAAGGAATTAAAGATATAGGGTTGTTTAGGCTTTCTAATTTATCACCTTAGGTTTCATAGACCCCCATTTGGTTGACCATTACACCTTACCAATTTTTACAATCACTTACCCATAATTTACTTTACTTGCATATTTACAACCATAGTTACAAGCATTTACCTTTGTTTAGGTCTATTGAGAGGTATATCCATGTGTCACAGGCAAAATCTTTAGAATGCCTTCTTCTTGACATTTTAGTTGTAGGTTACCCTCTTACAGATCTACATTTATCATTGGTACTTACCCTATTTCCCAAGTATACGTGGGCTCTATTTTATTGAACTTATTTTAATCTTGATTTATTGAGAGAAAGAAGATTGTTTTAAGTCATCCTAGCTCATGCATACAGTCTTAAAACCTTTTGTGGAATAAACACCTCTAAAATATGTATTATAATTAGTGAAAATATCTTATTGTTGTTCCTCAGATGTGACAACCTTAGAATTCATTTCATTTTAAAATTTCAGGATTGTATGTAGTATCTTATGTAATTCATTAGGTTGTAAATGGATTTTTTCTCAAAATGTATAAATAGATACAACTTGTTTATGGTCAACACCATCAAGGTCATATGGATGTATTTGATCATTATATTCATTATCTTGCTCATAATTTGGTTCATAAATAGTTTCAAGATGTGGCATACCATCATTAAAAAAATTGTATACTTCTAAGTGTTCATTGTTAGCATTTGCATCATCAAAAGAAAGACTTTGAATTTCATCAATTTTAGCCATTTTAGATAGATCTGATTGATCTAAAGATATCTTATTATGTTCAATTTCAATACCATTTAATATAGCACTTTGACTTAGAGGGATAAAATAACTAATCTTATTAGATGGCATAAAATATGATTATGACAAACTTTAAGTATAAATTATTGTGATAAATGGGGAAATCAAAGATCAAGTCTAAAAATCATAATTAAATTATTGAAATATGAAACCCTAGGAAAATCGGAGACCCTTAGGAAAACTAGTATTTCTACGTTCAAGACAATGAAATGGGTTCAATAATATTTTTTTTAATCTATTTTAGGATTAATGTGACCTTAATATCATAAAATTGATTGAATATTCATAATTATTAAGATGTACAATTATTAAACAAATCTAAGTGTAACTAGATAAATATAGTAACCTAGTATTTATGAAAAACACTAGTATAATTAATAACTTAACTTATTCATGTATGTGAAAATCTATAGTGGAATACAGTTGCTAGCACAATAAAAAGGTTCTTGTGTGTTTTCAAATATGAAAATAGAGAGTTTATGTCTATTAGACAAGTTTGCACTTCCCGAATGGTTTTGTTACCAGGATGCTATCTACTAGAATATAGATCTATCTTGTGTATTTTTGTCAATATATGAATGTATCACCCATTATGATTATGTCAAATGAGGATTCATATGTTTCCTAATCTATATAAATACACATAAATATATCTATTTGGCTTTAGCTTGTTTCAAACCTTAGCTATGCACTATTACAACAACTATAAATCTAAGACAAAGTGTGAAAGGTAAGGGTTGATATAACTTTATCCACTCCATACGACTAATTTTTTCCTACATATCTAATAATACAAAGAGGGAAGTCAGACCACATGTAGTTCTCCCACCTAATTGAGCTTGTGTAATCTTGTGTAATGCTAGTATGGAGTGAAATGATGTGCATGGGTTTCAACACTTAAATCTATGACTTGACCTTGAAAATGGTATTGAAATTTAGCTTAGGGATTTCTCCTTTGAGGGATTTCAGATTTGTAATATTTTAGGTAGTTCCTCTCAATGTGTAGAGTGATTTCTAGTGATGACTAGATATGTCGAGATAGGTGCTAGATAGGTAAATTATTAGGTTTTATATGTCTATATAGTTGACTCTTTGGGTAATTTTATATGAAAAAACATGAAAAATGTATGGTTTGACCCTTTTGAACAATTTTAATTTTGGAAACTAGTCATTAAAGGGTGTGGGGATAGGTTTGGCCTAAGTGGACAAGTTTGTAGTGACTTATTTGTCTATGAGGTGTAGACCTATCCAAAAAATAAGAACACTGAACTGAGGCTAAGAGAGAGTCTGAGAATGATATTGATTTTTTTGGGAAAAGACTAGGAATACCCTATGTAAAAGTAACAAAAATTTATAAGGCCGAGCCCATATATGGATAAATGGTTGTGATGAATGGAAAATAAGGGTCATTAGTGTAAGCATAAGTTAAGTAGGTTAAAGTTTGGCCAAATTACACATTTTCACATGTCCAATACCAAATATGAGTGTTTACACTTATCAATAGTCACACTTTTGAACATTGATAGAGTGGGATGTTATATGTTATATCTTCCAAACATAGACATTGAAAAGTAAGTTGAGGATTAGAATGGTTATTTTTTATTTTGAGTTAGTGAGATTCAGTGTTCAAACACTATCCATGTTTATTATAATGTCCATGTTTCATATTGGTTTTATATATTTATTCAACATTGACTAAACACTCACCATTGAGACGTGAATCACACTTAATGAGAGTTGGAATGGCCCCAGTCTCATGAGGTAACAAGATGGTTTTCCCAACCTAATAGAGCATTCGCTTCAAGACCAATATTTTACATTTTAAAGGTAGAGGATTCACACAATATGGATAGATGTAGATCCATACTGATCATATGAATAAATAGAATAAATGAACCAATCTAATATTAACCCACATATTTGTATGAAATTTAGTGAAATTATATGGGGGCCATGTAGAGTACTAGATTTCAAGCACGATCAAAATTAGGGAAGGATACAAAGGAGAGGATAAATATGAATGCACTTACAACCTACAATCCAAATAAGCAATGGGAAACAATTTACAAAAGAGATTAAACATGTAAAAAACAAAGTATAAGTTACATAACAAGCTAGCCTTATATGGAAACCATAATAAAAAAGGACATAAATATTATGGAATTCCCAATAATCACAATGGACGCAATCCACTCATATCTACATATCTTTAAAATAAAAATGACCACAATCCATTCATAGATACATACCTTAAAAAACGTTCAGTAATTTCATGGCCTCTTTCAAGTACACAATAATGAAATTCATTTGGTATTTTGTATTCATGTATTTTACCTTCTTTTACTTCATGTTATTTAGGATGATGGTTGTGGTAGTCACCCTCAAAAATAATGTCTATGCAATTATAGTTTCACCTTTCTTTATGTTGTGGAATATATTCTCAAGGTTTATGATTCCTTATTAGGTAATTTACCTTATCCCCTTAAAACATTGGGTTCTTACCATATTGGCTGTGTTTTAATATATAAGCTAAAGGAAATTGTGGGGTGAAATTTTACAGATTATTTCTATATGGGGGAGATTGTATTATTAGGGTTGAATCCAATAACCTAGATGCTCTATAGATTTGAATTGGGGTTTGACCACTTTAATTTGGACTTGGGAGTTTATGTCCATGTATATAGGGTGCTTGAAACTAAAACCACTAGAAAAAACTCACCTTTCCATGATGTTTTGATGGATGTCAACACTTTATTCTAAAGCTCATATTTTAACATAGGCTATGAGCATGGTGAATTGGTCGAGTAAGACCCCTATTCTTAAATACCCATCATGGAAATAACACAACTGAACCATAGATATGCATACCAACAATCATGATGGTCATAAAAAAATAACTAAATGTAAATTACAACAACAAAAACCCTAGTTGGGATGCTTAGATAACAATGGTTGAGCCCCTTAGACAATTTATTATTTATTACTTAGAAACCTCTCTCATAACATAGGGTTGCATTTTTCCACTTGATTTTTTTAATTATTGTTATATATTAGGTAACATAATATAAAAATTAGCGTGGTGGTAATTGAGGAAGGTCCACTATACATTGGTATAACTTACAAATAATTCTTTTGAACTTTTCTTACAATTTTTTTGAATTTATTTCATTTTTTATCTAGCCATGGAGAACATCACACAAATGTAACCAAAATGATAAGTGTAGAGTGTTTAAAATTCTTATATATTTTTTTAATAATAAAAGAACTTTTTTTTTTGGTTATTCTTTGAGATTTAGTTGTTTACATGTTTTGTGCAAGACCACATATATAATTTTGTTCGACAATAAAAATAACCTTAAATGGCCTCTCACATTGGCCATAAAGGTAACATATGGATCATTGAAAGAGTTAAAATAAACTTTTGTTCAATTTTTTAGGGTCAAATATTGAACCACTTTCACAACCCTTTACAATCTTATTTTAACACTTGTATTTTTATTGTTACATAAAATATTGACTCTATTTTTTTCCTTTTTAAAAAAAATTACAAGTACACCAAAGCAAAATATTAAAAAGCATTAAGAGCTTTCATAAGTTTTATCATGTTTAATCCATTATGCTAACATATTTAGGTTGAATCATAACCAAGTTAAAAGGGTGGGGGTGTGGGAGGGGGGGGCGTTGGTGGGAGCTGACGTGGCAGCGAGGGCGGGGGCTAAAACAGAAACAAAAACAAACCAATTAAGTGTGCTTGTCAAGAAAATCCAAAAGTATCCTCTTAAAAGATATAATAAGCATGGAACACAAGGAAACTTTACTGTAATTTTTGAATTTCGATATTAAACTAGGCATCATTGAAATACAAATATCATGATAAATATTTTACTGGTATGTGATGAACATTTAAAAGAGTATCAAATGTGCTTCTCACCCTTATAATAGACAAGGTTTCATAGATTGAAATGAAATGAGATTTGTCAAACTTGATGTTTTTTTTATTAACTAAAATTTTTCAATAAATTCATAAAACAATTTTGTGGATTTTATATCCATAAATCTATACATGATTCATTGATTAGGGTTACTCTATACATATTTATTTGGTTAATATTTTTTATTTTGATCATTGATGCTTGAGGTTAGTTTTGGAAAACATATAACTTTTAATAATGTGTTTATAAAATTTGTGATTTTGGTAATAAATATCTTATAATAGTCACAATTTCATAGCTTGCAATGAATGAGAAATGTTAAAATTATTGACACTCTAATAGATTCATGGACATATTATAGTAGATTGTCATATATTATGTAAGTTGTTATCTATATGCACCAATTTCAATAGTTGTTTTTCCACTGCCACTAGTTTTTTATCCCATGTTCCCTTACATGGTAGTTTTTGGTTGTCCTCCCAAGTAATTCCCACTAACCAACAAATCCTACATACCAACCCCTCCTATTGGTAAGCTCATTTTCACATACATAAATCTAGTGTAAGGAATCCTTGGATTCACCACAATATTTCACATAATTAACCAATGTCATAGTAGCTTGAAAAACTTCTCTTAAAAAAAATGACACACACATGCATTAGGTTTAGGAAAACTTAGAGTTGAGACCTCATAGAGTTGCACATCAACATCCAATTATTTTTGGATTCACATCTTTCATCATAAATTGATTCTCCTCACTTAGGGACGTTTTACTACACACCATCTATTCCTTCCTTATTATAGCATGTATCATTTTCTCACACACTAATAATGTGCCCTCCCTATTCCATAAGAGTACTCATGGCATTTAAATGACATAGTTCCCTCCCTATTATGTGTTTATCTAGATAAACATGGTATCTCCTTTTATGGCCAGTAATTCATCATTCTTATAAACTGTATTGATATAAAATGACAATTAAATAATATTAACTTTAAAAAGCTAAAATGATTGATGAGAAACTTTTGTTAAAATTTTAGGAACTTGATAAAAGAAAATAAATTTTATAATCCCACCTTATCACTTATAGCTAGTGTTTTAAAAATAATTCATAAGATAATAACTTGGTAAAATTAATAAAACACCTTTGCCTGACTATCTCCAATGAAAAACCTTAGTTGTTGTAGAAACCATGTTTGTTGTTGTGCATGTTCATGTTTTCTATAGAAGAAGGCAAACATGTGGGTGTTGTGAAGTACTAAATTTTTTTGGGCTCACAATCAATTTTCTCCAATGCAATTTTTGAACAATAAAGAAATATTTCAAGAATAATGGCCCCTATATCAAATGATGATATAGGCCATACAAGTAAGGATTATCCTATAATAGGTAATGCCTAGGTTAAACCTTCCTTCACCTTAATCAAGGAATTTTTTAATGAAACATGTGAAATGCTTGGAAAATTGTATTCTATTAGTTATTTTCTTGGGAAAATTCCTACAACTTCACTTCTTTTGGCCTAGACAAATCAATTTTGCAAATCATTGGGCATCTATAACAAACTAGCGATGAATCTAACTAAAGGGTTTTTTTGTTTCAATTTAGTTCAAAGGAAGAAACTGATAAGGTATTGAAAATATCCCCTTGGAATGTATATGGATCATATCTAGGTCTCCATAAATGGACAATTGATTTTAATCTTGAAAAAACCACTAAAATTATTTTGACATTCTAGGTGCAATTTCCAGGACTTCCTATGATTTTCTATCCA
The DNA here is from genome assembly GCA_037957365.1 of Torreya grandis. Taxonomy (NCBI): domain Eukaryota; kingdom Viridiplantae; phylum Streptophyta; class Pinopsida; order Cupressales; family Taxaceae; genus Torreya; species Torreya grandis. The sequence continues at coordinate 3,133,979 of JARHVA010000053.1, read as the reverse complement.
AATCTAGATAAGATTGTAGGATCTCTAGGAATAATTTTGAATCTAAAATCCTTATAGGGATTTATTTAGAGACACACTCAGAGGGTCTGTGTCAAGTTAGATCTAAGTAAAAACATTCTAGATTCCATTATGCTTCATGTTGGTGGGCTCTCATTTGATCAAAATATAGTTTACTTGACATTACCAAACTCTTATTATTATTGACATGATAATAAGTATCCCACATTTAATTTCCCAAATCATCTTGCAAAAAAATATGTGCATGCTAAGACCCAAAAGCCTCCATTAAATAAATATGACATATTTAAGGATAAAGTTGTAATTGTATCTCTAACAAATGATGTAAGTGTTCCTCAAGAAAAAGGAGTAAATGGTTCTTAGGAGTCATTAAAGACATCTTGGTATATGGTTTCCTCTAAGAAATATTTTGTCCAAGTTTCCAAATCAATAGGTCCTCCCAAGATATTTAGGGCTATTAATGAAGGATTCACCATTGATAGTCATGTTACTTTAAGGGATATTACTCATGTACCCTCTGGCTCTATGAAGGTGTCACAAACTCTAAAATAATTGGTATGTTGCCAGAATATGGAAGTTATGATTGGTTATGCCAATCATGCCAATGAGAATCCATACAGTTATTTGGAAAGAATGGATGAGGTGACGCTTCTATTTTCCTCTTCCTAATCATGAAATTTATATCATGGAATGTAAAGGGTCTCTTAGACAACCCCAAGAAATTTATTGTCTGATATTATTTGAGAGCGTAGTGTTTTCTTAATTTTCTTTGTCTTCAAGAGGTAAGAGTGTTTATTTTTTACTTTAAGCAACTTTTAACGACATTTTCTCAACAAATTTGTAAGTTGATTCTATTAATGATCTAAGAAGAGGTGGCATTGTAATATGTATCCATAAAAAATGGGGGGTTAATATTGTGGATTAAGGGCATGACCCTTATGCTTCATTGATTAGGATCATTTATAGATTAATAATAATGTTTTGGGAATTTAATATATTTATGCCATGTGCGAAGATCCCCAATGAGATACTTTGTGGAGTTAGCTTGTTATATTCATTCCCACTACTACCTAGGTATTCTATGGAGATTTTAATATGATAGAAGTTGATTTTAATAAAATAAGGGATCTTCATAGCTAATTAAAAAATTGCTTGGCTTCAATTCAAACTTATTTTTAAAGCCAACAACCCTAATTATATGGTTAAGATGCATCTTGATCACTGATGGTTTACATGGAATAATTTTAGGTAGGGAATCAAAGTATTTTAAGCTGGCTAGACCACGTGTTATCAAATAATATTTGGTGATACATTCTAACAACAAAAGGCCTCTTAGTTTTTGTTGAACTTGTGGTAGTATTATCATATTACTACCCTATTTCATAGTCTATCACTTGCACACATATGCATGCCTTGACATTACCCCAAATATGGGGGTTAACTTTATTTTTGACATAAAGTAGTTATCAGTTGATGATTTACACCAATAATTATTTTCTATTGTGGATCATAAATCTCTTGGGTCAAATGATTTACCTTATGAGTCCTATAAAAAGATGTGATTAGTTATGGGATAGGATCTCCATAAAGCTTACCAGGAAACCCTTGTCACAGGCTCTCTTAGTGTTTTTTTTAATCAGGGTTATATTAAACTTATTCCCAAAGTGGGTGACCCTTATTTGATTATCAGTTTGAGGTCGATTACATTATTAAATGTTTTATATAAAATCATTTCCAAGGCAGTGGCACTTAATCTTAAGCCTCATCTTCATAAAACTATTTCAACTCATCAAATAGGTTTTGTGTTGGGAATATTTATTCTAGGTAATATTATTATAGTAGATAAAGGTATGGCATGGGTAACAGATTCTAATCAAGACACATTTTTTCTCAAATTAAATTTATATAAAGCTTTTGATAAAATAGAGTGGCCTTTTGTAATTGATATGGTGTAAAATTTAGGCTTGGGACTACTTTTGTTTGTCATGTTCAAAATGCTTTTTTTAGATGCTAATACAAAAATATGCATATCAAAGCTTTTTCCATGCATTGAATTGCATTGCTTTGTAAGACAAGTTTTCCCTCTTGCTCTATACGTATTTATTTTAGTATCAAATGCCATTTGTAAGCTTCTTATAATTTATGTTAATATTGGTTTAATCCATGAAATTTCTCTTCCACATTACCCTAAACAACTTATTTATAGTCATTTTGTGAATGATACTTTATTTATTTTGGAAGCATGAGAAAGGTGTATTGACAATGCTCTTAGTTATTTACACACTTATTATAGAGATTCAGGGTCTATGATAACTGGTATAAAATGCAAGATATTTGCATGTCCTATGTTGATCCTCCTAATTGGGATTTGAAGTATCAATGGAAGTGGCTTAAGCCTGATACTTATTTTACACTTGTGGGCATACCATTTGCATTTCACATTACTCCATTGTAGTTTTGGCATCATGTGATTAATAAGGTTAATACAAAATTTGAAAAATGGAGTAACTAGCCATTATCTTTGGTAGGTAATTCTTTGTTTGCTCAAAAAAATTATAGATTGTTTATATTTACTATTCTTCTCTTATGGCCCCCTCTTAGGGTGCTCACAAAAATCAGGATAGAGTTTTCCAAAATTTATTTTAGGGATTTAATCATAAATATAAATACTTTACCAGAGTGTCCTATAAAACTTATATGATGGATACAGATGTAGGAGGTATTGTTTTTACCAATTCCTATATGCAAGGGTTTTTTCTCACTGCTAAGTGGGTAATTCATTCGCTAGAAGGAGATGAGGCTCGGAAGATTATTATGACCTACAAATTTTCCAAATAAATTCCTAGTGGTAGTAAAATATGGGGCCATACGCATAGGTTGAATTGGCTAGTTAATCTTGCATTAATTAAAATTCAAGGTTCTTTCATGTTGTAACAAATATGGAAATGTTGGGATAAAATAAAGTATTTATTTTATTGGGACATGTCAAAGTGTGATTATCAACAGCTTTACCTTTATTTCATTTGGTGGTCTCCACTTTTGTCTAATTATTAGGGGCCACTGGCGTGGGATAAAAATTGTCAGAGTATTCAATTTATTTATTAGATTAGGTTATTTACCATATCTCATGTTCTCCTAGGTGCTTTATCTTTCCATTTATTTAATTATTCCCACACACTTATGTGTGGATATTTCATTTATCTTATTTTAGATATTATGAGATATTATATATTTATCTCTTAGATATTATGGCAATATTTTCTAGTTGTTTCTATCCTTTAGGGATAGTTATCTCTTAGTCCTAGGTTTAATATTTTAGCTTTATCTCTTAGTTATGATTGATCACTTAACTTGATATCTTAGTTATGATTGATCTTCCTTCCTATTTATGCAAGGCATATTCAGTGTATTGGACAAGCTTTGGAGATATAATATACAACATTGTTGCTCTTTGTTTTGCATATCTAGTTGGAAGTATATTATGTCAAATTACTTTAAGATTATTATTATTATGAATGTGATGTTCTACTAAAACCATAGATCCTTTTGTCTTGAAATAATTTTATTATTATTCCTTTCTTTATTTACAAAGGAATATTACATATAGGAGATATTCTAAATTAGCACAATGGCACTCCTTTAGATTGGCCCTTTTTTTGAAGAAAATTCAAACTTCAAGCCAAAGATAAAATAACTTTTGAGATTATTAGAAACAAACTAGAAGAATTGATCATTTCAAGAGTAAATTTTCACTCTAGTCATCACTGGTGGGATGTTTAGTGTTGGCCAAATTGGGATGTGTTAACTTCAATACAACTTCACTTTGGTTCAAGTTAAAAGGTTTTTCATTAGTTAATATTAATCAATGTTAGGGCATTCATGACACATAAACCACTTGGGGCCAATGTTTTTGATTTATTTGGAAGCATGTGGCTCAGCCAAAAGTGATTTTTTTACTTGGTCACTCCAACATTAGGGGCTTCCTATGGGTCAGAGATTACAACATTTTGGAATAGAATATCCCAATATTTCATCATGTTTTTATGTCCTACTCTATTGCTAAACAGTTATGGCAATGGGTGGATTTGGTTCAAAGCCTCACAAGTGATACTCTTTCTATGCATCACATTATTCTGGGGGATAATATTATCATTGTAAGGTTGAATGTGCTTTGGCATGCTCTCAAACTTTAAATTTTATTTGAATTTAGAAAATCATGTTGCATCTTCATTTTTAGAGGTAGTTATTTGATGTTTCTATTAATTGTTCATTGTAATTGGGTATACTTGCTTCAGTCACCTTGCATATACACATCTGGATAGATAAAAACCTTGTAAACTTTACTTATTTCAAGAAAATTCTAAGTTTATTATAACTTCTTGTCCTTATTATTGCTCTTGGCTTGTTTGATGTCACTTGTTGGCACTTTTGCTAGAGAATATTGTATAATATCAAAATTAATACTTGTATTTGCAATTATTGTATAATAGTTATGATAATATCCATTTTCTACCATCATGATCTTCTAAACTCCTCGAGTTTTTTGCTTTGCCACAACAAGTTTTCTATTATAAATTTAAAAAATATGGTAAGGAGCAGTCCTTGTTAACTCTTCCAATCCATTGATTATCAATAATATCACATGGAAGCATAGGCACTTGAATATATCCAATAAGCTCTAGAACTCATTCTTCCACTCAAAGTGATATTAGGTTCATGCTTAGTTGAAACATTTGCATGCATAGCTAAAACCTAGTTTGTATAATTGCTAGACTGGCAATTGAAAATAGTCATCAATTTCATTAAAATGAGGTTTTTTAAAATGTTTACTTTAATTATAAATTACCATCCTTAAGTTTTACCATGGTAAGTTGGTTTCCTTGATCTCGATCAACCCTCTAGTCTTAAGTCATGCCCTCGATCCTTCCATGATTGTAATGTTATAAGCATACTTTGATATCTTGCTTTTGTAATTCATAAATGGATGTTAAGCATTCATCCTTAATTATAAGAGTAAACATTTTATCACATTGACTTAATGTTGACCTACCCATATAGATCAACTGAGATAAACAACTATAGTATAAATAATTAATCAGAGTTTATCATAGAAAGATGAAGTGAGATTGATAACTATGGCATAGCCAACACAAGAACTAGACCAAGTATATAAATTTAAAATGACAAAATTAGGAATCATTTAAACCACTTAGTATTTGAATAAAAGTGGGTTAGTGTAGAAACACTCACACATGCCTATCCACGTACTTTAATATGACATTCCTAGTAAAGTTGTCACTAATGTATACGCTTACCCGAGTGCCTACATAAGATATAAAACATCCAGTACCTCAATAGGTAATTCAGAAATTTATAGCAAATAACTATAAGAAGTAATACATATTCAACAAAAGAATCATCACACTAATCTTGCATAAGCAAGATCTATCAAATTCACAAGAAATAGGCAGTGATCATGGAAATGAGTTTTTCCAAAAGCAATGTAAAGCTTTGAAACACATTACGAAGTTCATAAACAAGTAAGGGATGATATTGACATCCCAATGGTAGCTAACTTAAGGAGGTTACATCAAAATTATAAGTGTACATATTAAACTTCTTGAGATGTTTCAACAACCATGCTTATGTTCCACTTTGGAACATCTTACCTTTTTATGATACGAAGTTAATCTCAAGGTATAGGTCAAGACATGCTTGATTAATAGTCTTGTTAAGTGTATTCATCCCTTACTAGATTATGCAAACAAACTTAAAACATCATGGTTAATTTACTCATGAGTTCGAATAACTCAATACACTTATAGTAGGTATACCATTTAACCTCATTATTTAAGTGAATCATGCTTCAAATTAGATCAATGTCCTTTAGACTAAGTATTTCATTAAATTTTATTACCTTAAGGATTTTAAAACATTTATCTCTCTTAATTACTAAGAAGAATGATCAATTTCAATCTAATGATTAAAAATCAAATCATTGGCTTGCAATATTTTCTTGTCATTATGTGAAAATAGGAAACCTTGTTATCATACCAAAAGTCATTTCCAAGCGAGGAGTAAATGTTCCTCAATCACATATTGATTCCATTGAAATAGCCATTGGAATTTCAAACCTTAATTCACTTATCTATTTACAAGCTTACTTTTAATTTATCTTTAAGAAATATATAAGATTTGAATAACATTATTAATATCATAATTTCTAAGTGACTATACAAGGCTGTTAAAACACTCCTATCACTTTAAATAGTGATAATATTGGTTCTATTTAAGATAATTGCCTTCTAATAATCACTAAAAGATATTAAATCCTAATCACTTTTTAATTTAATGCTTAACAAAAAGTCTATTAGCAATTAAAACCCTTCATAGGTTAAGTTAAGTCTTATGCCTTATGGTAGTCCAATTAAGACACCATCTCGTATTTGAAAATGATTACATTATTAATAATTATTAATAGCCCATCAGTCTTACATGAATTCTTTGGAAGTCTCTAAAATATTCTTTTCAAAGAGTTTATTCTCATAATTTTAGATTTAGATAGTTTAATGTAGTTTTAAAGTCTTTATATAGTTTTAAGGTTATCATGACACAATTGTTTATGATAAGGAAAAAAAGATTAATTTGCACGTGAAGAAAAACAATGCACTTTATTCATATAAATTATGACTTTCCAACTTTTTGTACACTTCAACAAATACAATGCTTGCATATTATCTTACAAGTGAATCTATTAACTTCTTCTGAAAGAAACTAACTAATCATGACCATAACCAACTAATTTAATGTCATCTACGGGAAATAAGAAGACCAATAGTTTTCATAGTCATATTAGCTTAAGAACTTTATGCATACATATACATGTAAAAATATTATTGTTTGAATTGGTTCCCTTTATTCAATTTGCATCAACATAATCAATTTAGGCATAAGAATATAAATTTCAAAAGAAACTTTGCCTTCAAATAAATACTCAAGCCATACAAGGTTTGACAATTAAATGTACAACATCAATTCAAAGTTTACAATAGTGGAATCATTATTATTAATACTTCAATGATGTTATGGTGTGGAGCTAAAAGCTTCAACTGTTTGCAGACACAATGAAGAGGATGCTGAAGAACCAGAGGAACCGGCGTCAGCAGTATGACCGACGTCGGTCATAGACAATGGAGAAGGAGACCGGCGATGGCAGGTAGTCGGCCGACGTCGGCAGCACCAGACAAGTAGGGACCGGCGTCGGTCGCCTGTGCGGTCCAGAACTATTCGTTGCATGAACAGTTAGTTAGTTGAACCGAGTGTTTGCATGCTAAGGGGCTAATTTAAGTCACGGGCTGTGTGTCTAATTTTAGTAGTTAGAGTTCTATTTTTGTAAGCATGGGATCCTATTTAAAGACCCATAAGGCATGTATTGTAATTAATTCTAAGGCAAGTAAAAGCATTGAAGCTAGCAAGGTCAAGGAGATCTACAGGTGTAAGGTCAAGGAGATCAGCTGAAGCATTCAAGGAGGAATAGCAACTCAGGCTTTAGAGTTGTTGTGTTGAGCAAGAGAGAGAGGGAAGAAGGTCTTGAGGTGTGGCAAGCCTTTGAGGTGGAGGAAGAAGTGGCATCTTCCTTATTGTATTTTCTTCTAGTAGTATTTAATACAAGAGTGTGTATTGTCTCTCAAATTCTTTGTTGTCTCATGTTTTTAGCTACTTTATCATTTTGGTATAATTTTGTGTTTAATTGCATATACGAGAAGTAATCAATTGTGCTCTAATTGGTAGAGCTATAGATCCCCTGACAAGTGGTATCAGAGCTATGGTTTGCAGGAAGCAGGGTATTGTTTTTGATTACAGGTCATTCACAGGGTTTTCTGATTGAGTGGGAGTTCAGCAATGGCAGAAGAAAGTAGGCTATGAATGGAGAAGTTTAATGGCAAGAATTATCAACATTGGAGGATGCAGATTGAGGACTATCTGTATCAGAAGGATTTGTACTTACCATTGGGTGGGGTTGCATGCAAGCCCACAGATATGAAGGATGAAGAATGGAACATTCTTGATCGGAAGGCTCTCGGTTCCATAAGGTTGAGCCTTGCATCAACTGTGATTTCTAGCTTATCACTGTGCAAGACAACGGAAGAGTTGATAAAGTCCTTGGCTAATTTATACGAAAATCCCTCAGCTTCTAATAAGGTATATCTTATGAAGCAGCTATTTACTTTGCAAATGCAGGAAGGTGGATCGGTACATACTCATCTCAGTGATTTCTATGGTTTGGTAAACCAACTAGCTTCAGTCAATATTGTTTTTGATGATGAGGTAAAGGCTCTCTTGATTTTATGTTCTTTGCCTGAAAGTTGGGACGGTATGGTTATGGCAGTAAGTAATTCTGCATCTGCTTCTAAAATCTTAAAAGTTAATGATGTTGTGAGTGTGATCTTGAATGAAGAAATACATAGGAGAAGCACAGGTGAATCATCAGGGAATGCTCTAAGTGCAAAAAGTAGGGAAAGGCAAAGGGAGAAGGTTGAGCAAGGGAAATCAAGGTTGGGAAGGAGATCCGAGTCCAAAGGTATTACCTGCTGGTTTTGTGGAAAGAAAGGACATACAAAGAAGGAGTGTTGGTTGAGAGATAAAGAGAATCAACATGCAGGTATGGAAGAAGCAAAGGATGCAAATATTGTGATGCAGGATGCTCTCATACTTTCTTCGGATAGTCAGGTAAGATCATGGATTTTAGATTCTGGTTCATCTTTTCATGCATCCCCAAATAGAGATTTGTTCTATGAGTATGAACAGGGAGACTTTGGAGTTCTTTATTTAGGGGATGGTATGCCTTGTCAGATAGTTGGCAAAGGGAAAGTGCAACTGAGATTGCAGATTGACAACACATGGGTGTTGAAAGAGGTCATGCATGTTTCAATTCTGAAGCAGAGTCTAATTTCTGTAGGAAGGTTGGGAGATGAGGGATGCACAATAACCCTCACAGCAGATTCTTGGAAGGTTACCAAGGGAGCACTTGTTCTAGCAAGAGGTAAGAAAGTAGATACCCTTTATCTGTCTACTTGTATTACTGATTCTACTTCTGGTGTAGATTCGAAGATGTGGCCTAATAGGCTTGGTCACATGAATAGGAAGGGAATGGAAGTTCATGATTCAAAAGGTATGTGTTCAAATTTGGAAAGCACATATACAGTTCATTGCAGAAAGAGGAAATTTGATGTTTTTGATAGGAACAAAGAAGCCTTGGTGTTTATGGAGGAGATGAAGGACAGAGATCAGTCACAGGGGCTGAATAAATCTGAGCAGGGCAGCATGGACAGAGGTTTGATCCAAGAAGAGCTCGCGGATGAAAATTTCATCACTTACAGGAACACACAGACACCGATGTCAGTAGCTTGGCACCGACGTCAGTCATCCTGATACCGACATCGGTCATGTGCAGACCAACAGGGTCGGTAGGTTGGACTGGAGAAGTTTGACGTTGGTCATAAGGACCGACGTCAGCAGGAGGGACACCAACGTCGGCCAGGGAAATGACGTCGACAGTCAGGGTCAGTGCAGGGAACCGACATCAGTCGGGAGCAGACTGGGAGATGACCTAGATCGGTCACTGGAACGGATGTTGGGTGAATTAATAAGTCTCAAACACCCATGTGGAGGTCAGGAAAGGTAGAATCCAGAAACAGTGGGAGCTTGGCATGGATGAGGAGTGTGAGTCCTTGGAGAACCAAACAAGTATTTGTTGGTAGTGTTGTCAGCTAGAAGGAAGCACTGGATAGAGGGATGGGTTCCCGTTTTAGAGAAGAGAGTGGATGGACACATGAGACAGAAGGCTATGGTATATGGTCTTGTTTTTTGTTGCAGAACAATGGAGGTTTGACCATTGTATTTTATCTTTACCAGGTTGGATAATATTAGCTACATTATCCTGTTACTGTATTGTGTTACTTATTGCAGGGTTTCATATACAGGGAGTTTTCTGAGCTAAGGGTAGAGTTGGTTCAGAAGTATGTCATGGAGAATTTGGGAGCAGCAAAATTCTTGTGGCATAAGATACAGGTATTGCATCACAGGTTTGCGTGGTGGTTGGTCTTCAAGAGTGACGTTGAAGAGGGATACAGAGCCTAAGGAACAAAATAGATGGTGTACAGGTACAGGTACAAGTTGCAACTATTTATCTCCAAGTGGGAGATTGTTATGGTGTGGAGCTAAAAGCTTCAACTGTTTGCAGACACAATGAAGAGGATGCTGAAGAACCAGAGGAACCGGCGTCAGCAGTATGACCGACGTCGGTCATAGACAATGGAGAAGGAGACCGGCGATGGCAGGTAGTCGGCCGACGTCGGCAGCACCAGACAAGTAGGGACCGGCGTCGGTCGCCTGTGCGGTCCAGAACTATTCGTTGCACGAACAGTTAGTTAGTTGAACCGAGTGTTTGCATGCTAAGGGGCTAATTTAAGTCACAGGCTGTGTGTCTAATTTTAGTAGTTAGAGTTCTATTTTTGTAAGCATGGGATCCTATTTAAAGACCCATAAGGCATGTATTGTAATTAATTCTAAGGCAAGTAAAAGCATTGAAGCTAGCAAGGTCAAGGAGATCTACAGGTGTAAGGTCAAGGAGATCAGCTGAAGCATTCAAGGAGGAATAGCAACTCAGGCTTTAGAGTTGTTGTGTTGAGCAAGAGAGAGAGGGAAGAAGGTCTTGAGGTGTGGCAAGCCTTTGAGGTGGAGGAAGAAGTGGCATCTTCCTTATTGTATTTTCTTCTAGTAGTATTTAATACAAGAGTGTGTATTGTCTCTCAAATTCTTTGTTGTCTCATGTTTCTAGCTACTTTATCGTTCTGGTATAATTCCGTGTTTAATTGCATATACGAGAAGTAATCAATTGTGCTCTAATTGGTAGAGCTATAGATCCACTAACAAATGAAATAAGGAATATGCCATTCAACTTACCCCACTGCATACATAAATGAAAACACCAATGAAAGGTTTGATAACTAAAAGATCAACCTCTCTTGTATAATTAGCAAACAACTTAACTTATCTATGCATAACATTACATTGCATATCATATTACAACTTAAATATAATCAATGAAGTTAATTATACTATACTAGATCAACTCATTTTATAATTTCATTTCTTTACAATCAACTCTAAAAAAAAACTCAAATCTAAGAGAAGTTCAACCAAGCAATCTTCTATGTGCAAATCTAATGAAGCAAACACCCACCTCTCTAATCCCAATGAGCCCAACCATACATGGCCGTAGAACACCCCATCCATCAATTGGATGTGATTCTCACCAGATGATAGAAGTGAGTAAGGTAATAATGACTGACTATAAGCTTGACTTAACAAATTAAATGATGAAAACATTCAAACAATATTGTTTACATTCATGATTAATAACACTAACACCTTTTCAATTTTTCTAACTATTTAAACTCATTTATCGCATTCTAAGATTGAATATTAAGAGTTCAATCCATGGTGTTGTACCCGCAAGCTCCAATCTATCATAGGGTACAATACCCACAATAAATGTAATTATAATAAAGTTAGTAACCCCAAATACAAATAGTATTCTTTAAATATTTCCATCTAAGTAAAATGAACTTAAATGACTTAAATAACTTTTGAGAAGCGAAATAAACCATATAATCAAAATAACAACATAAAAATTTCATGAAAATATTATCAAACTTACATCAATGTAAAATGACATCAAAACTCAACTTAAGTTTTCATGCAAGACAATATATTCACATAACTAGTAAAAATAAAATCAAACAAACAAATAAAATAAAATAACACCAAATGTCTTTAAAGTGCCAGCTCAATGTCAACCAATAGGGTCAATTGAAAAATCATGAAGAAAAGATCATAAGGTCATTATCACTTATTGCTAATGATAATAACAACTAAAATCATTATTACAAATATTTAAAATCAAACTAAATTTTTAAAAAACTCATGATACATCCAAATCATAAAAATAATCATATACCCAAAGTCAAAAAATCATGCATATAATCAACATCAAGGGACTATAATAGACTTAACATATAAGTTAAAACCCTCATAATAACCCAAATCAAATATCCTGGTCATACAACTATTAAAATGAACACATTAAAATAATAATAGAATAATATTTTGAACAAAACCTAGATGATATTCGAACCTCACCTGTAACTCAAGTATTTCATTATATTCTTCTAAGGTTGTGGCCTAAAATAATGCACAGGTTTGAGTTTAATAAAAACAAACAACCCAAATAAAACACAAATATATGGCTAGGGTTTCCAACTCATGCCCAGGCTTTCAAAACAATAAAAACCCATTAAATAATGCACAACCATAGCCCAAAATTGACATAACCAACTATATAAAATAACTTTCATAAAAATAAAAATGGACTTTCATAATATACACAAAGAAAACTATTATCTGCATGCCATGACCAAGGCTGTATTTGTCTCCATTTCCTTTTAAATCAAAGGTAAATACAACCCAAAAAAAACACAAAACCTAATAGGTTTTATTCATGCAAACAAGCCATTTAACCATTTTATTGCAAGTTACATAATAATAAATGACTGTATACCTTTCCAAACAAAAAACTCAGTCCATACTAGCAAGGCTAAACTATAAACAACTCAAAAATATAAGTATAATACTTACTTGAATACCAGATAAAAGAATATAAAAGAATGGTGATTTTACTTCTTTTCCTTGCCTTCACAAACTTCTAATCATTCATACCTCGAATGAAAAGACCAGTCGACCTATTTAACCAAATCAAACCACCAGAAAACTCCACAAAAACCCATCGCATGGCCGATAAGTCAAATGATTCACTAAAATTCTCACTCTAAAAGAAGCTCATGCATCTAACTGCATTTATATTTCCCTTGGCTACTATACCCAAATTTTGACAGAGTTTCACCAAGCATAGGGCTTCTAAAATGACAAGAAAAAATGAATATGTAATAATCCTAATGAGGTTGGAAGATTCTCGACCCACTTGCATCGAATAATGAGCTAATGTTATTAAACACAATTCAAACAACAAACAAACACTTTGAATTAATACCATGCCCCAAGGTGGTTCATGGACCTCATGACCTAGCCAAAGCCAAGCTATGACTTGGTTTATTTTAAAAATGAATGCAACAACAATCCCATTCAACAAAGACCTTTAATGCAATCAAATAAAATGTCCAAGACCATTTTAAACTTCATAATTCATTTAAATCATAACAATGATTAATGAATTTAAGCCAAAATAAAATAGGACTATGATCGGTAATCAAGTCACTCAAGAATCCAAGCATAAAATAAGACTCCATTAGTGAATAAGATAGCATTTAGAGAACAATGCAATGCCGACAAGTATCAATCAAGCTTAATAATCAAAATCAAAAACTGAGTAAAGAAATCAACAAACAAGGAGTCAAAACTAACTTAAGACTCGATTAATTTCAATATGCATATGAATCCAAAAAAAGAGAAACTCACCACAATAAGTCAAACATACAAAAATGACTCAAACACATTATATCAAAGCTCATTTTTCATAATTTTAAGTTCCTTATTTCTTTGCATTTACTTTTTCGGCCTTACCCAATTACTTGGAGTCACATCTAACCTAGCTCATATATGGGACTTGAAATTATAATAGACCATATGTAGTATTTGTACTATATAAGAGAAATAAATGAAATAACAACATTTTTTTTTTTAAAATAAATAAAAGAGGGGTAAAAATTTATTGAAAAAATGAGAAGGCAATACAATTACATAGCTTTGTCCTGGTCCACAAGTTGGGCCAGTTTTTGAGCAAGATCCACCGGCAGCATGGTATGGTCCATAATATTCCAATCCGGGCCGTGTTTCGAGGCCCACTTAGCAAGGCTATCCGCAACCCTGTTCCATTCATGGGGAATATAGCAGAATGTCACCTCTTCCAGCGAAGAGCAAAGTTGGAGAATCTGAAGAATAGTCACTGAAAGATGCCAGTCCTTAACACTAGCATTCCTTTTGTTTAGTAAGTTGAAAACAACCTCTGAGTCTAATTCACAAATGATCCTAGTCCACCCCTGTTGGCAGCATTGCTGAACCGCTTCCAGGATTGCCATAGCTTCCATGAGATTATTTATTTGAATGCCCTTGAAAATTGAAAAGCAAAAACAGATATTACCTCCACTGTCCCGACCAAGGCCTCCCATGCCAGCCATGCCTGGGTTACCATGTGAGGACCCGTCTATATTGATTTTAATAAAGCCTTCCGGAGGGGGAGCCCACTACCCCACGCGCTTGACAGGCTGCATCCACTGACCGGCCCCGGACACAAGGGGCGTGGGGGTGACTACCAACGTGCTGCCCAACCTCTCAAGGGAGAGGCGTGCACAAATGGCTTCATCTGCTGGACTTCGGCCTCCATCCCATTCGCATTTAGTGTGCAAAGTTTCCTGAAGCGACATAGTGATGCACCTCCAAACCAGCCTGGGTTCCATGTGTCTGTTCAGGAAGACTCTTCTATTCCTTTCGAGCCAGATATTCCATAAAATGAAAGAGGGACCAATGGTCCAGGCCACCTAAAGGTGTGTTGCTTTGGTGGGAGGCTAACCAACGTGCTCCCAAAATTCACTGAGAGAGGCCGCATGCCAGCAGGGGCGTCCCCACACCTACCACCACAAATGCCACAGCTACTTGGCAAAGGCACACAGAAAGAAGAGGTGAGAGGCTGACTCTTCGCTGTTGCGGCATAGGCTGCATATGGACGGTCCAAGGAAGCCCCTCTTACACAAGATGTCCCAGGTGAGGACCCTGTTTTGGTATAACACCCAAAGGAAAAATTTGCACTTGGGCCACTGCAGCCGATTCCATACTTTCTTAGGCCAAGAAATCTCTGAAATGCCAAGAGCTTGGTTCGTGAGTGCCATGTATCCTGAGGACACTGAGTACTTTCCTGAGGGTGCTCCTCCCCAGGCCAGAACATCAAAATCCTATAGAGAGTTGCATCTTTGAGAGTCAAGAATCTGAACAAGCTCCTCCCGCTCCTCCAGCGTGCCTCTCGATGGCCATTCTAAGGGATTCTTCCATCGGCAGCCCACAACCAAGCCCAGGTCAAAGGCCACCTTGTAGTTATCCACGGACTCCCATCTAGCTGCAAGAAAAATGTGACTGAGGGGCTGCAAGTGTGGGTAGGAGGAGAGGAGAGGGGGAAATCCATCCCACGAATCAGTCCAAAAGAGGGCATCAGTGCCCCTATTACAAATCCAGAAGAGATTGCACTTTACCAGCTGAGCTCCCAATTTGAGGGTATGCCAAATCATAGATCCCCTCCCCTCCAATGGAAATCTGGGGATAATGGTTGGTTCAATGTCCAGGAAGTACTTGAAGTGCAGGATACGGGCCCATAAGCAGGAGGGGCTAGAGCACCATTGCCAGTACAGTTTGGCAGCGAGAGCCTGACTAGAGAGGATGGCCGAACACAGCCCAAGGCCTCCATCCTTCTTTGGTCGGCAGACCGTGTTCCAGTTAATGAGGCTCCACTTCACCTTTTGCAAGTTACCACTCCACAAGAAATGTCAGGAGAGAGCGTCAAATTCCTTGAGGAAGTACATCAGAGCAGCTTGAACCATACTCCTGTATGTAGGAAGGGCCTGGATCACAGCCTATAGAAGGATTACCCTGCCCACTGTAGAGAGCCATCTGTGCATCCAATGGTTGATTCTACTCTGGAGTTTATCAAGAATATTCTGCCAAAATCTCCTAGGCTGTCTACCAACCACAATGGGGACTCCTAAGTAGGTCAGAGGGAGGGGTTGCAGCTGGAATCTGAGGATTGCAGTGATCCTCCTCTGTATCGGCTCGGGGGTATTAAAGAAATATACAAAAGATTTGTGGTCATTGATCTTTTGTCCCGAGGCTGCAGTGTATATATCAAGGGTGAGTCGAAACGCCTCCGCCTCACTAACTCTGACTCTTCCCACAAGAGCTGTGTCATCAACGAACTGGAGGTGGGATAGGGCAGGCAAACCGGCCCCCCATTTCCACCCCTGCAATAAGTTCTGAGAAACCCTCGACTTGATGAGGTGACCAAGTCCTTCGGCCATGATGATAAACAGGTATGGAGAAATTGGATCGCCTTGGCGTAGGCCACGCAAAGCTTTGAAAAGTTCAGAAGGCCTACCATTAATGAGGACCGAGTATGAGGGGGTAGTGATACAGCTCAGAACCCACTTCACCCACTCCTGACTAAACCCAAAAGCCAGCAAGACCTTGTGCAGGAAGCTCCATTTGACTCTATCATATGCCTTGGCCATATCAAGCTTGATGACCATGGCACGCTCCTGGGAAATACACATGGAATGGGCAACCTCAAACGCAATGGTCACTTGGTCCAGAATTTGTTTGCCTTCCACAAAAGCTCCTTGTTCTTCTGAAATCATAGTGGCCAAGCAAGCCTTGAGCCTCTCCGCCAGAAGCTTAGTAATGATTTTGTAGATCACATTGCATAGGTCGATAGGTCTGAACTGATCCATCTGATTTGCCATTTCTTTCTTCAGGATAAGAACAAGGAAGGTGGCATTCATTGCCCTAAGAAGATCCTTGTTGGTATAGGATTCTTGTATCACCTCTAGGAGTTCCTGCTTAATGATGCTCCAGAATTCTTAGTAAAATTTGGCTGGAAATCCATCAGGTCCAGGTGATTTTCCGCATCTCAAGCTAAAGACCACACCCTCCAGCTCGGTCATGCTCAAAGGCGCATGAGGAACTCATTCTGGTCAGGGGTCACGATCGTGGGAATGCAGGAAAGAATCATGTTCTCTGTTGTTCCATCTGAATGGTGCTCATCTGTAAACAAAGCAAAGTAGAAGTGAGTAGCTTCCCTAGAGATAGCTTGGGAGGATCTCATAATTGTGCCATCAGTGGAGGCGAGGGATGAAATGAAGTTCCCATTGCGTCAGCCTTGCATGGAGTTGTGGAAGAAAGCTGTGTTCTTGTCTCTTGCCTGGAGCCACTCAATCCATGCCTTTTGTTTCTAATAGATTTCCTCACGCAGCTCCCACTCTGCCAAGTTTGCATGAGCCATAGGTTCCTCAATGCTAAGAGCCTCTGAAAATCCTTGGTCACGGATCTGCTTGGTAACAGCATCTAACCTGTCTTGCGCCCTCCTCTTCATGGTGAGGAGATTACCAAAACATTCTTTGTTTCAGACTTGGAGCTTCTTCTTGACATATTGTAATTTTTTGGAGAAGGTAAACATGGTTGTCCCATATGCTGGGCCTCCCTATCTCCACCAATTTGCCATTAATGCCTGAAGGGTAGGCTCATGAAGCCACATCATCTGGAACTTGAATGGGGGCTTCTCAGGGAGCACAATGTAATTAGAAGATAGCTTGATAGGCCAGTGGTCAGAGCCTCTCCAATCAAGAATTTCAGACGAGAGATGGAAAGAACTAGAGATCCAAAAGCACGATACAAGGAACCTATCCAACCATTCTAAAATTGCATCTTCCCTGATCCTTCTATTGTTCTAGGTGAAGAGGCCATTCAGGGGTTCCAAATCTGAAAGATGTAAGGAGGAGATATTTTGCCGAAGGAGCTCAGAAGATGGGCCCAACCGATCCAGACCTCCCCTCTTCTCCCTCAAGCTAATGATGGCGTTAAAATCCCCAACTACAATCCAAGGAAGATAAGGATGGTAGCTTCTAATGTACCGAATGTGATCCCATAGCCTGAGCTACCCAGAAAAGTCCACTGGAGCATACACATTGGTGACTAGAACCAGTTCTCCCATTTCGTGAGATGACCCTATCATTGAGAGGGTCGATATGCTGGCAATCCAATGCAAAGGAGTAACTTTCCTGGGGTCCCACCATATAACCAGCCTGCCAAAGTTTCCCAATGCCCCCACGCATTGGCACTGCCCATGAATCCAGGTGTTTGGGGCCCAGGTCTGCATAGAATCCACTGAGATCTTAGTCTCTTGAATGCATAGAATATCAGGAGAGTGATCCCATAGCAATTTATGAATAACTTTTTGTCTGGGGGTGCTATTCAGTCCCCACACATTCCATGAGAGGAGAATCATTGAGTAGAGTGAGTGAAGTGTTCCTCCAGGGGCTTGACAGCTCCTGACTCTACCAGCAAATCACCTGTGATCTTAATTTTGTCTTGGTCCTTCTTGCATCCAACTTTGGAAGGGGTAGCAGAGGAAGCCTTCTTGAATGGTCATTACATTATTCCTAGAGCAGAGAGAGGACCTTTCTCTTTGCTAGAGTCTCTTGTACTCTTAATCAAATCTTCCCATCGTCCTTCCTTCTCATAAGACACAGGGAGTATTACGGAAGTTCCAACCTCCAAGCCATGAGGCATTCCCTAAGTCTGTTGTTCATCCATCTCCTGAGTGTCCACAAGAATAGAGTTCCTCTCCAATAAGTCAGGCTGATCTTCCTGCTCAGCTACCAGGAGACCTTCCTCTATGAGCATGTTGTATAAGGCCTCAAAATGATTGAAACCCTGTTCTGCCTGCCTGTCAACGAAAGGCCATTTTAGTTCACGCCCCTTGGCCTTGCGACAGACCAAAATGAACCCATCCCAGTCAGGACCTCTAGATCCTGAAGGTACTTGCCCCAGATTGGAGGTGTTCAAATGTGCCTTTCCTTTCACTGCTCCTGATAATTGTCCATTTCCAGTACTCATAGAGCCGAAATGCCCATTGCCTACACCTTCATTATTCTGCCGCGGCCTAGAAGAGTTACCCGGGGCATCTTCGTCTCTGGCTGCTAGTGGGCATTGGCGGTGCAGGTGTCCATACACATGACATATTCAACAGCGGACGGGGATAGCTTCATAGTCCAGCTATTGGATCCATGACAGGGCGCCCATGCATATTTCCATAGAAGCTGGTAGACGGTTATTTAAATCAATATCCACATAGATGCGAGCGTAGGTAATTACCTTTTTCTCCAGAGATTGATGCAAAATTGCCGCTGGTGTCCCAATCATGGCTACAATCTGTTGTAGGATATCTTAGCACAAAAATTCTAAAGGTAGCCTCGAGAGTTGGACCCATACAGGCACTCGAGAAGGAAGCTCCTCCACAGAATTAAACCCTACATGCCACGGTTTAATAAACAGTCCAATGCAGTCATAGAAGTAGGGGCCCCCTTCGAAGACCCGATTCCTGTCTACCACCGAAGTGAAGTTAACCATGAAGTAACTATTCCCAGCCAACATAATGTCGAAATCACCCTCTACCTGCCACGTCCGGTGAATCCAAGCTTCTAAGGCTGCCATGGAAATTTGAATGCCAAGAAACTTGCAAATCAGGGCATGGGAAGTCAGGTACTCAACATCCTCCTTCACTGCTTCAGGCGAAATGACCAGCAACGGCCTCTCTTGACTGTGTGGTAGGCATCCGTTAACCTTGTTGACCTTGACTCGGTCACTGGCATAGAAAGTGTCCTTGGCTTGGTTGTTCGGCCCTCCCTCATTACAGTCAGCTCTTGGGATGTGAAATAACAACATTAAATGTAATAATCAAACTTGAATAAAAAATAAATTAGTGACTCATTAATCATGAAATATCCAATGCTGTAATGAAAAGCATATGAAATAAATATCTCAATAACAATCAAAATGGATCAAACATAGATCACACAACTATATCACAACAATAATCTAAACAATTATGTCCAAAATAGTTCATAACTAAACCATAATAGCAAGTGAAATAAATGCAATCAAATAGGGTTTAATTTTGAATTGGTAATGATCTAATTTTGTCTTTATACTTGATTTTTTCATATAGCTACTTTTTTTATTATAACCTGCAATTAAAATAATTACCAAGTTATTTAACTTAAGAATTTGGTTTGTAACCTAGTTATCTTGTTATTCTAGTTGACTTTAACCTTGTTGGGAATGGTGAAGTCTATGAGGTTATCGGGAGGACTTTAGGCTCAAATCCACTAGGCCATGTCAATTTAGAGACTTGTTTTATTAGAACTGCCATATAGATGTTTTATTTAGTTAACTTCCTTATTGTGATTAGAATCTTAGTGTCATTTTTATATGGTGTATTGTGCTATCTTGGTGTACATTTTCTTATCTATTTGAGTCATATACATAATGTTCAAAATATTTATTAAGGGTTACGCATAAATTTTATATCATAAATTTGTATACTTGTGTCTTCTTATTGAGAGTTCATTGGGATCGTAACCCCTCATCCTTGCAATCTAAAGTGTTAACTAATTTTTTTGATTTGGATGGTTCTAAGTGGAATCTTCCATAAAATACAAGTGGGAGATGAAATTTATATATTTGGTCAATGCAATAATAAATACCAAGTATATTCGTACTACTCTCACCTTGGTTGAGAATGGCATTTTAAATAGAAATATCCACTCTATATTTGTGGCTTCTTTTGGAAGGTAAGTATTAGGTGTCTTTTCTATTATTATTTTATTCAAAGATAACTTTGTATCCCCATACTCCTTTCTGGAAGAGGCATGAATAATGTTGATCATTGTTCCATTACTTCAAGTTGGTAAATTTTGTCATTGAGATGAGTTTTAACTCAAATGGTAAGTGTACACATTATTTATGTTATGTTTGGATCATGTTGTGAATGTTTGGATATTTTTGAAATAGTACATTTTAAGTATTATATGTGGCTAAGTTTTTTATGTGCATGTTGGGAACTTTGGTAAGCTCTTTTAGTTTTGGCCTTGCAAGTTGCCATGTTATTATTCTAATTTTTATCCACAAGTAATTAGTAGGAAGAAAAACAATTGTTGGTGTAGACTTTTGTCCCACTGAGTTTTGTCTACACTATCTAGTCAGCTTGCTTAAGTTAATTAAAGGTCCTTAATGGAAAATAATTAGACATACATGAGTATGTTGGGGCATGTTTATTTTTCATCTATATAAGGGACCTTCTTATATACTTTTTGGCTAATGCTAATGCTTGAATGCTTTAATGAGAGAATGATATAATGCTCTTTTTCACAACTTTCCTTATGTGAGACTTTTTCTTTCAGGTTATGAGATTTAACTCTATAGATTCTTTATGCATGCTTCACTATTCAATTGATCGTGGTGCAATATGACATCATATCAGCGCAATTTTTCTAGTTATTTGCTATTCAAATCTTCGTGAGATCCTTACGGTGCATTCTTATTATTTTCTTGATTTCAATTTTCAAGGGTTTGGTGGGGTTTCTTAACAATTCATACAGATATTTATAGCTAGTGTCTATAAATAAAAAATAGACAACGCCATTGCATTTAGAGGGTCCAAAAACTTAGGATTGATTGTAAACATAACTTAGTTTTGTAACAACCATTTCGACCATTTTTGGAGGGTTTTAGGCAGTTTTTTTGGCTTTCACATATTTTCATACTATTAAATTTTTCAATTAGAAAAAAAAATTTGCATTTTTTTAGATTTTTCCAATTACTAAGTGGGTTATTGTCAATTTTTGGAGAAGATAAATGGTTTATTACAGATCTTAAGTTCTTTATACAGGGTTTTCATCCTTCTTAGTCATTCTATAAAAAATCTAAACACTTAGGATTTTTTTGTGATCTTTCTATTATTTTACTTTGACCACGACCACACGCACTCCATACATTCATGTCTAAGCGGTCCTGACTTCCAATCCCTCAATACAACCATTCCAACTTCCATGTTTTTGTAGGTTGACTGATCAACCTTGATGAATGTGATGATATGGTATCCAATGCATTGACATATATGTAGATTCATAGATCTACATCTATGTGAGACATCTGAACATCTTAACCCTACATGAACCCATGATGTGTGACTCTACATGGTCATGCCTATGTAGGTTGTTTGACTGTCTTGACCCCATGTAAACCTACAATGTGCGACTCTGCGTACCCACACCTATGTGAGTCATCTGTTATCCTAGCTCTAAAGTCATCTATCAAAAAAACTATTTTGCCTCTCCAAATACTATGGGCTACCTCCATCATGTGATAATGATCTCCAGGCCATCAATTGTAAGGCTAGAGATTCCTCCTTCCTCAATGTGTGCACAATCATCGAATTTGATGGCATGAAGGGTGGCACTATTTATTTTCAAAATGGGGCCATTTTTTGAATGATGTCACTCCCACATCAATCAAAAGTGGGAGTGGGAGATCACCCAAAATAAGCCTTAGCCACCTAATAATATGGTGTGGTCACATGAAGCAAGCACCCAACTTATCCCTTAGCCTTTGGTCATATGAAAATTAAGCCCATAGTCACTTCCAATCCAAAAATGCTTAACTCTTACTCCATAGAGGCATAAGTCTTTTTTGAAGAAATTGCTTCACAAAATTTTTAAAATGTTTTCCCCAAAGAGCCTCAAGTTTTTTTAGAGGAAGTTGATTAAAAATATTTTCCACCATTTATTCCCAAAATTTTCATGTGAGATAAGATTTTCAAATGGCCATAACGTTTGATCGATAATTCAGATTTGAGTGTCATCTTATTCAAAAGTACTTGTTTTTTTGTGATCTATACATTAGTGAAATTTTTATGCTCCCTTAAAACCAAATATTCTACACTCTAAGACACATTATCATTTGAGTTTGACGTCCCTCTAGTTATTTCATACTTATGCACAAATTGCTCAAGACACATTTTAGGCTAAGTCTGATGTCTATACGAGTGTGATTGTATTTAAGATTAAGGGGGATCACTCTAATGTATATAAGGGGGTAATTTGTGGTGTTGTGTACTTTATTTTTACAAATTTTTTCTTTATTTTCTGCAACAACCTCTTTTATTGCATCATGGAAAATTGTTGGTTATTTCCTCTTACAGCATTCAATATTTATGAATGCAAAAGCAACATGCTACTTGATCTAAGAAAACAAATATTTTTAGGATTAATATGAATGAATAAATTTAACCTATAGTAGATGCATATAAAAATAAATGGTTTAACAGATGTGGTCAATCACATGGTTGTCTTAGTTTGTCTATTTCTCCTGACTTATGTTTTCACATTGATCTGTTAAAACACCAAATGAAGTATGGACTACATTAGAAAAAATCTTTGGGAATTAGGATGTGATGAGAGGTTATGAATTGGAGAATAATTTCATTAGTTTGATCCCAGGTGACTTTGATGCACTACAAGACTTCTTCACTAGGTTCAAATATTTGATGTTGTAGTTAAAAGAATGTGGAATAGATAAGAAAGATTATCAAATTTTTATATCTATACTATCCAAACCGGGTCTAGACTATTATTTATTTGTATCCACTTTCCATACCATAAAATTTATCTTGGAGCTATATGGAAGATTCTTTTTGTAATATCCCAAATGGGATATTAATTCACATATGCTAAAAAGCTGAAAATCCCACTTGAATAATTATAGAATAAACACAAGAGAAGAATATGAAAACATATATGGAATTATCACCTTGAAACATATATGATTAACACACCAAATTTGAAATTTTATGAAAGGAAATATGGAAAAAAAAAAAGCTCTTCACACATAGAGCTACACACCACACTAAAGCTACAAACACCTTGAAGATCAAATGCAATCTCTGAATGATATCACCTCCATGAACCACAGGGTTTTCATCCTTTGATTCTATAAGCATCCAAGGGGTTTCATCCTTGAATACTTGAGAACCAAATGGGTTTCATCCTTGAATACTTGAGCACCCAAGGGGTTTCATCCTTGAATCTTGAAGTTGAAGCACAAGTGCATTCAAGCATAGAGTATTTGGTTGATTGATAAAAGATGCATTAAAAGGGAAATCAACCCATACTCAAATAAATTTACAAAAATAGAAGACAAAGGATGAAAAGTGAGGAGAGAGAATATGGAGCATATAAATCCTCATGGGTGGACAAGTTGGCAAGCATGACAAATATTTATCATGTGCAACAAAGATTTCAAGCCTATGTGTCTTCTTAGTGTGTCTCCCACTTCATGGAAGGATTCAAATGAGTGGAGATCATACCAATGTGTTCCCATAGGTCCAAGATCCTTCCCACCTCCCTCTTTTTTCTTCTTCAAAGCATATAATAATGCCCCCCACACTTTGGTGCTAACTTTACTCTCTTTTGACCATTTCACATGCTTGATTAAGATGTCATAGGAAAAATGCATCAACTTTTACTATTCCACTAAAGTTACCCATGTAAATGAATAACGTCACTTTATTGTCTCCCAAGTGGGGTGGGATATCACACTTCACTCACATGCTTTTAATATTCTCATGTGGGCCTTGTCATCTCATTCACAATCCACCTCACTGCTACATCACCTATCATGTCACTATGAATAGTGTTTCTTGCCACTTCATTTATAATCCACCTCACTGCTACATCACTTGTCATGTCACCATGAATAGTGATAGGGGAATAGTGACACATGAATAGTGTCATTGAATAGAGTACCTTGTGAATAGTGACTTGAGAATATTGCTTCTGAATAGTTTTGGAGGAATATTGAAATTAGCTAATTTTTTCATAACATTAAATTTGTTGCAAAGGGGACATGACACCTTCTTTAAATACCTTTATTTTCAACTTGACTCAGAGCAACATAAGTTGATACAGATGGACATAATGAAGTCCTCAAAATCTCATGTCCTTTTTGCTAAGAAATAGAAGGCTTCAAACCATAGATAGAAGAAACAAAAAAAGGATTAAGAGAAGAATACAAATCTTCCCACCTACAAATGCAACCATGAGACCTCTTCTTCTAGTTCTAAGCCTAAGATAGATTGGATTAAATATAGGTTTTGCTCAGGAAAGCATGATGAAAGCAAATGTTTAAATACGCAGATTGACCAATTGACTAAGGTGCTCAAGAAGAATAACATCAGTGATCTTGATTCTACCAATCAACACTCATCAACCCATGAATCATTTAAGGAAAATGATCATGGTAAAGAAAAGGCAAAAGGGAATAGTAATGGGAAAACAAAAGACAAGGCCCTAGTTGTTGTTCTATCTTAGACTCCTACATGGTTCATTGACTCTAGTGCTTCACATCACATGGCATCTTCATAGATTTAGTTCAGTTCCTTAAAACTATGTGACATGTCCTCTATACAACTAGATGACAATACTTCTAAAATGATTCTCGAGAGAGGGTCTATGGAAGTGAGTGGTGGAACAATCAATAATTTTTTAAATGTTTCCTCACTTTCAACTAATCTTCTATTAGTTTACTAGATCACTAACCTTGGTCTAGGCATACGAGTTGAGTTCACTCCAGATTTAGTGTATGTGTGAGAGCTGCACAGTGACACTATATTGGTAGTGGAAATGGTCGACCATCAGACTCGACTATATAATTTCTCACACTTTGCTCCTAAATCTCCTTCAAATTATTCTTCTTCAAACTCACCTGAACTTGATGACATTTTTGAGCCTGAGCACACTTATGATATTGATGACTCTTCCTCTATAGATGACTACAACAGTGATGGAGACACACCTCCACCATCTCCTTGTCACCTTCCAAATGTTGAAGAGTTATTCCCTAATCAACCTATCAATAGTTCATTTCAAACATTATAATGAACATATATATTGATCCAAGAAACATGTTAGACATTGGGCAGTCTATACCATAGTTTCAAGGCATTCAACCATCCTTCATCACCTCTACTTCTGTTATGCCATCATGTCATTAAACAGTTGGTCCTCCTACCTTGAATGAGGAGAACAATTCCTTGTATAGGAATCACACCTTGGTTGATGATCCATCAGGGACTTGGCAGACTCATTCATTATTCCAAGGTAATCCTTTCTTCATTGCATTTACTTTTGATCCATAGTCACTCCAAGGTTCTTCATTGCATGACACATGATGGCTTTAGGTCGTTGTAGATTCTAATATGGCTTTTTAGCTCTACCTTCTTCTTTGTTCTCTTTTAGAGAGGAGTTTTGTTTCTACAGGTTTTCTCTTTTTCTCTACTTTATGGGAGTTGCATTGTGCTTCTATATACCTCGGTAGGCCTCGTTGTTAAGGCCTAATTCTTCTACCCACCTAAGCTATGCTTAAGAGGCACTGTTGGTGTAGACTTTTGTCTTACTAGGTTTTGTTTACATGGTCTAGTCATCTTCCTTAGGTTTAATAAAGGCCCTCAATGGAAAATAATCCCACATGCATGAGTATGTTGGGATATGTCTATTTTCCACTTATATAAGGAACCTTCCATGCATGAGTATGTTGGGACATGTCTATTTTCTACTTATATAAGGAACCTTCCTATGTACTTCTTGGCTAATGTTAATGCTTGAATGCTTTAATGAGAGAGTGAGATAATGATCTTTTTCACAACTTTTCTTGTGTGAGACTTTTTTCTTTTAGGTTATGAGATTTCCTCTACATGTTCTTCATGCATGTTTCATTGTTCAGTTGATCGTGGTGTGATCTCATGGTAACATTGCCAACTTAGGCTAACTTGTTTGTTTATCATCATTATAGGTACAAGTTGTAACTCTCCATCTGTTTGGCTATTATGGGTTTAGTTACTCTCAGTCTTGGTTGATTAATTCAAGTTGGATGTCAAAATTGATGAACTATTCATTGTAAATTATAGTTTAGGTTTAGTTAGCAATTGTTTTCTTGAGCAACTTGTACCTTATTAATTAAGGAAAAAGGTTTTATTGGAAGAAAACTCTTTATGTTATAATTCTAAAATTGCATCTTTAAAAGATGATAATAGAATACTATCACTATCAAGATTTTATTCTTAATTATGTAATCCAAATGTGTTTTATAAATCTTTGTATCATGTTGGGTACTATGTATTAACTTGGGTGCATTGCCTATTGAGTACATCTTAAATATGATTATGTACATGTGATAGATGATAGTTGAGGTTATATAGTGCTTACTCCTCTTGAAATCAGAGGATCAATTAATATTATTCATATTCACTGGTTTTAAATTATTTGAGAACTATGTAACAAGACCTATGATTATACTAGGATGTGTGATATGGTATAGGTAGCATGGATAGATTTCCAACACGTCATTTTGGTAATGATCCATGTTATGCATATGTTATCTTCTTGCTTCATTATGCCATCAGTTTTATTTTTCAATATGGTTTTCTAATTGAACATTGAAGGACATGTAATATTGAGAAATAAATCTGATGAAATATTCGAAGGTCTTCTTTTGAAGAGGATGATTGCTATCTCAACAAAATTCCTAAAGATCTTCTCTTCTGTTATTTGATCATATTTTTTTAACTCTTATGATTATTACTTACTCCTTTAAGAATAAACCATCGGTAAGAATTATTTGTAAAATACTTTTAAAAACTAAAAAAAAGAAATATTAAATATATAAAAATACTTCTAATTCGATTATTCTTAATTTAATATTAATGTTTTTTAACTATTAAGACTTGAGAAGCCAATGCTATATATTCATAATGTAAATTTTCTTATAATAAGATACACAATATTATACACAATTGCATGTTAAGAATTGAACTTTTTGGGAATGCAAGTTTACATGAGGTTTAATAGTTTACTCAGTTTTATGATGATTCTTAACTCTCTAGACTTAAACATTATGTATCCTTTTTAACAAAATCAAAACATTAGTGACCCTTCTAACATTTTATACATGCGTGAAGTCTTAGTTGATCAAAGAATAATTAATTCCTTATGAAGGGCTTACCACCGAGTGTTTGGATGATCCTTTGAAATTCTTAGGATAGAAATTGACATTTCCAATAAATTATTATAAAGAATTTAATGATAATAATTTTGAAGGTATGAGAAACAAATGGATAATTATTTGTATTAGATTAATATTGGATCTTTGTAATTGGAATATATGATAGAATAAAGTTGGTTTTAGATTTTTGTTAATTTTTTTTAAATGAATAAAATGTGAATTACATTATTAAAAGATAGATGAACTCAGATGAATTTATAAATTTATAGAAAAGAATCGTTTTTTTAAATTTGTTAAACAACTATCAGTTAAAAGGTGTATTCTTTTTAGATTGTATATTTTTAATTAGATTAGATTTTTAACACCCCAATAAAATGCTCTTATAATATACTATTGAGATTTGTGTAATACAAATACAAATGGAAAAAGAATTTTTTATTTTACTAAAAAAAAATTCAAGTATTTTTTATATTCTATTTTTAATTTAATAAAACTTTCAAATATTTTGAAAGCCACCCCAACAACCCCTGACTTACATCTAATATTTTATTTACAAATTATATTAGAAAATTATTAACATTCCTCTTCATTCATAAATAAGAATGAATAATTTTATACCAATATTAAAGTAGGTATTAAATAATATATAAATATTATTTTAAGTTATTTTTAGAAAATAATTTTAATTATGAGTAGTTGTTGATTCCACTGATAAAATTATTTGGCTCACAAATCGAACGTAGAATGAATACTCCTCAATCTTTCGCTCTTAACTCAAGATCATCTCATAAAACAATAATTCATAAAAACCAACTCCTACAATTACAAATATTTGTTTTACAATTACAATTTGGGGTACCCATTGCTAGCATTAGACTCTTTACCTAGCTGCAAGGGCAGAGCGCCCTGGTAAAAATTAATTTTGGAAGGAGAATGCATCATATGGTTCGGTATCATCATAACCTGTTGCAGTATTTAATTCCAGATTTCTATCCTGACCTGAAAAGCTTGGGTCAAGATTGGGGGTCGTCTGAAACAAAACGCTATGAAAATAATTATTACGGGCCCCCAAAGGGTCGTGGGTCGTTACAGCTATGGGATTGTACAGCCAAGTGGAGTCATTAGAAGAACCGTGTGGGGCACCGGGGAAGTCCGAATAGGAGGGCCCGGGAGGGAAGTATGTCGAACCCAGAGGCACGGGCGGGGGTCGAACACTGGTGGATGGGTGTGGCCGTTTCGGCCGTGGCTTCAAAACAGTAATGCCGTTGGCGGAACTGTTGTTGACGCCCCCGGTCACACGCTGAACCATGGTGCGGAAATCATTGGGATCTGCCGCTACATACGAGACGGGAGAGCGGGCGTTCCCTCTGGAGCGTTTCTTGTAGTTGCAGGCCAGGGGAATTGAGTGGGGTTTCTGATTCAATTGCGGCACAGCGCTTGTCACACATGTGGACACCTTGGCTGCTTGAGAATTGGAGACAGAGGACGACGGCACATCGCTTTGTAGATTGTCATTTCTATCTGGAGGCGCGGAGTTCAATTCTTTTTGCAGTGCCCTCACAATGAGTTCCATGTCTCTCTCGGAGTACTGCACGATCCACTCTTTTTGATCAAATCTCCAGGCAGCCAATGCTCTCTGCTTCAAAATGTCTTCACTGGGACTCGGCATCACTGGAGTCGGCATCACTCGAGTCAAATTCTGAGGTTATCCTTTAAATCTTGTAGGGATCTCATATGCTTTAAACTATTTTGCAGTTACAAATAAAACCCTGACACGAAAACCCTCTCATATACTTTAAACTATCTTACAGCTACAAATAAAACCCTAACATGAAAACCTTAATTTTTAAATTTCTGATATACTGCTTCTTACATCTACAAATAAAACCCCAACACGAAAATCTTAATTTTTAAATTTCTGATATGCTGATTCTTACAGCTATAAATAAAATCCTAATACGAAAACCTTAATTTTTAAATTTCTGATATACTGGTTCTTACAGCTACAAATAAAACCCTAACATGAAAACTTTAATTTTTAAATTTCTGATATACTGCTTCTTACATCTACAAATAAAATCCCAACACGAAAATCTTAATTTTTAAATTTCTGATATACTGATTCTTACAACTATAAATAAAACCCTAACACAAAAACCTTAAATTTTTAAATTTCCGATATACTAATTCTTACAGCTACAAATAAAACCCTAACACAAAAACCTTAATTCTTAAATTTCTGATACACTGCTTCTCGGCCGGATACCAGTATATATAGGCAATGAATATCCTATGAAACGCTCAATCTGATTCCAATGAGGCAGATTCTGGTGAATTGAAAAGTAAAAGTTGCCTGCGGTCAGCGAGATTGAGTGGAAGGATCACCCTGTGTTGACGGGTTCGATAGGTGCCAGATAAGCTCTTAAAATATCGGTAGACCCACATTTGCTGTAGCGACTTTTCCAATGAATTATTTGAGCCACGTCATTGACCGCAACAAAACATGTATTTAAAGTGCGTTATTTTGGATTTTCATGGATGATTGAACATTTCATTTTCCAATTAAGACTTTGCTGAAACGCGGCTAGTGGCGTGCAATGTTTTGTATTAGTATCCCCTGCTCCGCAGGATATTGGGAACTGAAAAGCAGGGCGAAGCTTCTTGAGGAAGTTAGTAGGGTCTGTATTTATTTGGGTGTTTTGTGCTCTCGTTATAAATCTTTGAATCAAAAGATTTTATATCTTTTTTCTTGTCATTATTTTTGGTGCTTTTTTTTTCAGCTTAGTTCATCTTTTAAATTGTTTTTTTTTTTTTTTTTTTTTGGGTTTTGGTAGGTTTTTATTGGAATGGTATCTGTTGAAATTGAGTTTTGTTGTTTTATCATTTTGTCGGTGTGTTTACTTCGACCACCGTAGTTTTCATGAAGCTTTCAAAGCATTCGACAAAGTCTTGACCATAGTCTTCATAAAGCTTTAAGTGCATTTGGTAAGGTCTTGAAGTCTAAGACAATGGTGATTTCTATGATATTTTGTAAGTTGGATCTATATTTGCTTGTATCTTTTTTTATTGATTTGAAACTTTAGAGAAGATTTTCTATAATGGGTATTCTCTTGTTTTACTATATGATGAGGATCTCCATCTAGGTTTTTGATGATAGGGTTTGTTTATGGTGGATGTGAGAGATTTGATCACGACTATGACGATGATGGTTGTTGTGGAGGTAGTAGTTATGGTGGTAGTGGGAGTAGTGAATATGGTGGTGGCAGTGGATCACCCTATGGCGAATGAGACAGTGGCAACTATCTAGCACAAAAATGAAGGGCAACTTGCAATATGGTGGCAACGACGGTCATGCAGAGTATAGCCAGGGGAGATAAGTGTCGGGTTTGTTTAGGGGTGGGGCTTACTTTATTGTCCTCTCAAACACACATACACATATTTTTTTTCACATTTTCTATGCTTGTAGGGAAGCTACATTTCCAGTGTATGTTTGCATAGGAAACATATGGAACCACTAGACTACCGGAGGTCAAGGCCCTACCTTTCATTGCTTGTGTGCATGTTGGCTCCTTCCTCTGAGAGCTTGGGTCTCCACCACAAATGGTATTGCGATTATGTCGAGATCACTTCCTTGACAGGTCCTCACACTCCCGGCAAGCAAAAACACTTGTCACTAAAAGTATGAACTAAAGAAACTTTGATTTCAATTTGTTGGGGAACGATTCAAACACAAAAATAAAATACTTAATAAAATTTTGGAAATGCAACTTACAAAATTTATTCAATGAAATTAGAGCATTCACCTAAAATGGTACAACAATCATAATTCATAACATCTTACTTTATACAAATAAAATGTATTTTTATTATCTAATAACGAGCTAAAAGGAAATATTTAGATCACATAATTGGATTGAATAAGATCTAACAATGCAATGTTACACTTGCAATATCAACTTGAATATTCGTAACTTCCATATCTAGCGGGTTCATTTCACGGTTATTACTCCGTATGTCAAGACTTAGTAATTCCTCCATATGTCATGACATAGTCCATGCACCCCCTGAGCCCATCCATAAGCGGGTATATAATCCCTACCCACCCCAACCATCGGGTAGAGATGGAAGTAGGAATGCAATAGCCAACTTAGAGCATACAACTAGAAAAAAAAAATATGATGCAGAATAGTATTATGTTTTTGTTTTTACCTACATACATCACTTTTGCTAGTACACAACAAACTTCCATGACCAACCTAACTCATTACTATTACATCTAGAAGTGTTGACTGCAAGGTTTTAGAAGTTAGGGATACCAAATATCAATCTCACTTTGAATTAGACTTATAAATATATATAAAAAAGAAACCAAATTTCAATTGAACTTTTAATTAGTCTTACAAATATACATAAAAATGAAACTATATATATATATATATATATATATATATATATATATATATATATATATATTAAAATACTAATTCAAAGAGAGATTGGTCTCATAAAAATAAAATAATACAATTCATTTATTGTTTTTGTAAATTTGTAAGGTAACATCTGTCTATACTCATTACATCAACTTAGACAGGGTAGTAGCAAAGTTTCAATATTATATAAGTTTTCTTATGTTTGTAGCAAAGTTTAAATATTATTGATATTGAGATCCAATGATGTGTAAAAGCAAGAGAGTTGAACAAAAATTTGGAATAGTTTATCAAATATATGGTATTTGTCTAAACCAAAAATTGATAAAAATACAAAAAAGATAAATCAATGTAAGAACTTACATTTTATTGTTGAGATATAACCATTAAATTTTAAATATAAAATTCAAACAAAATAACACATTCAAGAATTCTTCTAAATTATTTGTTGAAAGTAAATGCAATTCAAATTTTAAAAAAAATTCTAAATTTATTATATACAAAAAAAATTTAATGTTTAATTTTCTTCTACCTTCTATTTTTTAATAAAAAATAGTAATAAATTATTTATTTAAAATCAAAAAATTCAACAAAATTGAAGTGCAAAAAATTACATTCTTTCATTCAAACATATCAAATTACTTATATATATATATAAATATCAATTTAAAAATTTGCTAAACATTTTTATTAAACAAGAAAGATTCAATATCGCAAAACTTTCTAAACAAAATACATAGATTCTAACTTGTAAAATTTATATATAATATAATCTGTAAAACAACTACAAAGATAATAAAATAAAATTGACTTTGACTACAATTTTCAAAATTTAAAAACAGAAGCACACAAGGGAACAAGTTGACTTTGACATGGTCATACTCAACACGCGAAAGCAGAAGCTCTTGAGGTTGACATGGTCTTGTTCAGAGGTGTCCAAATAGGTCAACATTCGATACCCTCCAAGGAATTCCTTGGCGGGCACATAAATGCCTGTGAGGGAGTCCCTCTTTTCCACCTTCCTGCTGTCGAAAAGCACGCGGAAGCTCTGTGTATCGAGCAGAACTATGGCTTCCGTCTGGGGGAACTATGGCTATGGGGAGTCCATATGTTCCCAGAATGGTTTGGGAATGTTGATCCTCATCCTCAGACTTTGAACTAGTCTCCCTGTTTTTTCAACGACTCCACCTTAAAACCATGATGTATGTTAATGGCTTTTGCTCAGCTCCCTTGGATTGGATATTATCACTGTAAACCCTCCAAACTTAATTTGATTTCAATGAAAAAGCCTTTCATACTTTCAACCACAAAGTCTACAAACGCTATTTCATGATTTATATGTAGGTTTAAAATAGATTCTCTATGATGGCTTGATTTTCAAGCAAACTTTATATGCACTTTTTATCATGAGATGACAAGACTTTTTGATTTTTATCCCATTAGAGTCTCAATATATTCACCTGTCATCTCTTACTCCTTTACAGATTCAATATTTGAGAATACACTTATTGAATGTAGCAGGTAGTAATAGTTTTCGTTATCACAAAGGAGAATATAACAAAAACAATCTTATTCTCTTTACATGTATTTTGTTTTTCAGACCATTTAATCAAAATATTTATAATAATAAAATATTAAAGTATTTTAAATATTGAATTGTATTTTATATTTTATATAATATATATTATTTAATATAGTAAAATAATTATAATAAATAAAAAATACATTCATATTTATCATAATATATTTTATTTGTAGGGACTTCAAGTATAAATAAATAATTTAAATATTAAAATTCACGTTGTGTATATTGAACTTCACATTATATATATATTAATCTCTGTATTATGTATTTTATTTTTCAAATCTTTTAACCAAAATATTTGTAGTAATAAAATGTTGAAATATTTTAAATATTAGATCATCTTTTTCTTTTTTAATACAAAATATTTTATTTAACATACCAAAATGATTGAATTCAATAAAATGATACATTCATATCCATCATAGCATGCTTTGCCTATATAGACATCATGTATAGACAAAAATTGCATATATTGAACTTCATGTTATATATTTAAACTTCATATTATGTATATTGAACTTCGTATTGTATTTTTATCAATACGGAGTTAATCAATTACAACCCAATTATGTATTAGAAATTTAATTAAATCATTAATTTTTCTTTGAACTATTTAATGCCATATTTTTCCCTTATATATTTTTAATAATCATCACAAAACAAAAAATCCAACATAACACACAAGCAATGTAAAAAGTTTATTAGGTAGAAAAAATAATTAATATAATTTAATACTTTAAGCTGCTTGTCTTACTATATTTGCATTGTCGAAACTATTGAAGTACAATCAATGTCTTAAAAGTCATCTTTTTCTTAATTTTTTTAATTAAAGAAAGAGTAACCTAATTACAACCCACAAAATAAATTAAAATATATCTCTTATAACTATTCCTTAATTTTATGGATAAATTTTAATTAAAAGAAGATTTTTTTATTAGAAAAATAACAATAGCTAAATTGCTTAAATAGTGAAGGGCTTTAAAATTGATTTTAAAATAAATAATTATAAAAATATATATAGTTATATGTTTTGTTTGTTCTTTTTTCCCCATCATACATACATATCAAGACTATATCTTATATATATTTATAAGATATAGTTTATTGTGGATAAAAACAATAATTCTCAATAGTCTTGAGATGTTCTGTTTATAAAAACATTATGTATAAATAAACATTATATATATTAAATTGATAATTTAATCTTATATTTATATTCAGTAATATAATTTAAAAAAAAATTTAATTAAATTATTTTAATTTTTTTTGAAAACTATCTAATATCATTTTCCTTATGTAAATTTTATAAAAAAATATTTATTATTTGAATCAAATATCTATTCATATCATTTTACTTATAAAAATAGATTTAACATAATAATAAATTAAAAATGAAAGCACTAATATAATATTATATACAATTAGAACTACAAAATTACTACATAGAACTTTTATAATTTATAATGATACATTCTCCTTAATTAATTAATATCACAATTTACATGTTGCTGTCTTTCAAAAAGAATTATATCAAATCAAATTAAAAGGCCAGTGGATGTCAAGGGGATTTCCAAGGTATATCTTCTATAAACTTCCAATTTTTTTTGATAAATCAAAAGTTACCAAACTCATAAAATAGCTTTATAATAATTAGGTATCCAATGAACCGAAGTTAAAACTTTGAAGGTTACAAATATGAATAAGTTATGTCATTTCGAAGATGCATTGCATACTGAAATTTTTTGTTGTAATGTATTTATATGGATTGCATCATAATGTTTTGTAGAGAGAATTATATATAAAATAAGAGATACTATGTAGATACAGTTCCTGTCATTTTTGCACGGTAGTGAATTGAAAATGTTGTGTGTTTTTAAAAATAAAATAAAAAATAAAAAATAATTAATATAAAGTATCATATATAGTTTTTAATATTTTAATATTTTGAAAGGGTAATATTAAACATTTTGTTACAAATGTTATTATAATTGGTAGTGGAAAAAAAAACATATCAAAGATTATATGTATATTAATTATAATGTTTTAGATTTTTTTGACAGTTTGTTCAAATTTTAATTTGAAATTCACACAATCTACTAAAAAGAATTGATTGTATTTTGCATTTACAAAATGAAAATAAAGTCATCCAACCATCACATTTAGATGAGGGTAAGATTAATTAGGTGAATATTTTGGCTGTGTTTAATTATATAAAATATAATTAGAAGAAGTGAAAACCAAGTAGATCTTTTAAAAAAAATTCTCTTTCAATAAAACGTGACTTTGATTAATTTTAATTGATTGATGCAAGATTTAATATGTAAATAGATATGGATACAAATATTTATAAGATTGTTCAATTCTCATTTTCAATAGCTATAATAGAATCCATTGTATTCGTAACATTAGTGTACATTTTTCTTTATTTAGTGAATGGAGTGAAAGTAAAATTCCCAGTAAGACCAGAATTTTTAGGGGGTATGTTTGTCTTGCATTTGAATTCTCATTAGACTTTGCATACTCTTTCTAAGTGTTATAGAAATGTAGTGTATCCAAAATTAGGCATCACTTTGGTTATTATAGTTTTTGTTGTGGGTGTTGGAACTCTTATATCCAAGAGTATAAATCATGTTAGAAGGGGTGTAATTTTTTGTTTTCATAACGAAATTTTTTGAAGCGAGAAAGTATAAATTGAAAATCACACCTCAGTCTAAACCTTGACTACCA
Organism: Torreya grandis; assembly: GCA_037957365.1. Lineage (NCBI taxonomy): Eukaryota > Viridiplantae > Streptophyta > Pinopsida > Cupressales > Taxaceae > Torreya > Torreya grandis. The sequence continues at coordinate 3,097,490 of JARHVA010000053.1, read as the reverse complement.
ACCCTATGATTTTTTTTTAAGGAATAATATTTTGAAAAACATATAAATAATACATAATAATTTAAATATATTTTTATATTATTATTAGATATGATATCATATATTATACGATAATAACATAATATTAATTTAATATTATATTCTATTATTATTTTAATATAAATATTAGTAATAATTATAATAGCATATAATATAATTGAAAGCATGAATCACATTCTCGTGCTCAATTGATAATCACATTAAATTTAAAATAAAAAATTCCTTTTGATATTAAATATGATTTAAAAAATTATAGATCCGAGAATATTAATAAGAATTGATATATGTAAATGCAATAACCCTAAGATTTTAAAATGGAATTAAAATTTTAATATTATAAAATTAATTGCGTGTTAACTGGACGGCTTCACAATAATTTGGTGTAATCGTAGATCCAAAAGCTGGAGATGGTTACGGTTGTTCTAGAGTTCGTAATGTTCAATCCACTGGTATTTGGCGGAGATCAGCCGAGACTCGTTTTTTCAATTGCTGTTAATTGACGGCAAACAAGACTGGCTCTGCAATTATCAGGGAAACTATACCATTGCCAATTTACAGTCTTCCAATCGTTCCGCCATATCTCTAAGGTAAGCGTGACACCTTTGTCTTCCTTAAAAACGAAGGCTGAAATTAATGTCTGTTATTAATTCGTTATCATAATTTTTATTTCTTGTTCTTTTGGAGTTAAGCGGATCCAGACTGGAGTCGGTCTTTACTGGAAAAACGGCGCAGACCTGCAAGCTATAGTTGACAGGAAAAAATATTTTTTTAGGATTTTTTTTTCTTCTAATGAAAACCTCACTGATTTAAGGTTTTGGAGTCAGAATCTGGGGCAAACGTTTTTTTTTTGGTGAAATGTCTACTTTTAGCTTTAAAACCCTGCAGAATAAATTTATTTAATGAAATCTCCAGTGCTCTGGGATAGGTTTGTTTACTTGAGAATGTCAGAGTTTCCCTGTTGGGAGCTGCAATTTGCCAGCGAGCGCCGTATATAGCCAAAATTTGAGTGCCATATATAGCCAAATTTTGAGTTTGTCCAGCAAAAGACTTTAACACGATATTATTTTCATTTTATCAAACATTAATATAATTCTTTTAACTATAGCTTTGTTTAAATATTTATGGTTTTGATTGGATGCAACATGTAGAATTTAATCCCTGTATAATAATAACGAGAAAATAATAAAATACTCATAGTTTCTCTTTGACATTAGAAAAATTTCAATTTCGAATTCACATGCTATTTTGATTGGCAGGCATCATTCGGTTGACTAAAGTAAAAGCCTGGGCCATTACAATAGTACCATGTCTTACGACAGGTACTAATAAAAATTGGTAAGCTTCATGTACATATGTACTCATACTGTTTCAAAAATAAATTATTATACACTCACACAAACATACACATAGAATATAGTACTTTTTTATTATCAAATGTCTAAATTAAGTCTAGTTTGCAAAAGTTACAATCACCAGTATAGTGAATGTTTGCGTTCTGCTGTAAACTCATAACAGAGGCCCATATTGGATTTGTTCATGTTTAAGGAGATATCATCTTCCAATACATTAAAATGTATACATCTCTATCATATGCCTTCTTATAATTATTGTGATTTTGACATTTTGGATCATAACAGAGACTTATATTAGATTTGTTCATGTTTAAGGAAATATCATCTTTCAAATACATTAAAATGTATACATCTCTATCATATGCCTTCTTATAATTATTGTGATTTTGACATTTTAGATTATTTTTCTAAAATTTCTCTGCCATCTCAAGACTTCTTGTTCTAAGCAGATTAAATTTCAATATATTCAACTGTCATGTCTTATTCTTTTAAGTTGATCTGAAATACCATCCAAGAGTCATTATATATATCACAGAAAGAAACATCCAAAATGATTCCATATTCTGTAGAGAATATGCTTATTGAATGTAGCAGGTAATAATAGTTTCCGTTATCATAAAAACAACCTTATTTTTTTATACATACTTTGTTTTAACAGAGCTTTTAATCAAAATATTCGTAATAATAAAATGTTGAAATATTTTAAATATTACACTTTATTTTTTTTATATTATATAAAATGTATCATTTAACAACCTAAAATAATTACAATAAATAAAAGATATATTCATATCCATTATATGATGCTTTGCTTATAGAGACTTCATGTATAAATAAATAATATAAATATTGAACTTTGCATTATGTACTTTATATTTTTTCAGATCTTTTAACCAAAATATTCTTAATAATAAAATGTTGAAATATTTTAAGTATGCAATATTTTCCCTATTTTACATAAAATATTTTATATAGCACAACAAAATGATTGGATTCAATAAAAAAATACATTCATATCTATCATAACATGCTCTGCCTATAAAGACATCATGTATAAATAAATATTGTGTATATTAAAATTCACGTTATGTATACTGAATTTCACATTGTATATATTAAACTTCATGTTATATTCTTACCAATATGGAATTAACTTGATTACAGCCCAATCATGTATTGTGTTGACCAATGGAAGTCTTTTAGAAATTTAATTAAATTATTAATTTTTCTAGAACTATCTAATATCATTTTTCTTCCATGTATATTTTTAGTAATAATCACAAGACAAAAGGACCAACTTAACATACAAACAATGTATATTTTTTTGTAAATAAGGAAAACAATTAATAGAATCCAATGCTTTAGCTTCTTGCCTTATTATGTTTACATTGACAACACTTTTGAAATACAATCAATGTCTTAAAGTCACTTTTGTCTAAATTTTTTTTAAATTAAAATAAAAGTAATTCAATTACAACTCATTCATATAATTATTATAAAATAAATTAAAATATATTTAAATTATAAATATTCTTTAATTTAATGAGTAAATCTTAATCAAAAGAATTAAAAATTATTAGAAAAATAATATTAACTAAACTAGAGAAAAAGTGAAAGACTTTAAAATAGATTTTGAAATAAATAATTAAAAAAGTATATATGATTACATGTTTTAGATTAAGGTAAAAGCAAGTTTTGAAGGGGCCCTGAAACCCTTTACATCAAAAGAGAGATAAACCTTTAAGCACAACCGGGTTTCTAAAAAGAAACCCGAAACCAGTAAAAGCAAAACCAGGTTAAACAAGGACTTGAAAACAGCAAAAAAGACCAGATGTAACAGCTGACAAAACATGGAACGGACCGCCAACAGACAGGGTCAGCACCTTACAAAACCTCCCATACAAATGAGGTTTTTGTTTTTTTTACACGATCGAAGATTCATATCTAGAGGGGGGACCAAAGGCTTAGACTTCTTCCTCTTAACTGATGTCCATCCATCCTCTACCTTAGCTGCCTCAACAATCCATGCCTCAGAAGACAGTGATCCATGAAGCCCAGGGGACACAGATGCCTCAGCAAAATCTTTATGAAAACTAGCCAAAGTCTGGCTCCTAGGAAGTTCCTCCAAAACATGGAAGAGACCAAAGCCTCCTCAACAACTGGCTCAGCAAGATCACTAATCCCGGTCTCCACAAGACCTTCAATAGAATCTTTCACCAGCGAATCCTCCTCAACCATCGGCTCGGAATGGATACTATCTTCATTCTCAGGATCAGCCGGAGCTTCCACGGGTTGTTTAGCTATGTAATGTTCGGAGGAAACCTCAGACCACCAAGAAGGTGGTCGTCTGGATTTTGATTTCGTAGCCGTACAACGAGCAGCAATATGACCCATCAGGTGGCACTTTCTGCACCGAAAAGGATATATGATTACATGTTCTGTCTATTAGATTTTTCTCTTTTTTCTATCATGCATATAAAGATTATAACCTATATATGTATTAAAATTTAGTGTTATTGTGGATAAAGACAATAATTTTCAATGGTCTTGAGGTTGGTTTGTTTATAGAGACATCATATATAAATAAATATTATATATATTGAATTGATAATTCAATCTTATATTAAATAGTATATATCTTTTGAAAATTTAATTGAATTATTAATTTTTTGAAAACTACTTAATGCTATTTTTTTGGTGTGAATCTTATAATTACATATTTATTGTTTAAATAGTATATCTGTTCATATCTTTTTATTTATAAAAATAGATTTGTAATAAATGATAGCTAAATTGTTTGTAACAATAATGGAAATGAAAACAATGATGTAATAGTATATAAAATTTGAATTTCAGAATTATTACATAGAACTTTTATAATTTGTATTGATACATTCTTCTTAATTAATCAATATTACAATTTACCTATTGTCTTTCAAAAAGAACTATATCAAATCAAATTAAAAAGTCAGTGGATGTTAAGGAGGTTTTCAATGTATTCTTGTTGTAAATTTGAAATTTTTTGATAAATCAAAAGTTACTAAACTCATAAAATAGCCCTATAATGATTAGGTAGCCAATGAATCAAATTTCAAACCTATAAAGCTACAAATATGAATAAGCTGTCATTTAAAATGCACTCCACATTGAATGTTCTTGCTGTCATGTTTTTATGGATTACGTCATAATGTTTCTCAGAGCGAATTAATTATATAATAAAATTAGTAGACTTTATGTGCTTTTGTATTCATACCGTTTAGAAAATAAATTAATATACACCCACATGAACACATTGAAAGAATATAATAATTTATTATCATCAAGTGTATAAATTAAGTCTAGTTTGTAAAAGTTTCAATCAACATTATAGTGAATGTCTGTTCTGCTGTAAACTCAAAACAAAAGTCCATATTGGGTCTATTTATGTTTAGGAAAATACCATCTTCTAAATACATTAAAATGCATACATCTCTATCATGTACCTTATTACAATTATTGTGATTTTGATGTCTTAGATTACTTTTCTAAGATTTCTCTCTGCCATCTCAAGGCTTTAAGTTGTAGGCAGATTAAAAATTTCACCTTCAGAGTTTTAAAAATAAGTCATGAAGACCCCTTTTTAAAAATAATAGGGGTCAAATCTAAAACTTATTGAATATTTGAAGAAGTAAAACTTTGAAAGGGTTTTCTCAACCACCAAATGACTTTTCTATGTTGACTAAAACTATTTTCATCCTAGCCAAACAAAGTTTTGCAGAATTCAAACCATATCAGTACAATACAACCAAATTCATGCAGGCATATGAAGTTAGAATTGCAGAGTAATTGTAGCAATGTTGAGTAATATACAGGGAAATGCTTGTAAATGGCTTGATAATTGATTAAAATGGAAACAAGGGTTAGTTTAGGTAAGATTTGGCTTGAGGATTTAAGAAGTGCTCTCAAGATACTCATGTCAGACATTTGATTGAAAGCTTATGTCCAACATTTTTACGAGAAGCATCGTCACCATTACCAGTACTTCATCAGTACATCATTCTTCACCAGATGACATGGCTATACCTAATTATTGCATGATCTCCTCCACAATTGGTAGATTCATACCAAAAAAAAACTATTAATATGGCAAGAGACAATTAAAAACATATAAAATTTGAAAAAAAATATGCAGGCAAATAGCTGGGTAAATGATTAAAATGAATATAGGAGCTAATTTGAATGGGTTTTAGGGTTTAGGTTGGAAGACAAAATTAAATAATTCTTCTAACATTTAAATGTAATAGATTCTATTTCTTAAATCAAAATTAAAAAAATCAAATTTTATATATACCAATAAAACCATTGTAAAATACAACATTTCTTAAATTATTTATATAACACAATCACAATACATTGAAATTATTTAATGGTAGAAGACATCATCCTTCAACACTGGAAGCTAATGGAGATTTGTGAAAGGTTGGGAATCATGCATGACATTGATGAGTTTCCCTTGGGGAGCTCCCAGGTTGCTATCAATCTTAAAAAGGAAGAGATTGTTATTGATAATAATAATATTGATATAGTAATCTCTAATAAAGATTAGTTTTTCTGTTTAAGTGGACGAAATTGCTACTGATAACAATAATACTGATATAATAATCTTTGATAAAGATTAATTTTTATGTTTAAATTCTTAGATGCTTCAGAACTTTTTACTCTCTTAGCTTTTGTAAGATGGGCTCTACACCTTTTCTTAACTTATTAAAAAAAAAACATTAAAATCATTCCAACAAGAAAATTATGAACACTTCACACCGTCTCTACAATTTAAAATCCACAACCTTTATCTTTAATATTTACCACATTAATAAAAATAAAAAATAAAATACCAACTTGAAAATTTCTTCCAAAAGTAAATATAGACATCTAATTCTACATAGTTAATATAACATCAAATTTGACACACATTTGCAAACATAATATATTAAAAGATATGTTATTTTCGTAACATGTAAAGTCTAATTCATCGAAAATGACTTTGCAATCTATTTTTCTAATATAAATGCATATATCCATCTGAAAGTAAATACTCTGTTAGCTTAAGAAAATTAAAATGGTGACAGTTCTCACCGTGAACTGCAATGTGCCAGCTACATAATTTTAATTTTAACGGCCATTAAATTTTAATTTTTTTTGAATCATAATAAATACATCTTTTAGAATAAAGTCGATATTGAAATTAAAATTTGAAAAAAATTATGCAGGCCGATACACTGCTTCTCGGGCGGATACCAGTATATATATAGGCAATGAATATCCTATGAAACGCTCAATCCGATTCCAAAGAGGCAGAGTCTGGTGAATTGAAAAGTAAAAGTTGCCTGCGGTCAGCGAGATTGAGTGGAAGGATCACCCTGTGTTGACGGGTTCGTAATGCGAAGTAGGTGCCAAATAAGGTCTTAAAATATCGGTAGACCCACATTTGCTGTTGCGACTTCTCCAATGAATTATTTGAGCCACGTCATTGACCGCAACAAAACATGTATTATTTCATGGACGATTGAATATTTCAGTTTCCAGTTAAGACTTGATTTAATGCGGTTAGTGGCGTGTAATGTTTTGTATTATCATCCCCTGCTGCGCAGGTTATTGGAAACTGAAAAGCAGGGCGAAGCTTATTGAGGAATTTAGTAGGGTCTGCATTTATTTGGGTGTTTTGTTCTCTCGTTATAAATCTTTCTATCAAAAGATTTCATTTCTTCCTGTTTTTTCCACTCTTGTTTTTTTCAGTGTTAGCTCACCTTTTAAATTGGTAAAATTGTTTTTAGCTTTTTTTTTTTTTTTTCGGTTTTTATCTGAATGGCATCTTTTGAAATTGAGTTTTGTTGTTTTGTCATTTTGTCGATGTGCTTCTCTGGGCCACCGTAGTTTTCATGAAGCTTTCAAAGCATTCGACAAAGTCTTGACCATAGTCTTCATGAGGTTTTAAATGCATGTGGCAAGGTCTTGGAGTCTAAGACAATGGTGATTTCTATGATATTTTGTAAGTTAGATTTATATTTTCTTGTATCTTTTTTATTGATTTGAAACTTTAGAGAAGATTTTCTATAATGGGTATTCTTTTGTTTTACTATATGATGAGGATCTCTGTTTAGGTTTTCGATGATAGGGTTTCTTTATGGTGGATGTGAGAGATTTGATTGTGATTATGACAATGATGGTTGTTTTAGAGGCAGTAGTTATGACGGTAGTGGGAGTAGTGGATATGGTGGTGGCAGTGGGTCACGCTATGGCGATGGAGACAGTGGAGACTATCTAGCACAAATGTGAAGGGCAACTCGCACTATGGTGGTGGCAATGGTCATGCAGAGTATAGCTAGGGGAGATAAGTGTCGATTTTGTTTAGGGGTGGGGCTTACTTTATTATCCCCTCAGACACATACATTTTTTTTTCACATTTTATATGCTTGTAGAGAAGCTACATTTCCAGTGTATGTTTGCATAGGGAACATATGGAACCACTAGACTACCAGAGGTCAAGGCCCTGCCTTTCATTCCCTATGTGCATGTTGGCTCCTTCCTCTGAGAGCTTTGGTCTCCACCACAAATGGTATTGAAATTATGTAGTGATCACTTCCTTGATGTATCCTCACACTCCCTGCAAGTAGAAACACATTAGTGTTTATTGTGAGATCACTTGCTTGCCATCGTTGTTTCCCCATATAATCTCATCACTAAGAGGGACCATTTTTTTTACGAAGACTGCTAGACGTCAATTAACCCTATCTTCTCACATTAACTGGGTTAATCGTTACCACTGCTAAGGTTTATGTAGTTATTTTTTATCGATTTCTATATTTTTTGGGTATATATACATAAATGGACATGTCTGATATTCTAAGGCATTTAAGAATCCTTGTGTCTCAATAAAAAGAAACAAAAGAAGTTATTTAAGATCTAAAATTTAAAATTTATTATAATGGCATTTTGCCTAAAAAGGTAGGCATTGATGAATGCAAAGTGGCTTGACAAAATGGAGGGGTAGATTTAGAGCCCTTCCTTTTCCATTTTCTTTTTTTCTCCTTTTGTCGTTATATCTTATGTTGTTTTTTAAGGGTCAAGGGACAAAGAATGAAAAACACCCTCTGTGCACACAATATGTTAGGGATTCTTTCCTTACTAATATTAAATTTTTGTCTCTAAATTTTAGCTTAGCATTACATTGATTACGAAACTGCTCCTTATTAAAAATGTTAAATATAAATGATCATTCAATAATGATTGGAAAAATTAAGGAGAATGAGTCGAAAATACTATTGAGCATAATTGTTACAAGAAGAAAGGAATAATTATATATTACCACTATTGCATCATTTTATCCTATAAATATATTTATTTTTCAAAGTTGTAAATAGTAAAAAGCAAAGGAATGTTCAATAACTATAAGAAACTGGGATAGACCACTCTTGGGAGCAATCTAGTAGGCTTCAATATGCAATATGAATTCTCCCATGATCTCATAATATTTTAATATTTGGAAATTGGAATGGCGTTCAAATTATGATATATATTTTTAACATGCATGTACTTTCAAATTTATGTGAACTTTGGAGTTTCCAGGGGTTTCTATTTTTCACTTATTCACACAAACAATCAATTGTGTGACACTTTAATCAATTTCAATTAGTATAATTGTTTTTTAACGTAGTTTTTATAAATTTTTAGTGGTTCTTATGATGCAAGATTGTAGAGATCCCTTTGGGAATAGTTAAGATGATTATATTTTACTAATTTTATCTTCTTACTATAAAAAAACTAGTTCTTGCAAATCCCTTGAAAACTGAATTGTCATTTAGAATGACATGATATAATGGCATGCTTCTGTGTTGTAATTACTAAATCACAGAGTTGAAGGGTAACAACTTGGAGAAGTAGTTGATATTTATGGCTTACGTTCAGGGATATCATTTTAATATATTCTATCTTCGTTATGTTAGAAAACAATTCCTTTTACCAAGCACAAAAATTGACATTGTCTTTAACGATATAAATATTTTGCGTGTTAAAATTAAAAATTATGCCTATTTCCCTCCCCCGCCCGCCGCTCCCCCTCCCCCCCAACACACACACACAATGTTGTTGAATGGATTTTTTTAAATATCTATTTTATGTGTGATATAAATTATACTTGGATTTGATGTTTATATATCTAGAATTATGGACATTATTTCCTAGGTTTTACAAAGATAAATACAATTATATAAGAATAAAATTGAAAAAAATCACTTTTGGCTCACAACAACTTGACTTGTATATGTTTCAACACACACACACACAACCAAAAATTTTAAGGTGATTAGCACCACCCATGTGTTAAATCCTAAGGTCTCAGGTTCACAGCTTGAGATGATTCATAGGGTTCACTAAGGAGTTTAGAACCACATTTGATGCGATACATGGTCATCAAAGAATCAACTTTGTTCACGTTATGACTTCAATATAATCATCCACACCATTAGATCTTCACGTGTCTAATTAAATCATTTAATAAAGTCTTTGCACAAACTATGCCTTTCGTTTATGTTCATGTGAACCTTGTATGCTAAGTGTTTATCACCATATAAGCACGAATCTCAATCGATATAGACTAGGATTTAAAAACTCACGGGTCCATAAATTACACAAATTTTCATGCAGTTCGTTCAAGGCTCATTGCTATGTTCGAGGTTGACCTATCTCAAGGGATACTTGTTTGATTGAGTGAACCCAAGTTATGATGTTAGGATGGATGTCAGGTGACCTCATCATAGGGTATTTTCAATCCCATATATAATAAGCACCACTTCCATTTTATAATATTTTTGCACTTTTACGTGGCCCTCTTGACCAATGCCTCAACAACTATTTTTAACATCTCGTACAAAGTTTAAAGCCTATGCATTTAGTGACTAAACCCTAACCATTGAGATGGTGACACTTGTCATCATCACACCTCAATGGGATCATGAACTCCATGCAATCCCTAAAGTGAGTGGTAGTCACTTTGTGCTCAGTGAGCATGATATTGTGCCAGGTGGTACATTATTGGCCACACAATTCATAGAGACTAATTTGTGTGAACCTATTCACATGTAGTCTCAACCATTAAGTTGACAATTGTCACCATCATGGCTCCACGAAATCATGAAATACGCGTGATCACTTTAACTATGTCCTTGCAAGCTCATGAGAACTATTACTCTCCTTGACTACAATCAAAGTCTCAAACCTGATGAACTATAAATATCCCTCTTAGCAGCAAGCACTAAAGTCGCATCACAACTCTTGTACTCTTAGGTTTACTTTATATCACACTCATAAATATTAGCAATGGCACATTAGAAAGGTGTCATGATAATGGCAAAAGGAATACTTAAATGTTTCAAGTTTAATGGTTTATATTTAAAATTTATTGAAGTTATGAAAAGATGAGATATTAAAAAATAGGAGAGGAAGTGCAAGTTTCTTATATCTGATGAAATATTGCTAATGAGATTGCGTCTTATTATCCCTAAGATCTATTACATTTCAATATTATATAATTTTTCTTACTTTTGTAGCAAAGTTTAAATATTATTTATATTGGGATCCAATGATGTGTAAAAACAATAAAATTGGACAAAAAATTGGAATAATTTATCTAACGTATGACATTAGTCTTAATATCTCTAAGATCTACTATGTTTCAATATTATATAAGTTTTCTTGTAACAAAATTTAAATATTATTGATATTAAGATCTAATGAGTGTAAAAGCAAGATAATTGAACAAAAATTTGGAATAGTTTGTTAGATGTATGGCATTTGTCTATACCAAAAATACATAAAAGTACAAAAAAGATAGATCAATGTATTAACTTAGATTTTATTATTGAGATATAACTATTAAAATTTAAACATAAAATTCAAACAAAATAACACATTTAAGAATTCTTCTAAATTGTTTGTTGAAAGTAAATGAAATTGAAATTTAAAAACAAATTCTAAATTTATTATATACAAAAAAAATTTAATGTTTAATTTTCTTCTACCCTCCATTTATTAATAAAAAATAGTAATAAATTATTTATTTTAAATCAAAAAATTCAACAAAATTGAAATGCAAGAAATTACATTCTTTCATTCAAACATATCAAATTACGAAAAATATCAATTTAAAAATTTGCTAACATTTTTATTAAGCAAAAAAGATTCAATATCGTAAAACTTTCTAAACAAAATACATCAATTCTAACTTGTAAAATTTATATATAATATAATCTGTAAAACAACTACAAAGATAATAAAATAAAATTGACTTTGACTACAATTTTCAAAATTTAAAAACAGAAGCACACAAGGGAACAAGTTGACTTTGACGAGTTTGAAAATAAAATAAAATTGATAGTCGTGATATTACCATTCTGATCCCAAAACCTCAAACATATAAGTAAATAATAATCAACATATATTATAAGAAATGGAGACCAAACGGAGGGAAAAATTTATGCGATTAAAAAACGTCTCAGGAAAGTAAAATAGCACAATTTCACTTCTTAACGAAATTCCATATCAAAATGAATAATCAATTGACTTGGCAACCTTTTAACAATGTATTTAAATACCAAAATGAGTCAACAAGTGACATGTGTAACATGTTTATTGGTGGTTTGATAGATTAAAGTAAAAAAACATTCAATATTGGGAAATAAGAGAGGAGGAACATGTACCTTTAAGACATATTTTCAACTACTCTCGGTAAGGAAAAAAAAATAATAAATAAAGGATAAATTTTTAATATGTTTATACATTTAATAGTGAATTTATGTCATATTATTTTTAATGTATTTTTGAATCTGAACAAAAATTTATTTCTAGAATTTTTGAAAGTCTTCCAACATCCGTCATACTCGGATTGCTTTTAGCTACATCATCAAAATTAAATTTAATCCTAAAACTCTATGGAGGAGACTAATTGTCTCTCCTACTTTTTTTATTTTTATCACTGACCCTTTTCTCAGGTAATAAATAAAAGATATATTCATATCTATCATAATATATATTTTATTTGTAGAGATTTATGTATAGATAAATAATATAAATATTGAACTTCACATTGTGTATATTCAACTTTGTATTACATATATTGATCTTTGTATTATGTATTCTAATTATCAAATCTTTTAACCAAAATGTTCTTAGTAATAAAATGTTGAAATATTTTAAGTATGGAATTATATTTTTAGTATTTTTCACAAAATATTTTATTTAGCATAACAAAATGATTGGATTCAATAAAAGAATACATTCATAACCATCATAATATGCTCCTCTTTAAAAACATCATGTATAAATAAATATTACATATATTAGACTTCATATTATATATATTGAACTTTGTATTATGTATATTGAATTTTACATTGTATTTTTGCCAATGTAGAGTTAACCGTATATTGAGAAATTGAAACCTTTTATTAATTTAATTAAATTATTATTTTTCTAGGACTACTCAATGCCTTTTTTCTTCTTTGTGTATTTTTGGTGATAATCATAAGATGAAGGGACCAACTTAACACAAACAATGTAAGTAATTTGTTAAGTAGGGAAAACAATTAATATAATCCAATGCTTTGGGATTCTTATCTTACTATGTTTACATTGACAAATTTTTTGAAGCACAATCAATGTTTTAAAATCATTTTTATCTTAAAAATTTTGTTAAAGAAAGAAAACCCCAAATACAACCCACTCATGTAATTATTATTAAATAAATTAAGATATATTTCTTATAACCATTTCTTAATTTTTATGAATATATTTTAATTAGAGGAAAAAAAAAAATTATTAGAAAAACAACAATAATTAAACTACAAAAAAAGTGAACGGTTTTAAGGTTGATTTTGAAATAATTATAAAAATATCTGCAGTTATATAATTTATTTGTTAAATTTTTCCCTGCTTTTTTTTCATCATACATATCAAAATATATCTTATATATGTTTATCAAGATATAATATTATTGTGAATAAAGAAAATAATTCTCAATGGTTTTGAGGTGCTCTATTTATAGAAACATTAATTTTATATATATATATATATATAAACATTATATATATTAAATTGATCATTCAATTTTATACTTATATTATATAATATAAATATTTTAAAAATTTAATTAAATTATTTTAAGTTTTTCAAAAACTACCCAATGCCATTTTTCTTATTGTTTGAATCAGATATCTGTCCACGTCTTTTTATTGACATAAATAGATTTGATATAAATGATACCTAAACTGCTTGTTACAATGGTAGAAATTAAAGCAACGATGTAATGTTATATGAAGTTAGAACTGCAGAATCAATGCATATAACTTCTACGATTTGTACTGATCATTCTTCTTAATATCACAATTTAGATGTTGCTGTCTTTCAAAAAGAGCTATATCAAATCAAATTAAAAGGTCAGTGGATGCCAAAGAAGTTTCCAAGGTATTCCTTCTGTAAACTTTTATTTTTTAAATCTTATAAATCAAATGCTACCAAATTCATAAAATAGCCTTATAATAATTAGGTAGCTAATGAACCAAAGTTCAAACCTTGAAGGTTAAAAATATGAATAAGTTGTCATTTTAAATTGCACTGCACACTGAAAGTTCCTGTTGTGTGTTTCTATAGATTGTATCTGCACACTGAAAGTTCCTGTTGTGTGTTTCTTTAGATTGTATCATAATATTTGCCAGAGGAAATTATTTATATAATAAAAATTAATAAGCTCCATATATTTATGTATTCATACGTTTTAAAAATAAATTAATGTACACATTAAGAATATAGTAATTTTTTAAAGTGTAAATTAAGTTTATGTTTGTAAAAATTACAATCACCAGTATAGTGAATGTTTGTTCTACTGTAAATTCATAACAAAGGTCCATATTAGATCTGTTCATGTTTAAGGAGAGATCATTTTCCAAATACATTAAAATGTATATATTTTTATCATGTATCTTATTGCAATTATTGTGATTTTTATGTTTAAATTCATAACAAAGGCCCATATTGGATCTGTTCATGTTTAGGGAGACATCATTTTCCAAATACATTAAAATGTATACATTTTTATCATGTATCTTATTGCAATTATTGTGATTTTGATGTTTTAGATTATTTTTCAAAAATTTCTCTTGCCATCTCTAATTATTGGGCAGTTTGAAACCGGCATCTACGTCCTTGCATCCCAGGGTCTCACTGACTGTAGGTCACGTTTATAGAGGAGAGGCAGGGGTATCTGCGCAATGTTTATTTGGGGCCCACAGTTTGAACTCTGTATCGATGTTCTATGGTCTTTCTCACTCCAAATCAAGTTTATAAAGGAGAAGATAATTTAAAAAAAAAAATAAAAAAAATCAAACTCATAATTCATAACAAAATAATGATAGACATATTGTCAATTCCGCTATTCAATCATTTTTTTAATTGCTCATAATCAAATAATGATAACGAGGTTATCGATTATAGGTTCAACCAAAAAAACAAAAACTCTTTAATATCGTGGATGTTATTCATTTTCTTTATATACGTATTCGACTGCAATGGCCATCTCAACATTTTGCTGGTGTGGGTAACCCCCGATTTGTTTTAGACTAAAATAGTACGAATGAGTGGATGCAATTGCAAGGCAAAGGATAGCTAGTTACCTATCATGTCAGACTCTCTTAATTGACATGGTAATATTTTATTGGGACAATTTACAGCCATTTACCACCAACGATGGTACGTGAAAGCAAACCATCTTCAAGAAGCGCACAACTTTTAATCTATGTGAAAAATGCATGCCATGGAATCAAGGGTTAAATTTGACGGTCACTCTTATCTGTCCAAAAAAAAAAATTGTGACGTTTTTTAAATTAATGTTACCTTGCACATGATGTTTCTTTTTCATTTTTGACTTTCACAATTTTCATATAAATACAAAAGTATTTTTTCATATAATAAAATGATATAAAAATAAAGATATTATTAATAGAAATAAAATCTTATTATATTTAAGTATATGTCAACATATCTAAGAAATATTATAATGTGTCATAATATCTATGATGCATTTAAATTATAATTCGGTAGTGGTAGTTGGTGTTTTCGGTTGGTCCGTGGTCGCTGGTGGTGATTTAAGAATGGTTGGTATTTGACATAAGAGGGTCTTGGGCCTCTCATTTGTGTCCTTGACTCTAGTCAAAATGCTAATCCGTTTACCCAATCAAATAAAAAATAACCCGTAATCATTCAATAAAACAGTTTTAATAGAATGTATGGACTAATTTAAAATTAAAAATAAAAAATACGATATAATTGTTGACCCCTATATACTCGAATACAACAAACTAGTTTTTTAATCACAAATAAAGGTATACTTTTTAGGTGAAAAGCTTGTAACATGTGCAAGTTTCATTAATCAGTTGTTAAGCAGTAAAAGTTGATGGGGAGGATGACTAAACAATAGGAGAATGAAATAGAAAACTCTATCCCCCTCATCATTATAAATAATGAGTGAGGGCATTTACAAGTTTTAAAGGAGTGGGTGTAGGTATTATGCAAAGATAATTGAATACACAATACATTTATAATTAGTTTATATGTCATAAATATTTACAGAAATATTAAATTTGAAGTATTTAAATTTATTATATAATTTTATTTATTGTAGGATTTCATATTATTTAATGATTATTATATTTTTGTAAATAACTAATTAATGAGTGATAGCTTTAATTTAATTACAACTTTAATTTAGATTTTAAGATATTATAATTTTCTTTGCTTTTTTTAATTTTTTTGTAACAATTAAATAGAGAATCAAATTTAAAATAGATCATTTTTATTGATATATCACAACATTACATTTACTCCTATCCGATTATCTATTAATATAATTATGTTTTCTTATAACAATAAAATTGACATAATAATATATATTTTATGAAATAAATCTCAATGATATAATCATTATTTTATCCATCTATTGGATAAATTAAATTAGGAAAACAAATGAATAGAGTTTACATTAATTTATAATTTTTTTTAATAATAATAAATTAAAAAAACATCTAATAAAAATAGCATCATATCATTTATTAACTTTTTAAAAAATTTATTTCTTTAAACATTTAAATTTTCTTAAACTAAATTCATTGTTACATTTATATTATTTTTTTAATAATATGAAAGAGTCGATTTTGATCATTATGTTTTTAAATTTTTTATTCCTTTTAAATATGTAAATCTACTCAACTAAATTCATTGTCATATTTACATTGATTGATATTATTTTTTAATAACATGAAAGAAATCAACATTTAATAAAAATAACATCATATTATTCATTAATTTTTTTAAATTTTTATTCCCTTTAAACATTTATCATATCATTTATTAAATGTTTAATTTTTTATTCCTTTTAGATATTGAAATTTACTTAATTCATCGCAATTCAAATAAATTATACTTTTAATAAACATGTCTAATAAAAAATTTCCATGTTTTTATAAATTCAAAAGAAAATTTTGAATAAAAATTATGTGAAGAAATATTTGATAATAATTTTTTTTGATATATCATCAAAAAGATCTGAATGCGATCTAAAGACACATCTAGCAAAATCCTCTTCACACAATTTTTATGAATTTTTTTTTAATAAAAATATAAATAAGTTAGATTGTTTGAACGTTTGAGGAACTTACAAAGAAAGCCCATGTAGAATCGAGGATACTAGATCCAGCTGATGCAAAATTTCCCCATGCTCAATGTCATCTCTAGCACGCATATGTGGAGGCGGACACGGTAAATTTAACAAAGCAGTTGCAAATAACATAGCCATTGCCTAAGACTAACAGAAAATATCAGAAAATATTGGTATGGTATATAAAGAAAGGTCGTGATTGCCGTTGGAAAACCTACCGGTTGAGCCGTTATTGTAGAAGTCATTTCCATACATCAGAGAAGTGGCTATCGCATATGTGGCCAACCCTTTGTTATCCCTGTGTCCAACAAAAAATCTTCCAACGCGAACAAAGAAGGCCCCTGTGTTGCCCCTTCCACGCCACACCTCCCTAACACAACCACTGCAGCGATTGTCAACCAGATTATGCCCCTCTACACCCCCTCCATCGCCCTGCACAAGCAAGCAAACTACCTGCCTATGTTACGCTCCACCCTTTATTATTATTGCTTTCCAAATTCCAGTGCTCCCGTTTTCCTCATCCCCATTAATTTAAGAACAATCACAGAAAACTACATCCTATTTAAAATCTAGTGAATCTGGGGGCCTGCGAGTGGGAAAAAGTTAAAAGAGAGAACAAAGAAGAGTTGCTCAAAGACTCAGAAGTTAGAACCCAAAATAACAGAAAAAGCCAATGCAAAAACTCAAATGGGTACCGGGATACTTTTGCGGTGCCACCCTATTCTGCTGCGGCCCATATATTCTCCCACGTAGGCTACAGGCTGCAGGCTGCAACGACACCACATTCACCACATTGGGGATTTGGGGGAAATTGGAATTTGGAATGACCATGGTCCATCATATTCACGATTCACAATTCACCAAGTTACCAACCCTCTTCAACGACCACGACAATTCATCAATGCTGAGCCTTGTTAATGAATTAAAATTTAGAAGATTTAACATTTTTAGAGTACTACAGTCTACGGTGGAGATTTAAAATATTTAGCGTACTATGGTGCCATTGCCACTGCATAAATTAAAATTTAGAAGATTTAATCATTAATATTATGGGGACTCAGAGTCGAACTCGGGAGTCGGGAGCCCGGAGGGCCGGAGGCTGGAGCATATAAACTTATAAAGTATTAAGGCATATAGGCTTAGCCTTTTATAAAATTAAAACGGGTGTTTTTTAAATGTGAACCTCATAATGATAGTTTTTTAAAAAAAATCTCCGTCCTTCATAACGGTTTAAAAAAAAAATTGGAAGTATTTTACATTTAAAATGGTAAAAAAATTTTAAACGAGGGTCAAATTTAACCCCTGCATGGAATAGCGCTGATGTTGAGTTAAAATTCATTTCCATGCACTATCGTCCGGTTTTTAAATTTGTGATGACACATCCCATATTTGTTTTTACATATTTTTTATTTTTGTGTGTTTTCACTTGATATTTATGTGCGAACTATCCGTTCACACTTTTTGTCGATTCTGCGAGGTGTAAGGATTTCTTGCCATTTATGTAATGTTATCAAACACGGATTATGCAACACATCTTAACTTTACTCATTAAGAGTCAAATGCAAACCATGGAGCTCACAATTTTCATCTATTTCATAAGGTGCCAAGTGTTTTTAAGCACACACTGCATTTTAACTCAGATTACAAGCCACGTCTTGACAATTACAGGTAAAGTAATCTAACTTCATCATTATTGTAATATAAGAAGATTGTACACTCATTATTAACATCTTAATTAATTGGCTCTTAATATTTGATTAATCATGGTTTGGGTTGTGAATTTTTTTTAAAAAAATTTATGCAACATCATAAATGTGCATATAAAGTAAATGTCACATTTATGTACAAAAGGGTAATTTCCATTCTCTTGTTTAAATGGTAAAAAGTAAATTCCCTGAAACATTATGTTAAATCATAACTTGTAGTAATAAATGTTCAAAATGACCTGAAATCTATTCCTAATCATAACTTGTAGCTTGTAGTGATATGTGGTTTGATCTTTCTTCTATAAAACCTATGAGTTGTGTGGACAAGAGAGTATAGTCTATTTTTGTTGACTTATAGCATCTCTAGTGGTGTAGATCTACATGAAATTCGCTAAAATTAAACAATGAAAGATTATCGCAAAAGTTTTCATAAGTATATGATGAAACTCAAGTTAAGTGTTAACCTTAGACATGATACACTTCAACTTATATTGTTTGATGTTTTTGTAATCATTTGAATATTTTACCTACCATATCGCCACCAAATATTTTTCATATTATCTTTACCAAAAATGCAAGGCAAACTCTTAAAATGAAAAGACCTTTGACTACCAATTAGTAGGGGAGCTCCCCACAATTAGTATAATTATAAAGTGTATAAGTTATAATATTTTATATAAAAAAATTGTATTTCAAAAGTTATCATCTCTTACCATAACTAATAATTGATAGGATGTATTTTAAATACATGTAAATTCTAATTCATCAAAAATGACTTTACAATCTATTTTTTCAACTATTCTTCTTTTCTCCTCTGTTTATATTTACAAGCAATAATGATATCTTCTTCAATTTGAAAATATACATAGTACAAAAAAAAACACACACATATATATATATATAACTTAATTACAATTCAATTCTGTGAAATCATAGACAAAATATTTATTTAAATCCTTCCATTCAAACCAAACTAATGTTAAAGAGAAGGACAGAAACAACATCATTTCAAATCATATGTTGTTTGTTTTCTAATATAACTGCATATATCCGCTTAACTTGGGTGTGTTGAGAATGGTAATAAGCAGCAAAGAGGTAGATTTGGGATCCATATCAATGCTATCGTATCTCAAGTATGTGTGAGCAACGAACATACAGCCCGTGTTCACTACGAAGTTATGGCAAGCCGTTTCTGTTGTCAGCCCGAAATACTTGTAAAGCCTATTTTAGTCGTTGCGCACGAGAAGAAATTGCAGAGGGGCCGCATGGATTGTGAGCTCTTCGGTATACACCTCTTATCATTCTTCAGATTTGTGTCGCCTGCATTTTTCTTCACTAGACACCTGCATGGTTATTGCATTTCACTAGCGCCATCAAATTACCATTTTAATAATTAGATCACGCACTCATATTAACAGTCGGAAAACACTATGCAACTTAAAAATTTAAATGGTGGAAAAGATATAAATATTTAAATTGTGGAAAAGATATATAAATAATATTAAATTAGAAAATTAGAAGAATTTCATATCACTTAAATAAGGTTATGAATAATATCAAATTCAAAAAGGAGCTTGAATCCCCTTTTAAAAAATGAGTCATTTTCTTTTATGTTTATAAAAAAATAATTTATATAGATTTTGGATTTATATAAGTTCATATCATTGTTTTTTTATAAAGTTAATAAGTGTAGTTAACTTTTTTGTTACTAGAGTTTTGAGAATCTATAATTATTTTAATTAGAAAATAAGATCAAATAATATTTTTTTCATAAAATAAATAGATATTCTTAAATTTTTTTGTTATAAGAGTTTTGAAAAAATATAATAATAATTAGATACAAGATAATATCAAACATTTAATTAAGATTTTAATGAAAGAAAACCAAAATAAACTTTTTTTTTTTTTAATACAATAAAAATGTTATTAATAAAATTTCAAAAAAATAAAAATAAAATAATAATAATAATATTCATATAACCTTTTTACTTCATAGGAAACTTAAGACATCGGTCAAGGTTTTTAAAGTTTTTAATCTTATAATTACCTTTTTTAATCTTTTTTCTCAAAATGTATCTCAATAACCTTTTTTTTCTTTAAAAAAACCTAAATACAACGCCTGGCTTATCTCAAAGAGCACTGCTTCTCGCCCGGAAAGCAGTATATATATATAGTCAATGAAGATCCTATGGAACGTTCAATCTGACTCCAAAGAGGCATATTCTGGTGAATTGAAAAGTAAGAGTTGCCTGCGGTCAGCGAGATTGAGTGGAAGGGTCACCCTGTGTTGACGGGTTCGTAATGCGAAGTGGTGCCAAATAAGCTCTTAGAATATCGGTAGACCCACATTTGCTGTCGCGACTTTTCCAATGAATTATTTGAGCCACGTCAGTGACCGCAAAAAAACATGTATTATTTCATGGACGATTGAATATTTCAGTTTCCAGTTAAGACTTGCTTGAATGCGGTTTAGTGGCGTGTAATGTTTTGTATTATTATTCCCCGCTGCGCACGGTATTGAAAACTGAAAAGCAGGGCGAAGCTTCTTGAGGAATTTAGTAGGGTCTGCATTTATTTGGGTGTTTTGTTCTCTCGTTATAAATCTTTCTATCAAAAGATTTCATTTCTTCCTGTTTTTTCCACTCGTTTTTTTCAGTGTTAGCTCACCTTTTAAATTGGTAAAATTGTTTTTAGCATTTTTTTTTCCGTTTCTTATCTGAATGGCATCTTTTGAAATTGAGTTTTGTTGTTTTGTCATTTTATTGATGTGCTTTCTTGGGCCACCGTAGTTTTCATGAAGCTTTCAAAGCATTCGACAAAGTCTTGACCATAGTCTTCATGAGGTTTTAAATGCATGTGGCAAGGTCTTGGAGTCTAAGACAATGGTGATTTCTATGATATTTTGTAAGTTAGATTTATATTTTCTTGTATCTTTTTTATTGATTCGAAACTGTAGAGAAGACTTTATATAATGGGTATTCTTTTGTTTTACTATATGATGAGGACCTCTGTCTAGGTTTTTTATGATAGGGTTTCTTTATGGTGGATGTGAGAGATTTGATTGTGATTATGACAATGATGGTTGTCTTGGAGGCAGTGGTTATGACGGTAGTGGGAGTAGTGGATATGGTGGTGGTGGTGGGTCACACTATGGCGATGGAGGTAGTGGCAAATTTCTTGCAAAGACATGAAGGGCAACTTGCACTATGGTGGCAGCAATGATCTTGTAGAGTATAGCTAGAGGAAATAAGTGTCGGGTTTGTTTAGGAGTGGGGCTTGCTTTATTATCACTTCAGATACACATACTTATATATATGTGTGTGTGTGTGTGTGTGTGTATGTAAATGTATGTATGTATATGTATATGCATATGTATGTATGTATATATATGTATATGTACATGTACATATACATATACATATACATATACATATACATATACATATACATATGTACATGTACACACACACACACACACACACACACACACACACACACACACAACATTTTCTATGCTTATAGGGAAGCTACATTTTTAGTGTATGTTTTCTCAACCAACATATGGAATTATTAGATTGTCAGAGGTCTCCACCACAAATGTTGGTTCCTTCCTCTGAGAACTCAAGTCGCCACCACAAATGGAATTGTGATTATGTGGAGATCACTTCCTTGATAGGGCTTCACACTCCCTGCAAGTAGAAACACTTCAGTGTTTATTATGAGATCACTTGTTTGCCACCATTGTTTCCCCATATAATCTCATTGCTGAGAGGGACCATTTTTCTTACAAACACTGCTAGACGTCAATCAAACCTATCTTCTCACATTGACTGGGTTAATTGCTTCCACTGCTGGGCTTTATGTAGTTAATTTTTGTCTATTTCTATATTTTTTGAGTATATATACATAAATGGATAGGTTTGATATTCTAAGACATTTAAGAATCCTTGTGTCTCAATAACAAGAAACAAAAGAAGTTATTTAAGCTGTAAAATTTAACATTTATTATAATGGCATTTTGGCTAAAAAGATAGGCATTGATGAATGTAAAGTGGCTTGACACAAAATGGAGGGATAGATTTAGACCCCTTCCTTTTTCCGTTTGCTTTTTTCTCCTTTTTGTTGCTATATATCTTATGTTGTTTTTTAAGGGTCAAGAGAGGCAGAATGACAAAGTCCCTCTGTGCACAAAATATGTCAAGCATTATTTTCTCTCTAATATTAAATGTTTGTCTCCAAATTATAGCTTAACATTACATTCATTACGAAATTGCTCCCTATTAAAAATGCCAAATATAAATGATCATTTAATAATGATTGGAAAAATTAGGGAGAATGAGTCAAAAAATAATATTGAGCAAAATTGTTACAATAAGAAAGGAATAATTATATATTACCACTATTACATCATTTTATCCTATAAATATATTTATTTTTAAAAGTTGTAAATAGTAAAAAGCAAAGGAATGTACAATATCTATAAGAAACTGGGATATACCACCCCTGGGAGCAATCTAGTAGGCTTGGATATGCAATATGAATTTTCCCATGATCTCGTAATATTTTAATCTTTGGAAATGAGAATGATGTTCAAATTGTGATATATATATATATATATATATATATATATATATATATATATATATATATATATATATTTTTAACATGCATTTGCTTTCAAATTTATGTGAACTTTGGAGTTTCCAGGGGTTTTTGTTTTTTAATTTTTCTGTGACACTTTAATCACTTTCTTGTTAATATAATTAATTTTTAAAGTATTTTTTATAAATTTTTAGTGGTTCTTGTGATGCAAGCTTATAGAGATCCCTTTGGCAATAGTTAAGATGATTATATTTTACTAATTTTATCTTCTTACTATAAAAAAATCAATGATTGTAAATTCCAAGAAAACACAATTACTAAATCAGATGCTTGTATATTGCAATTACTAAATCAAAAAGTTGAAGGATAATAACTTGGAGAAGTAGTTGACATTTACGGCCTACATTCAGGGATATCATTTTAATAAATTCCATCTTCGTTATGTTATAAAATAATTCCTTTTACCAAGCACAAACATTGACATTGTCCTTAAGGATATAAAGATTTTGCATATGTTAAAATTAAAAATTATGCCCATTCCCCTACCCCCACCCCCCACACACACATAATGTTGCTGAGTGGATTTTTTAAAATATATATTTTATGTGTGATAAAAATTATACTTCGATTTGATGTTTTAATTTATGGAATTATGGACATTATTTCCTAGGTTTTACAAAGATAAATACAACTATATAAGAATAAAATTGAGTGGAAAGATCACTTTTAGCTCATAACAAATTGACTTGTGTATGTTTTAAAATACACACAAGCGTGTACACACATGAATGCATGTGCGACTTGTGTATGTTTCAAAACACACACACACACACACACACACACACACACACACACACACACACACACACACACACACACACACACACACACACACACACACACACACACACACACACACATGCGTATGCACATGCATTCCCATGCATACATGTGCATGCACACATGGACAACTAAAAAGTTAAGGTGATTGGCACCACCCACATGTTGAAATCCTAAGGTCTCAGGTTTACGGCTTGAGACGATTCACATGAATCACTAAGGAGGTTAACACCACATTCGATGCAATACATGGTCATCAAAGAATCAACTTTGTTCATGTTTTGACTTCAATATAATCATCCACACCATTAGATTTTCACGTGCCTAATTAAATCATTTAATGAAGTCTTTGCACAAATTATACCTTTTATTTATGTTCACATGACCCCCGTATGCTAAGAGTTTATCACCATATAAGTACATATCTCAATCAATATAAACCATGATTTAAAAACTCACGGGTCCATAGATTACACAATTTTCATATAGTTCATTCAAGGCTCAATGTTATGTTCAAGGTTGACCTATCTCAAGGGATACTTGTTCCATTGAGTGAACCCAAGCTATGATGTTGGGGTGAGTACCAGGTGGCCTCATCATAGTGTATTTACAGTCCCATATTTAATAATCACCACTTCCATTTTATAAAACTTTTGCACTTTTACATGGCCCCCACGACGAATGCCTCAACAACAATTTTTTGCATCCCATATAGAGTTTAAAGCCTACGCAGTTAGTGACTAAAACCTAACCACTGAAATGGTGACACTTGTCATCATCACACCTCCATGGGATCATGAACTCCACGTAATCCCTAAAGTGAGGGGTAGTCACTTTATGCTCAGTGACTACGATATTATGTCAGGTGGCACAATATTGGCTGCACGATTCATAGAGACTAATTTTTGTGAACCTATTCACATGCAGTCTAAGCCATTGAGTTGACAATTATCACCATCATGACTCCATGAAATCATGAAGTCTACACAATCACTTTAACTATGTCCTTGTAGGATCATGGGAACTATTACTCTCCTTGACTAGAATCAAAGTCTAAAACCTGATGAACTATAAATATCCCTCTTAGTAGCAAGTACTAAAGCCGCATCATGACTCTTTTACTCTTGGTTTTACTTTATATCACCCATAAATATTAGCAATGGCACATTAGAAAGGTGTCATGATAACACCAAAAGGAATACTTAAATGTTTCAAGTTTAATGGTTTATATTTAAAATTTATTGAAGTTATGAAGAAATGAGATGTTAAAATGAGAGAGGAAGTACAAGTTTCTTTATGATATCTGATAAAATACTACTAATGAGGTTGAGTCTTATTATCCCTAAGATATATTACATTTCAATATTATATACGTTTTCTTACTTTTGTAGCAAACTCTAAATATAATTAATATTGGGATTTAATGATGTGTAAAAACAATAAAATTCAACAAAAAATTGGAATAGTTTATCAAATGTATGACATTAGTCTTAATATCCCTAAGATCTACTATGTTTCAATATTATATAAATTTTCTTATAGCAAAGTTTAAATATTATTGATATTGAGATCCAATGATGTGTAAAAGCAAGACAATTGAACAAAAAATTGTAATAGTTTATCAGATGTATGGCATTTGTCTATACAAAAAATGCATAAAAGTACAAAAAAAGATATATCGATGTATTAACTTACATTGCAATGTTGAGATATAACAATTAGACTTTAAACATAAAATTCAAACACAATAATACATTTAATAATTCTTTTAAATTGTTTGTTGAAAGCAAATGCAATCTAAATTTAAAAACAAATTCTAAATTTATTATATACCAAAAAAATTAATGTTTAATTTTCTTCTACCCTTCATTTATTAATAAAAAATGATAATAAATTATTTGCTTTAAATCAAAAATTTAACAAATTAAAGTACAAAAAACCACATTCTTTTATCCAAATCTATCAAATCACATGTATATATTTAAATAAAATATTAAATTAAAATTTCGCACATTTTTGTTAAACAAGAAAAGATTCAATATCTTAAAACTTTATAAATAAAATACATAAATTACATAAATTTTAATTTGTAAAATTTATATATAATATAATCTCTAAAACAATTAGAAAGATAATAACCTTGAACTTTATAACAACTTGTAGACACTAGAAAACTGCACACTTAAAAGTTTTGATGACTAAATGCCTTGGGTCGCCCTAAAGACCCCCTAAACCTTATTAAACCTTAAAAACCCCCTCTTAACCTAACCAAATCACTATTATTCTAGTCACATAATATTATTCAAAATCACTATTTGAAAGTATTATTCAAAAATACTATTCACTATCACTATTCACTATGGGACCCAGTATCACTATTCATGATGACATGGCGAGTGACATGGTAAGGTGATATGGAAAGTGACATGGTTTAGAAGTGATGTGGCTTGATGTGGGACATCATATCCCATCTAAGACCCTTCCCAAAGTGGTTGATGACCTCATTTAAGCATGACAAGGCCCCCACTTGAAATATGGTGAATTTACCCTCAAGGGACCATTAGTCAACATGTATTTTACCTTCACACATGAAATTAACCTTCAAAATAAGATACCTACCTCTTTATTACTTTGGAAAAGATAATGGTTTTTAACTTCTTAACCCAAATGGGACACTCACAAACCCAAATGGGAATCCCCACCCACCTTATTTTGACTAATTCATCCACCACATAGAAAATGACACCATATTTCTACTATTCTTTTTTTGGCCTAACTCTTCACAACATATGATATAAATATCCCCCCTCTCCTTCACTCAAGGTTAAGTTGGAAGGTTACAAATTAGTATTTTTTGTTATTAACATTTTGTTGTAGGTTTTTGAAGAAAGTCATCCACTTGAAGGAGATCATCATCATCTTGGAGAGAAGATATCAAGAAATGAAACTCTGCCAAAATCTTAACAAACCATCCTCAAGCCATCTTCAACAAACATAAATGTAATTTGTATTGTTTTGCAATTTCAATTTCTTCCTCCTTACCCCCCTTTGGCCTCTTCTTTCTTGATCTCCAAACCATAACCCCTTGGCCTTCTTCTTTTCCTTTCACCCCTTTTCCTCTTTACCCTTAACCTCTTCTTTCTCTTTATTCCATTTACCCATTTACCTCTTCACCATTTATCCCTTTTATCCCCTTTGTACCTCCTTTCTTTATTATCCCTTTCTCCCATGTACCTTTTCACCACTTATCCCTTTTGCCTTCTTTATTTCTTACCCTTTACCCATTTGTCCATTTGCCTTTATCCCCTTACCATCTTTACCCTTTACCTTCTTTTGATTATCTTGAACCATAACCTTGCCTACTTAACCACTATTTGCTACTTTGCTTTCTAGACCATTCACCCTTTTATCTTTCTTAACCACCATTTATTTCTACCAATTTGAAAATTTACCAATCTTAACCAAAACTTTAGCCCTTGTCACAAGAAAAACCAAATCATTTCCAAACCCAAAACCACAACCTTACCTTAACCAATTTTCAGCATTAGTATAATCAAACTAGTTGCTTCGTTTTGGTCAATTTAGCAAAGCATTTATCTTCATTGGCTCAAATTTAGTTACTTGTTGTTTTTAATATCAGTAATTTGCTATTTTTATGCAAAATCATTTTCTTTCATCATTTCAACTTAATTGTTTAAAGTAGGTGGATTGACAGCCTCCTAGAAAGCTTTATCTTCTAGGATCTAGCTCACGCTAGGCAATCCACCCATCTACTTGTGTAAAAAATAAGTCTCTTTTAGTGTTTTTTTATTTGTAGGTCATCCTCCTAAGCTAAAAAGGATCTCTCCACAATCACTTGGATCCAATGCGCACACTTTAATAGGTATTCTTCCACACCCTTCATAACTAGTTTCTTCTTTTCACATTTAGAAAAAAGTGAAAAATAGATAGAAACATTTTGGCACACCCAGTGGGATGCCTTATGGGTTCATAGTTTTTTAGGAATATAGTTGCATTTAGTGAAAGTTCAATGCTCTTGTATTTATATTATTTCTAAATTATAAAAAATAAAAAAATTATTTCCTTTCTTTTTTTCCAAAAATCTAAAAAAAGAAAGTTTTCATCCTAGGGATATGTTGCATTTTACATCTTGCATTTAAGTGCATTTTAGATATTCCTTGTTTGCATGAAAAGATACCAAACTCTTCTTTTAAGTTAAAATTGAGTACATTCATTGTATTGCCTACGTAATGGTTAGCTCATCTAGATTAGTTAAACACATTATGAATTAATCGTAGCACACATATGTTACACTACCAAACCACATGTCAAGAATCTAGAACAACAAACATGCTCTGACTCCACTGTTAGGATCTAGGAAGCACAATTGATTACCATGTACAAGCAACTAAATGTGGAATTTAACCAAAAGTAACAAGTAACTAGAATTCAAAAATAACATAGGATATGAGAGACAATACCCAATTGTATTAATACTCTTCCAGAAGGAAATACAATAAAGAAGATGCCACAACCTTCTTCCTTACACACCTCTAGGGCTCCCACACCTTTAGGGCATAAACAGTAAATCTCTTCAAGAGCTCACTCTCTCTCTTATGGTCCCAACACACAACTCAAACACAGAGTTGGTGTTCACCTCCAACCAATCAGTATCACTACTGCCAGTACCACCAGTCAGTATCACTACTGTCAGTACACCGAGTATACACACATACTCAACCGAGTACACAACGTACTCCAAGTAGATCTCTCCTGATCTTGCTCCTTGATGTATTGTTGTCACCTTTGATCTTGCTACTCCGCAGACCTCCTTTGACCTCGCACACACACACCTGCAAATCAATGATCTTACTTACCATGTAGATCTCTCTACACCCTGAAGAACCCTTGTCCTTGCCTCACCAAGTCCTTATGATTCTCCAAACCAGTACCCCGATGGATCTTCTACCAGAACTTGCACAACCTACAGCTCTACCTGATCATACACACTCGGCACCCCTGTGGAACTAGGAGGAGCTACCCTTTCTCTCTTCACTCTTAGAAGGAGCTAACCAAGCTCAACTCTAACTAGCACCAATTACAATACAGCTCATGAGTCTATTATATAGATCTCATGTAAACAATAATTAGACATGTAATTACAATAACTAGATCCACAGCTCTAAGGCTAAAATTAGCCTTTAACATGAAAACAACTGGTTCGTTAACAAACTGTCTGTAAAACTCACAGTTCCAAACTGCACAGGTGACCGACGTCGGTCCCTATCTGCCTGGAGATGACCGATGTCGACAGCTTCTTGTCTACACCTAACTGACGTTGGTTGGCCTGACCGACGCCGATGATTGTGACACTCAGCAACCTCCTCCCATGTCTGCATCAGTGAAGCTTTTAGCTCTACAACCTAACAATCTCCCACTTAGAGATAAATAGTTGCACTGTCCCCGTACCTATACACTGTCTAATTTGTTTCCTAACTTGTATCCCTCTTCAAGCTCAATCCTGAAGACCAAGCACCACACATCCTGTGGTGCAACGCCTGTCATCTAAGTAACCTGCCAAATCTGAAGTACTTGACCCTGCATATCATGAATCCCTGCTGCTGGTCCCTCTTAGATACCTGAGAACCCACTGAACCACTTTCCAGTGCTTCCTTCCCAGATTGACTACAAACTTTCTGACAGCACCCACTGTTTGGGCAAACTCAAGGAGTACACATGTACTCAACCTCATCATGTGATTGGGGACCCTATTCTGTGAACTGTCCATCCATATGTGCACTTGCCATTCTGCATTCTGCACTACCTTCACACAATCATCCTGTGACAACATCAACATGTGATCTTCCCTGTCTCTAGGATTACTCATGCCAAAGAATTTCGCTGCTCCCAAATCTTTCATAGCAAACCACTGAACTAACCTTACCTTTAGCTCAGTAAAACCCTATATGTACGAACCTGCTACAAGCATACCATCCACATACAATAACAGGATAATGTCACGACCATCATCCACCTGGTAAGACAAACACAATGGTTACAATGACACTGACTAAAGCCATGCTTTGTCATCCACCTGTCGAATCTGTACCACTATCTTGTAGCTTCCTCAAGACCATATAACTTGGCCTTCCATCTCATGTATCCATTCTCTCTATTCTTTAACCAAGGAATCTATTCGTCTCTCAGTGCTTTCATATTGGCTGGCAACCCTACCAAATCTCCCATTTATTTATGCATCTTACCATGCTCCCACTGTTTCCTGGATCCTTCCTGCTCTGTAGTGAGCAACTAGTATAAAGAAGAGGAATAACAAATTTGAGGCTTACTCACCCTTTTAGTCCTCCATATGGGCGTTTGAGACTCCTTGACAGCTTGTTGTTCACCCAAAATCTATTTCAGTGACCAACCTCGGTTACCACACACTCTGCATCTGATCGACGTCAGTTCCATGCGACTATCCAGGTCACCGATGCCGGTTATCCCATCGACGTCGATCTTTACCTGCCTGACACCACCAACTCCTCTGGTCTGCACATGATCGACATTGGTATTTATCTGTTCGATGTTGATTTCCCTTGACTGACACGGGTACCTGTGTTTGCTTGTGAGTGATGACTTTTTACTCGCGAGCTCTCTTTTGATCAAAACCCTGTCCAAACTGCCCTGCTCAAAAGTATCTAGCCCCATCCGCTGATCTCTATCCGTCATCTCCTCCAAGAACACCAAGGCTTTCCAATTCTTAAGTTTGTCAAAGACATCTGACTTCCTCTTAAGAACATGAATCTCCTTCTTGCTCATGTGACCAAGCCTACAAAGCCACATCTTTGCAACAGAAGAAGAATCAGTAATACAAGCAGGTAGGTAAAGAGTACTTACTTTCTTACCACATGTTAATTCAAGTGCATTCACTGTGAGATTTTTTGTGCATCTCTCATCACCCAACTTTCTTGAAGCAATTACCTTTATCTTCAGAACCGAGACCTGCATGACTTCCTTCAATACCCATGTGTTGGCCGCCTGTAATTTCAGTCGCACTTCCCCTTTGCCAATAATTTGACAAGGCTCACCAACCCCTCTAATTGGGGCTGCATGGAAAGAGGCAACATAATCTATAAACCAAGATTCTACTTTATCCTTGGAACATCTCAGAGCATCTTATGCAACAACACCTGCAACATTTACTTCTTCAGTTCCTTCATGCTGATCTTCTACCAACCAACAATATTTTTTTACCTGCTCTTTCTTTCCATAACACCGTAATTGACCATTCATGCCTTTGAATTCTTCCATTCTTAGTGTACTTTCTTCTACCATTGCTATACTCCCACTCAATCAGAAACCCCCGAGAGTGACTTGTAATCAAACACAAACCTGCTCCCTGCAACCTTAGCTCTGATACCACTTGTCAGGAATCTAGAACAACAAACATGATCTGACTCAACTGTTAGGATCTAGGAAGCACAATTGATTACCATGTACAAGCAACTAAAAATGAAATTTAACCAGAAGTAATGAGTAACTAGAATTTAGAAATAACACAGAATATGAGAGACAATACCCAATTGTATTAATACTCTTTCAGAAGGAAATACAACAAAGCAGATGCCACAGTCTTCTTCTTTACACACCTCTAGGGCTCCCACACCTCTAGGGCATAAATAGTAAATCTCTTCAAGAGCTCACTCTCTCTCTCTTACGGTCCCAACACACAACTCAAACACAGAGTTGGTGTTCACCTCCAATCAGTCAGTATCACTACTGCCAGTACCACCAGTTAGTATCACTACTGCCAGTACACTGAGTATACACACATACTCAACTGAGTACACAACGTACTCCAAGTAGATCTCTCCTGATCTTGCTCTTTGATGTGTTGCTGTCACCTTTGATCTTGCTACTCCGTAAACCTCCTTTGACCTCACACACACACAC
The DNA here is from genome assembly GCA_037957365.1 of Torreya grandis. Taxonomy (NCBI): domain Eukaryota; kingdom Viridiplantae; phylum Streptophyta; class Pinopsida; order Cupressales; family Taxaceae; genus Torreya; species Torreya grandis. The sequence continues at coordinate 3,065,262 of JARHVA010000053.1, read as the reverse complement.
CTACAAATCAATGATCTTACTTACCATGTAGATCTCTCTACACCTTGAAGAACCCTTGTCCTTGCCTCACCAAGTCCTTATGATTCTCCAAACCAGTACCCTAGTGGATCTTCTACCAGAACTTGAACAACCTGTAGCTCTACCTGATCATACACACTCGACACCCCTATGGAACTAGGAGGAGCTACCCTTGCTCTCTGCACTCTCAGAAGGAGCTAACCAAGCTCAACTCTAACTAGCACCAATTATAATACAGCCTATGAGTCTATTATATAGATCTCATGCAAACAATAATTAGACATCTAATTACAATAATTAGATCTACAGCTCCGAGGCTAAAATTAGCCTTTAACATGCAAACAACCAGTTCGTTAACAAACTGTCCGTAAAACTCGTAGTTCCAAATCGCACAGGCGACCGACGTCGGTCCCTGTCTACCTGAAGATGACCGACGTCGGTCGATCTCTGACTGATGTCAGCAGCTTCTTGTCTACACCTGACCGAAGTCGGTTGGCCTGACCAACGCCGGTGACTATGACACTCAGCAACCTCCTCCCATGTCTGCATTAGTGAAGCTTTTATCTCCACAACCTAACACCACACACATAAATTAAACATCAAAATTTATTTGAGACAAGGCCTATTGATATTTCATCACCCTTTAGATCACCTTACCCTAGCTGATGATCCCACTTGGATTTCATCACCAAGGAGAGGACCTACTCAGTTCTTTGGTAGAGTATAAACTCTAGGAAAACGGTATATATTGGCTAAGTGCTCACACTGGTTGTGGGATCATGACGTGAGGAGAATAAGCCTCCAGTACCAAGCCATGTACCTGATCTAGTGAAAATTATTTGAGCACCAAAATTCAACCTGAAACCATCCTTAGATGGCTTTTCTAGTACCTAACTTACAAGCCAATTTCCCCTTTCAAACTCTTTAAGGCATAAGCCAAAAATAATTTAAATTAAATCCTAGGATTAATTGTGATTTTCTAGTACCTGACTTACAAGCCAATTTACCCTTTTACACTCTTTAAGGTATAAGCTAAAAGTGATTTAAAATAAATCCTAAGATTAATTGTGCTTTTAATGTGTGTTTTATTTTCTTTGGGTTTTTTTTGTTTTCTCATTGTGTGAGGTGAGAGGTTTGTTATCCATTTATAAGTTTCTCATATGGTCTTAACCAAACAACAAGTAAAAAATCAAAACAACCCACCACCATCTTCTTCTTCATCCTCATCCATGGATTATACCTTGGATGTTGATAGATGACCCCATGCTTCACCACACCATTTTCCCCAACCTACAATGCCTTCAAGAATCCCTGAAGGTGATTCAGATTTTGCCACCTTTCTGGACAACAATCTAATTACTTTATAACACTATCTTAATACCTTAGCCTACCATACTTCAAGAGCTTCAGTTTCTCTTGTAGATCCATCCTATGGTATGCCACACCACCTCATGGTGGTGTTGCATCATCCTAGCCTCCTGTTAGCCAAGCTTCATATTCTACTGTTGGTCCATCTACCACCACCACCCAAACACCTGTTACCCCAATCAATACCTCTAATGTTGACTCAAATTTACCCCTTGTCACTTCTACCCCTTTTGCTGGTGTGGTGTCTTCCACTCCCATTTCTACCATTCCCTTTAGCTTAACCAATATACCAACCTCAACCCTTTTTCAGAACCTGGTACTCTCCATACCACAAACACTTCCCCTTATTAGCACTAGGATCACTATCCCTCAACAACCCATAAATAATTTAACATTACCAACCCAAACCATGCCCCCATCAACCAACCCAAATGTACCCCTAAACCAACCATTATCAATTCCTCTACAAGCCCCCTTGACCTCCTAGTAGTATATGCCCAACCCATTGGAATATATTGCACCTTCCACCCAACCCTTAATGCCTATTAGTCTTACGGGGACACTATCTCAACCTCAAATTACCACATAGTAATATGTGCTTACTTTTTTACCTCCTACCACACACCAATTCATAGCTATAACCCAACCTCAGCAAAACTTGTCACCAAATTATGAAGCTACCCAACCCCAACCCAACCTGATCAAGATGATTGTAGATAAGATGACCCAACTCAAATCATCTATCTCTAAGTCCCATAATCTTTTATCCTATGACCAAATATGCAATGAACCTATCAACCCTTCTATCTTGATTCATGCTTATTATCCTCAATGGGAGCTTCCCAAATTATCTAAGTTTCAAGGGAAAGAGGATCCTCAACAACATTTGAGGACATTTCACCATTCTTGTTACTTGATTGCCTATGATGATGCCCTCTTTTGAACCTTCCCTATGTCTTTATTAGGGCCCACCTTGGATGGTACAATTCCCTTCCTAGATATTCTATCTTCTCATTTTTTCAACTCACCCAAATTTTCTTAGAACATTTTCTATCAATATATCTAAGAAGGTCTCCATAATTGAGCTCTATTCTATCAGGTAGTTTGATGATGAATCAATTTATGACTTTGTTGCACGATGGCGAGGCCTCATTAATTAATTATCTTTTTCACTACCCCAAATGGAACTGATTAAACTTTTCTCTCAGGGATGCACAAAACACATCGCTACCACCCTTCAGGTGCAAACATTTAGAACTTTTGATGAAATGTTCATAATGGTGTGCAAACTCGAGAACCAAGACATAGATGAGGGTAAATTTAAATTGTGAAATAAGAATTCCACTTTTAAACCCAATGACCCCTCTTCCTCCAAGACAACTAACCAACCCAATTCTAAATCCAAAACATCTACAAATGTGGTTGTCTTGAAAACTACCCCATCTCCATCTGTTAACCAACCATGTCAAAACACACCTTCCAATCCTTCTTACCCATCAAACTAAAATCAAAGCCAGATCCCCCCTAAACAATTCACCCTTATAGGAGAATCTTATGTCTCTGTGTTGGATAAATTTCTAAAATATAATGTTATTCAACTCCCACCAATCGAACCACCTCAACAATATGACCCCTCTCACCCTGTGCCTAGGTGGTACAACAAAAATGGCCATTGTGCTTTCCATCGGGTCATCAAGCATGACATAAATCAGTGTAACACTTTTAAAAGTCTTATATGAACCTGATTGATAATGGTGAATTGACGTTTAACAATCCTAATGCACCCCCAACCATTCTCTCGATATTTTTCACAAATCATTCTCTAACCATCCTCCACCTACCCAAACCCATGACAATCAATTTGAAGCATCTTCATCTCATAAGGCACACACAATCAATGTCATCATAAATAAGGCCATAGAGGATGAGCCTCATATTCCCATTTCCTCGTCACCAACCTCACCTATGGAAGAAGCAAATTTACCTCTTACCCCTTCAGTGACCCAAGTAGAAGGATCTATAGCCCCTGCTTCTTTGCTTGAAGCCCACCTCTCCTTTCATAGAACCGACCATTGATCTAACCACCCCTTCCTCTACCCCACTAGGTGAAATGGTAGAACTCCCATCTTCTCCTTTGGATACCCTAGCAGAGGAAGGAACCGAGACCATACTTACATCCTTGATCAAACAAACATCCCCTCTCTTAATCACCCCACAAGTAACCATTGTTTTGAACCTTCTAGCTCAAGTAGAGATGAAGGAACCATCCCCTCTTCTTCACCCAAGGGCTTGATATTTGAAACAACAAATCAAGAAATAAAACCCCTTTATAAGCCCTTTTCTTAGTTAGTGTAAAGTTTTATATTTGCCTCACAACCAACCTGGATAGAACCACTTCCTGCCATCGTTTGGGGATCCCATACCAAAACAGAACCGAACCCTCAACTTCATTAACATCTACTTTACAACCTATTACCACCCCATCATCCAAAATTTCTTTCCCCCAAGATGTGAGAGAACCAAATCACCCATCTCCACCTAGATCATCTCATAATCTTCTATCTAGGCCACATAATAAACCACCAACCAAGATGGATCAAAGGGTACAATTACTTAAACCTCATCCTTAAGTTAGACTTATGTCTCCTCCTTCTCATTTTCAATATATTTTGGGACCCCACCCTTCTACCACCCAGTCACTTATTCTGCTTCAATTAAACCAACACCCTTTTCTATGCCTACCCCTCCATCACCTACACTGTCGATTTCTTCATCATTCTTAGTTAATTTATCCCCCTCTACTTTTTCACTTATTATCAACCCCCCATCCTCTACTTCAAAATCATCTAATGTTAATCCAATCATAGCTAAGCCAACCCAATCTAGACCATCTACCAAAATTTCCCAACCACCAACCCTATCTAAGGTCAAGACCGCACCTAAGAAGGTTCTTATTTCCCCAACGAACATCTCAACACCCTCAACACCTCTAAAGGAATCTTACCTTATTATTTTACAGAGGCTATTGCAAAACTCCTCCATTGAACTTCCACCTAATAAACCATTCACCCCTTCTAACACCAAAGCCTCTTGGTTCAATGATACTCAGATTTGTGCGTACCATAAGACACTAGGACATAACACAGAGAGTTGTAAAGCTATATGAGGATGATGATCTGTCATCATATGAATCACTTTCACCTACCTTACTAACCCAATTTCCAACCTAACCAATCCAACCACTATCCCAACCTATGCTGACTTCCTCACTCTCATCTACAAGGAAAGGTGAGGAGCTAAAGCAATCACCCAGTTCAATTGAGTCCATTGTCCATACCATCCACATGATTACCTGATCTCAAGAACAATAAAGGGGTAAAGGAAGAGCCAATGTGTCCATTTTATAGACATATCCTTCAGATTCTCATTGTCATTAACTAGGACCAAACACCAACACCACCACCTAAGCCATCACCTAGACCCAAAGTATCCATCCTAGGTGCATCTCCCACCAATTCCTCTACATCCATTCAACAAACTATGTTAAAGCAAATTCAGGAAAAACTAGTGAAGATGAGCCTTTATGACTTGATCAACACCTCACCTCATCATCATCAATATTTAATAGATGCCCTACAATCCATTGAGGTTCAACCATATGCCCATCAACCCCTTGCCTCCTTTGTTGGGACCCTCTAACATTTTGCCGTTGTCACCTTCCAAGATTTTGAGATACCTCTAACACACTCTGAAAAATTTGACCCATATCTATTTGTCACCCCATATATCACTCACATCCACGTCAAAAGGGTGATGATTGATCTAGGAGCCAACATCAACATAATATACTCCCATGCTTTTGATCAACTACATTTACCAAAGAATATCTTTGCTAAAAACACAATGGTTCTTCACTCCTTTAATGACACCATAGCCACTACCTTAGGGACCGTTATTTTTCAAATACTCTTGGGACCTCACACCATCCCTGAGCTATTTTATGTTGTAGAGAGTGAATTCCAATATAAAATTCTACTCAGACACCCCTGGATCCAGACTATGAGTTGTATCCCCTCCACTTTACACTACTATGTTAAATTCAAACATGAAGGGCAAGTTATAACCATCAATGCCGATCCTAGTCCTTTTGCATGTTGTAACATGACCTATAGGCCTAATGATGTCTTTCTTCCACCTTCATCTCCCTCACAGTTAATTAATCCCATTAACACAACTTCACCATCAACCACTGCCCACAATGCTTCTACCCTTAATAACGATGAAGCCTCAACTAGTGCATCTATCCCTTCTTCCCAGATTCCCATTGAGGACACCTTGACACAAACTTTCTAACACCTTTCTTTTGGGGAGTACTGACTTTTAGCCTTAGATGCCTTTCACACTCCCTAGGAATACATGGACCTTCAAAACAACCCTTATTATGACCCCAACATAGGTACCATCATCCCCTTTGGACTTCCCAACAATCGAACATACTTTTTCTATGGGGGACTTGATTAACCACTCCTCACTCCTATCACCACTCCATATATTCAACCTTTCACTTGTAATTTCTCCTATCTAAGCAACCTAACCTTTGTAAGAACCTATCTTCACCATTATGCTTGAAAATAATTTGGTATGGGCCTATACAATAAGGACCTCATGAATTGCCCGTTATCAAGACTCAAAAACCTTGTGAGTTCTTTGGGCTCGGATTTGAACCACCAGAAGAACCCACCTCATCAAAACCTATTGATATCCTTGTGAAAGAGATTCCATCTTCTCCTAATACATCTTCTCAATCCAGAGATTTTGACATGATCCCATCCAATTTTTTTTTTATCAGTACCATTAGTTTAAGCCCACTGACCTATCAACACGATAGCCAAACTAAAACCTTTTCTCTCATCCAACTCAAAATGATCGACCGTAATTCACCCACCATCTATACCATTCGGTGCCAAGATGACAATTCTATCCTCACCTTCCTTGGTGCAGGAGACTCCCATCTATAATTCCTTCCCTTTAAAAAATTAGACCATGCTTAATGAATCAACTATTGATGCTAACTTAGGAACCCAAGAGAATCCTTGTATCATTAAACTAGGCCAATCCTTGGACTCAAATGAGCAACATGATTATCCTACCTTCCTTCAGGACCATAGCATTTCATTCACTTGGTCTTATCAAGATATGCCCAGGATTGACCCCTTCATCACCCTTCATAACATCTTTACCCATCCAGAGGCTAAGTCGATATGGTAAAAGCTTCATAAAATGCACCCTCATATAACTCTTCTCATCAAGGAAGAACTTCAATGTATTTTATTTGTCAACTTTATTCAACCCATTGACTACCCATAATGGGTCTTTAATATTGTTCCCATTACCAAACCCATTGGGGGACTCGACCTTTGTGTGGATTTCGGAGGCCTTAACCTTGCATGCCCCAAAGATGACTTTCCTTTACCCAACATCGACTAACTAGTTGACCTTACTGCAGGTCATGAGATATTATCCCTCATGGGCAGATTTTCAGGATATAATCAGATCCTGATCACCCCCTCAGACCAACATAAAACCACCTTCATTACTCCTTGGGGAACCTTCTACTATCATGTTATACCTTTTGGATTAAAAACTTAGGAACAACTTATCAACGGGCCATGACCTATGTCTTCCATGATCTTATTCATAAAATGATAAAGGATTATGTGGATGATCTCTTTGAGAAATCTAAACTCCACAAGGACCAGTTATCTATTTTTATCATCATTTTTGATCGATTGATCTAATTCTGTGTTTGGCTCAATCCCAAAAAATGCATTTTTAGGGTTTTATCTAAAAAGCTTCTTGGCTTTATCATCTCCCTCCGTGGAATTGAGATTGACCCTGCTAAAGTCAAGGCCATCTTAGAAATGCCTCCTCTAACAAACCTTAAGCAAATTCACAGTCTACAAGGAAAACTCTAATCTATCTATCACTTCATCTCTCAATTATTAGATAGATGTTAACCCTTTCACCACCTCTTGAAGAAAGACACCTCCTTTAGATGGACCAAAGATTGTCAACAAGCCTTTGATTCACTCAAAGAGTACTTGATTTCTCCACTTGTTCTTATTCCACCTAGGGATTATCAACCTTTCTACCTTTACATATCCATCATTGATCACTCTTTAGGTGTCATGCTAGCTCATTAGGATGAACAAAACAAGGATCAAGCCATTTACTATATCAGTCACACACTTCTAGAGTATGAGACACGATATGCCTATCTTGAAAATCTTTATCTCGATCTCATTTTTATTTCCTCTAAGGTTTGTCACTACCTTATTAATCACAAAACATATGTTATCACTAACACTGACCCACTCAAGTATATGCACTCCAAGCCATACGAAAATCAACGTATGGCTAAGAGGCTCATGCTTTTGCTGAGTTTGATCTTGAGTTTCTTCACCAAAAATACATCAAAGGGAAGGTTGTTATTGATCAATTAGCTAAATCCCGTCTCCTAGATAACCAACCCATTCCATTAACATTTCTTGATGAGTCTATTGTAACTCTTTCTCAGGAAGAGTCCTCATACCAAATGACCATGTTTTTTGATAGCTCTAAATGCCAACATGGTGGGGGTGCAGGCATAATTCTCATACCCATTCATGGTGAACCTCTTCCATTACCTTTTAAACCTAAGTTTGAATGTACTAACAACATGGTTGAATATGAAGCTTTGGTCATTGATCTCCAAACTGCTCTCACCTTAAAAATCAAAGCCATTTCTATCTTTAGTTATTTTCAACTTGTGATTAACTAGGTCAATGGGTCCTATCAGTGTAAAAATAACATTTTACAAAAGTATAAGATCCTCATTGAAGATCTCTTAACATATTTTGACCATTATCAAATGCAATTAATGCCTCGATCTACTAATAAACTTGTAGACACAATGGCCTATCTTACATCTCGAATACCCTCTCAACCTGTAGAATCTAAATTGTTTGTCACCATCCATGTTTAATTAGGCCCTCATATATAAATTTAGACCTTCCAACCATCTGTAGTGTGGAGGCATCTCCTTCTGATGTCTGGTATGACCAAACCTTTAATTACCTTAACTTGGGCATCATTCCACTTGACCTCTCAAAGAATGCCCGAAAGGACTGTGTGCAAGGCACCTCTCGTTATACCATACTAGGGGGAATCCTATATAAACATGGATTTGATGGTCTTCTCCTCTGTTGTTTACGTAGTCACGAGATTACTCATGCCATCAAAAAAACCTATGATGGAGTTTGTGGGGGACATTTTAGTGGCCTCATTATCACCAAAAGAATCCTACGCCTGGGTCCTTATTGGCCTACCCTCAATCAAGACTGATGTGACTATGTAAAGAAGTGTGCTAAATGCCAACAACATGCTAACTTGCATCACATGCCCACTCACGGCCTTCATGTATCCATGAATTATTGGCTCTTCTCATAGTGGGGACTAGATCTCATTGGAGAGATCAATCCTCACTCTTCTCAATGACACCAATATATCATCATTGCTATAAAAATTTCACTAAATGGGTGGAGGCCATCCTCCTTATCTCCATCAAAGCCAAAAAAATTATAGATTTTATCAATCATAACATTATCTGTCATCTTGGGGCCCCCACAAAATCATAACAGATAACAGTAAATCATTAAAAAACAAAAAAGTTCAAGCCCTCTGCGATGCTTTTGGCATCAAACATAGCCATTCCTCACCTTACCGTTCGTAGGCAAATGGAAAAACAGAAGCCTCCAATAAAACCCTCATCAAAATACTGACCAAAGTTGTAAGTGCTTCAGGCCAAGATTGGCATATACACATCCCATTTATTTTATGGGCCTATCACACTAGTACTTGAACCGTAACATGTGCTACATCTTTTTCCCTATTCTTTGGCATAGAGGTTGTTCTACTTCTTGAAGTACAGATTCCCTCTCCTCGTATTTCCTTACATGACATCATTTATGAAGAGGATTATTGTCAAGAATGCCTTGCACGCCTTGAATTACTTGATGAACATCACCTTGATGACCTTAACCATCTTTGCATCTATCAAGAGCATATTACTCGTGCTTATAACCGATACCTAAAAAAATGAAAATTCAATATCAGAGATCTTGTCTTAAAATAAAACCAACACGTGACCAACATGGAAAAAATAAATGAGGCAAGTTTGCTTTCAATTGGATTGGACCCTACATCATTACCCATAAGTATGGATCATAAGCTTATCATGTGTCCTCTCTCGAAGGCAAACTGGAACTTGAGCCTCTCAAAGCTTCGCATCTGCATCTATTTTTCTGTTAAATAGGATCAATCTCACCTGTTTGTCTAACTTAAGCTCATCTCTTGATTATGAGACTTTAACCTTCACCCACCTTCCTCCTCCCATTTTGAGGACAATTGATTATAGCATAGAACCATGTGAGTAACCACCATAGTCATAGCCTAATCCTAAATATGGGTACCACGGCTCTACCCATATCATGGTTCTCATAGATACTTTTTATCTATAACAAGATAGAATCCCATGGTCATCGTCTCTCAAAACCACAACCTTTCACATATCATTGACCTTCTTGTGTTGAATTTTTGCCCTCATAAAGGTAAACTTCTGAACCTAATTAGACTTGTCCATGTCTAAACACATCACATCCAAAAATATTTGGATACCAAAACATTAATTTGGTCAATATCTTAAGCATTTCAGACTGCTCCCTTGAAGGAAAGCTGCCTAAAAATAAAATAAAAATTGCCAAATGTAAGGTAGGCTGCTCCCTTGAAGGAAAACTATCAAGAACATTAAACAAAGCTAATAAGCTCATACCACTCCCTTGAAGGATGGCTAAGTTAACTTTTTCAAAAGCAAATCAATTTATTGGAAGCTTCTTGCATCAATCAACTTCCCATATACAACAATAAATCAAAAGACCCACTATCACAACAAATTATAAAGCTGCAACTGGATATCAAAAAACATAATATGTTGGAAACTGCAATCAACTTTCTCATGTAGACATCTTGTATTGATCAATCTACATCTACCATACGACATGGACTTGTCTATTACGATCCTTAGGCCACCTATAGAAGGGGAAAAACTAATTCGCATGTGGTTATCATACATATCACCCATTACCCTTCACACCACCCATCACCCATCTTCCCTTTAGACTATCTATAAATCAAGGGATTTAGAGCTTACTTGACACCCTGTGATCAAAAAACCTTTTTTATCAACTAATGACCACTCATGCACAACATTTGAGGGGCTTATATTCATCAAGCTGATCCCACTTCGGGTCTATTTTCAGTGCTTGTAAAAAACAAAGCATTGTTCCCTATTCTTAATTGCCTTGGTGTTTTTCTCACAACTTTTACCATCCAGTGTTTCAACAACAATAATCATTCCTTTTACATTCAACGAGATTATAACAACCACAACCATACCAATCATAGCCATAACCATAACATTCATAAGTATCCACACAGCCTTAAGCATGATACCATTTGACTAATGACATCCAACACATTTTGTGCATAACAAACTGTGCAATATTTTATTTAGGGTGCAAGGAATTACATGACACATACATAGTCATTAGATTACACATTTCCTAAAGCACATGCATACATTATTTTTCTACCTAAGCATTAAACTGATTATTTGGTGACTCTGGATTTGTGTTCAGCCATCCTTCTACTTGATTACTCCCACGAATTACGTAGACATACATACATTGACATACCTTATGAAGAAGGCATCATTTATTTAGGAAAGTTTGCCTCATGAGTTAGATGGTAGTATTAGTGTAGGATGAGGAGACGACACTCCTGTTCATTATTTATATTGTTATTGATGATCAATGTGGTCGAAGATGGTAGTATTAGTGCATGGAGAGACATACATCGTCATTTACAATGGAAAGTTGAATGACAATTGTGTGAAGATAGATGTGCTCACATGAAGGACATGATCTCATCCTAGTACTGGTCCTTATCATGATTCTTTAAATAGAATACTTGCCCATTCTTCCTCACTGACTTGGTTCTCTATTCTTCCAACTAGGAAGGTCATATGATGTCATTGACTCCCTTGAAAAGTATTCTCACTTGAAATGGTCATGTCTACCTACCTTTTCACATGGACACATCACCCTCGATATGATTGGTCATCTCGATAAAGCCATTATGCACTGTCATGATATCTTTTTATTGCCTTTATCATCTGATTCACATTCGATGTCTTTCCTTGCTTTATTGTCTCATGACCCTTGTAGGCCTGGTGGTCATTTGCATCATTGTCACCTTTGGCCCGGTTGACGTAAATTAGCTTCCAACCATGGGCCACTGTAACGATCATGCCTTTGAAACTGCCACTATTGTTGGTGGTGGTAACTCCCAAATCCTTACCACTATAGAAACGCTTCCATCAGAGGTAGGCCATCATGAATTCACAACAATACATTCACCTTCTTATCCCCTCTACTCTCCTCTAACTACCAGCCCATTACCATAAGCTTTGAACATTAGAACCCAACCATTGACAGTACTTGATCCAACATGGCAGTCATTTATTTTGTGCCAGTTGAATGTTCATCCATAACAAGGGAATCACCATCTTCTCCTAGCCATGTAGCTTCTTGTTGGTTAGGACCAACCTAGTGAAACCAATAAGTCATTGGTTCCATAGAGCTAGGATAAAGGATGCAGACATGGCTACCATTTGTCTCGCCTACCCATGCAACTCTTAAGTTAGGAAAAATTCATCATTTGTCACTCACCACATTTTCAACTTTCTTACTTGTCAAATAAACTCTTTGTAGTTCATCACTTTTCTATTGCCCTTAAAACTTGGCTCATAGTAGTGATGAACATTGGCCAAAGTGACTATGCATATCTTGATAGAAGCCCACCTCCTAAAACTCAACTCATAGAGGTAGACGCTATCTCCAAGCTTCTACCCTCGCATAATTTTAGAAGATGCAACCTCATCACAAAGACACCTCTTCTATGGATTAGCTCCATTGAAGGTTGTGGTGTTTAGCATTATGTCCCCTGCTTATTTATCCTACCTTACCCATCCATGTCTCTCATCCTACTAAATGGTGGATCATTAGGATAATTATTCATTGATATACACCATGTACCTTTACCATCACCATCATAAAAACCTAGAACCTCTATTTTACAAAAACCTTCATTCTCCATCAGCCCAAACCAACCCATGTGGTCCATCAAATTGGGGTAGCCAATCTGAACACCACTCACCGAACCTTACTGAACTAAATTGGCCTAATGTCCATGGAATATGTAGGCACTACTTCACTTCTATGAGCAGCTCGACCACTAACAACTAATTACTATCCCCTTTTTTCCTTCTCACTCATTTCCACCGCTAACAGTGCCCTCTTACTTAGGGCATCCTACATCAAGGAAACTTTGAAATATTTCTTAAGCGTCCTTATGTTTTAACACCATCTAATATTTCCTCTTATGTTTCCCCCCCATTACTAGGAGAACTACATTGGTCTGAGGTCTTTTTGGACTATGTAGACAGTGCTCAGTTACTAAGGTCAGCTTGATCACATACTTTACTTTATTTTCCCTTCTCACCTAATCTCTTTTCCTCCACTTCTCTACCTATCTCTTCACCACCTACCTCCCTACAGCTTGTCAATCTCTTTTAACCACTTTTCTAGCTTGTCAATCTCTTTTAACACAAGGGATGAAAGCTTTCCTCATTGACCCCTCTTATCCCCCATAAAACCACCACCTACTCTGCTTCATTGGCCTCCCCATCATCTTTCTTTATGCATGCTTCCCATCTCACTTCCCCACCCACCTTTTGCAATTTTTGAATCTCTTTCACCTTATTACCAACCTTGCCCATTATCCCCTTCAATTTTTTTCTCCATCTTCATTGTCTCCCCTCGGCCTTGGCTATTTATCGTACCTTCTTTATCACTCTCTTTTCATAATAAATTCCCCATCATACTTTGCATCTTGTAAGCATTTTGTTTCTTCTATTGCTGTACTTTTTATTTATGTGTACTGCCTCTCTATGCCGTTTTGCCACTCTTCCCACCATACCTATTTTCCATTTTTCTTATTAACTTTTTTTCCATCCTTTCATCCTTTTTGTCTTCTTTTTTTCCTCCACAACTAGTTTCTCCCTAGGTATATTTATCCTTTGAGAAGCCTTCCATAATTTTCCCTTTTCTTCTTCTCAGTTCTTGCCTTTGCCTTTTGCATTCTCCTTTTTCTCTTTCCATCTCGATAGCCACTTATCTTTTGCATCTGTGTGAGTATCCCTGCTTTGTATCCCTACTTCAATTCTTCCTTTTTCTTCTTATCATCCATGATCTTCATCCTTTATCTTCATCTCATTCCCTTTCATTATTTTCCACCATCCTGTTCCTTTTCTCCATTTCCTTTCATTTTTATTGTCTTGAGGACATTCTTTGTTCTTCATGACCTTATTTTTTTCCTCCAATATGTCCATGCTTAGTTCCTTACATCCTTCTCCACCTTCATATTTATATGTTACCTCGTTGTTTCCTTTACCTATCTCTTCATCCATCCCTTGGTCTGCCTTCACTTCATCCCTTATTAGATCTCCCTTATGTTCTCCAATTCAACCTCCACCTCTTTAGAGTGTAGTCACTAGTTGTGTCACTTCTACATCTCCTTGTCTACTTCCTCATGTCCTCCACGCCTTTGCTTGAATGCACAAAATATACAACCTGCTCCCTCATATTATTATTATTATTATTATTATTATTCGCCTCACCCCATATTCCAAAACCCCTCAACGTCTTTCTCTGACTTCCCTCAAAACTCAATGCTTACTTATTTTTAGGCCCCACTGACTCAAGGGTCAAGGGTTCAAATATTTGTCACTTCTCATTTACCCACTCTACTACTTTGCTTTCCCAAATTGTTGAATCATACCCTTCCATAGCCTGTTAATGACATTATTATGAAATGTACCCAATGTCAGCTTATTTAGATGGTGATGAAAGAACCTGTCAGATCACCATGGTAATTCAAGTAGTGCCAGATTTTATAAAGCTTGGTAAATGATTCAGGAGCATCTACAAAAGTTTCAAATTCTAGCATGAAAATTCAAATTTCGGTTTTCCCTCCAAATTGTGTGAGATTTCAAAATTTCACTTTGAAAGTAAATGTAATTATCAAAAGGTGAAAGGTAAAAGGTGAAAAATGATGGTTAGGCTGTTGAGTAAATCAAGAGGAATTGGTTGAAACTATTTTCAACCTTAGAATATTGTTAAAACTTAAAAACAACATTTGTTTGCCTTAAGCCCAATTTGGGCGTAGAAGTTAGAAGGAAAGTTCTTGAAAAGAGAAAAAAAAAAGAAGAGAATTCAGTAATGAGAGAGAAGGAGAGGGGCATAGAAGGGAAGAAGGATAGAAAGGAAAAGTTCTCTCATTCAAGGGAAAAGAATGGAATGAAGAAAAGAGAGAAGAATTAGTGAGGGAGGACCTCACTCAAGAAATGTGAAGAAAAGAGAAGGAGCAAATTTGATTAAAGTCAAGAGAATGTGCAGACAAGGATTTGAAATCCATGGACTTTAATATTGAAATGTAAGTCTTCTATTTGATCTAAGAAAGAATGAATATTTTGTTTCAGATGATTATACTGTTGTTGATGAAATTCTGGTAGTAGGCCTGTGTGTATAAATGTGTTTGATGGTTTTTCTATAGAACATTGAGAAAGCTACATGTAAACTGGTTATTTGGAATGCTGAGAATGAGTTTAAAACCAATATGATGTGTCCAAGAGATCCTTAAGTATTTTGAATGTATAAAAAGCCTAAACAGGCCTAAACAGGGTATTCAGGTATCCAAAAACTACAGCCCACTGTCTAAGATAAAAACCAACATGTAAATGTTTGCATAAAGATTATAATGACATGGAAATAAGTTTTTGAGGCAGGTATAAACTTAAGAAAGGAAGAAAAAGGCGTTAGAAATCCCTTGATGTCTCAAAACTCCAACAGTTGGAATTCAGGGCTGTAGGTGATAGTATACAGGCAAGTTAAGAAAGTTGCATGTTTTGCATAGTAGATGGGTTGATAAGGTCATCTTTGATAAAACATATGAATGGGGAAGTAATTTACAGGTTGACATGTTTGTATATCCTCTTGAGAGCCTATTGATTCTTGAAATAGAGGAGAAAACTAAGAACCCTGTTGACTGTTATAAAAATACAGTCAAAAGACACTAAATTGTTAAGCAAAGGAAGGTACAGAGGGTTGATATGACTTGGATGATTATTAGAGAAGGTGTAGGGGGTTAAAACAGACCCTATAAAATTGATTAGAACCCTTGAAACTGTCTAGAACACTCCCAGCAAAAATAATAAGCTCTCGGCCTGTGACTGTCATGGGAAAATTCTGAATTAGGTTCAAACCCTCAAAATGAGTTTTAAAGCTTCAAAACTCTTGAAACTTTGTAATTTGACCCTTGATGATGTTATCAAACTTTTGGAAGTGGTTTCAAGGTGACAAAGTACGGATAAGTATGGAAAAAGTCAATTGCCAAGTGGAGCCTAGGTGCATGTGAAGGGAAGAGCGTAGGCCAATAGAGGAAAAGTGGATTTCTCCAAAGAAGTACCCTAATAAATGATTGATTCACCTGTAAGAAGGTAATGGGTATCTGTAATGATTTTTGGTTTGCTTAGAAATTCCGTATATCACTCTAGACAAGGGGTTTTGCACTAAAGGAGGGCTAATTAGAATAGGGCCTAAAGAAGAAAGTACAATTCCGTACAAATCAACCTCAGGATATTTTTAAGTATGTTATAGAAAGGCTTAATGGGTATCCATAAATGGTCTTACTTTCATGATTGAGTCTACCTATAAATAGTTATGGCCAATAAACAGGGAAAATAGGGCTACAAGGAATGCTTGAACTAAATAGGCCTGTATATGAAGTTAGCTCACAGTTGATGGTTACAGAGTTGTGTAAGACCAAGTTTTCATCAATAAATCATATTTCTCCTTTTTTAAATGGTGACAAAAGTTTTATGCTTGAACCTGCTTATCCATGGCTACAGATTCCTTTTGCATAATTGACGCAATCATTTTATTGCATCCTAGGTAATCTCATCCAATGTTTCTACCAAATCAATAAACTATTTAATACCTATATTTTCCACCATTTGGATCTTCCCTTTCTCCAACATCCTTCAACTGGACCTAACTACATGATATCAAATTGGGGCAACCAAGTTAACCAACACTCTTCACTTCAAAATAACTACATTTGGCTTGATGTTCTTTTTGGATTCCTATCCATGGAAATATGTAGGCAGTGTCCACTTATCGAGTGCATCTGGATTCAACTCGACCGTCCCCTTCCAACCTATACCCAATCCACCCACGCTTTCACCACATCCACTTTGACATTGGTTGCTTTTGACCTAAAACATTGGCATGTTTTGTATAAAAAATTGATCACAATGACCAACCTTACCATGTTGAAATTTTAAACATTTGTATGACCTCGTGCATGACCCAACTAATTGTGTTGTTTTGTAGAAGCACTTTCTACCCTAAATACTTATGACCCACACCGAGCTTGTCTATATGACTTGATAGGCCTAACTCAATTAGCTATGACTAATGTTGTGGATCGATTATCCCTATCACGTGCTCTTTTAAAATCAACCTTATTTTTACCAACATTGGTGAATTTAGTCTTTACAAAATCTTGACTACCATGCTTAGTCACTTTTCACCCATTGGCATTTCACATGCCCAACTATCTTATGGCACTACCTAGTGCCTCCTCACTGACTGCTTATCAAACCTACACCCAATTCGGCCTTTTCTCATCGACTCTTGGTTTGAGGGGGAACACCTCCTCCCATACTTGGGGCACTCTAACCTTTGACCAAGTGATTTGTTTTTGTTTTGCAGCTTGTTAATTCAAAGCTGCATAACAAAAAAGGGTAAAATGTAGATACTAGAAAACTGGAAACTTAAATTTTTTGATCACTAAATACCTCGAGACCCCCTAAACCTTCTTAATCCTTAAAAAACCCCTTTTAACCTAACCAAATCATTATTATTATAGTCACATAATATTATTCAAAATCACTATTTGAAAGTACTATTCATCGTGGGACCCACTATCACTATTCATGATGACATGGCAAGTTACATGGTAAGGTGATATGACAAGTGACATGGCTTAGAAGTGATGTGGCTTGATATGGGACATCATACCCCACTTGGGACCCTTCCCAAAGTGCTTGATGACCTCATTTAAACATCACAAGCCTGCCTTGTGCTGTCGCGCACCTGCCCCCTCTCCCCCCCTCTCCATACCTTGAAATATGAAATTTTTTCCCTCAAGAGACCATTAGACAATATGTATTTTACCTTCACACAAATGTTGGTTCCTTCCTCTGAGAACTTAGGTCTCCACCACAAATGGAATTACAATTATGTGGAGATCACTTCCTTTACAGGTCTTCACACTCCCTGCAAGCATAAACACTTCAATGTTTATTATGAGATCACTTGCTTGCCACCTTTGTTTCCCCATATAATCTCATCGCTGAGAGGGACCATTTTTCTTACAAAGACTGCTAGACATCAATCGACCATATCTTCTCACATTGATTGGGTTAATTGCTTCCACGGCTAAGCTTTATGTAATTAATTTTTGTCTGTTTTTATATGTTTTAAGTATATATACATAAATGGACAGGTCTAATATTCTAAGGCATTTAAGACTCCTTGTGTCTCAATAATAGGAAACAAAAGAAGTTATTTAAGCTGTAAAATTTAAAATTTATTCTAATGGCATTTTGGCTAAAAAGATAGGTGCTAATGAATTTAAAGTGGATTGACACAAAATGGAGTGATAGATTTAGAGCCCTTCCTTTTCCATTTGATTTTTTCTCCTTTTGTTGCTATATATCTTATGTTGTTTTTTAAGGGTCAAGGGAGGAAGAATGACAAAGTCCCTCTATGCACAAAATATGTCAAGCATTCTTTCCTCTCTAATATTAAATGTTTGTCTCCAAATTATAGCTTAGCATTACATTAATCATGAAATTGCTCTTTATTAAAATGCTAAATATAAATGATCATTCAATAATGATTGGAAAAAATAAGGAGAATGAGTGAAAAATATTATCGAGCAAAATTGTTACAAGAAGAAAGGAATAATTATATATTACCACTATTACATCATTTTATCCTATAAATATATTTATTTTTCAAAGTTGTAAATAGTAAAAAGCAAAGGAATGTACAATATCTATAAGAAATTGGGATAGACCACTCCTGGGAGAAATTTAGTAGGCTTGGATATGCAATATGAATTTTCCCACGATCTTGTAATATTTTAATCTTTGTAAATGAGAATGACATTCTAATTGTAATATATATATATATATATATATATATATATATATATATATATATATATATATATATATATATATATATATATATATATATATATATATATATATATATATTTAACATACATGTGTTTTCAATTTTATTTGAACTTTGGAGTTTATAGGGTTTTTGTTTTTTACTTTTTCACACAAACAACCAGTTGTGTGACATTTTAACCACTTTCTTGTTAATATAATTAATTTTTAAAGTATTTTTTTTATAAATTTTTAGTGGTTCTTGTGATGCAAGCTTATAGAGATCCCTTTGGGAATAGTTAAGATGATTATATTTTACTAATTTTATTTTATTACTATAAATAAATAAGTGCTTGTAAATCCCATGAAAACACAATTACTAAATCATATGCTTGTATGTTGAAATTACTAAATGATAAAGTTGAAGGATAATAACTTGGAGAAGTAGTTGACATTTACGGCCTATGTTCAGGGATATCATTTTAATATATTCCATCTTCGTTATGTTAGAAAATAATTCCTTTTACCAGGCACAAACATTAACATTGTCCTTAAGAATATAAAGATTCTGCATATGTTAAAATTAACAATTATGCCCATTCCCCTATGCCCTCCCCCCACACACAATGTTGTTGAATGGATTTTTTTAAATATCTATTTTATGTGTGATATAAATTATACTTCGATTTGATGTTTTAATTTATGGAATTATGGACATTATTTACTAGGTTTTACAATGATAAACACAATTATATAAGAATACAATTGAGCAAAAATATCACTTTTGGCTCACAACAAATTGACTTGTGTATGTTTCAACACACACACACAAGAACGCATACGCATGCATGCCTGTGTGACTTGTGTATGTTTCAAAACACACACACACACACATGCATTACCGTGCATATGCATGCATGCACAACCAAAACTTTAAGGTGATTGGCACCACCCACGTGTTGAAAACCTAAGGTCTTAGGTTCACGTCTTGAGATGGTTCACATGACTCACTAAGGATTTTAGCACCACATTTGATGCAATAGATGGTCTTCAAAGAATCAACTTTGTTCATGTTATGACTTCAATATAATCATCTACACCATTAGATCTTCACGTTCCTAATTAAATCATTTAATGAAGTCTTTGCACAAACTATGCCTTTCGTTTATGTTCACATGACCCCCGTATGCTAATATTTTATCACCATATAAGTGCATATCTCAATCAATATAAAATATGATTTAAAAACTCACAAGTCCATAGATTACACAATTTTCATACAGTTTGTTCAAGGCTCAATGCTATATTCAACGTTGACCTATCTCAAGGGATACTTGTTCCATTGAGTGAACCCAAGTTATGATGTTGGGGTGAGTTCCAAGTGGCCTCAACATAAGGTATTTAGGCTCCCATATGTAATAAGCACCACTTCCATTTTATAAGACTTTTGCACTTTTATGTGGCCCACGTGACCAATGCCTTAACAATAATTTTAGGCATCCTGTATAGAGTTTAAAGACTATGCATTTGGTGACTAAACCCTAACCATTGAAATGGTGACACTTGTCATCATCATACCTCCATGGAATCATGAACTCCATGCGATTCCTAAAGTGAGGGGTAGTCACTTTGTGCTCAGTGACTATGATATTGTGCCAGGTGGCATAATATTAGTTGCATGATTCATAGAAACTAATTTGTGTCAACCTATTCACATGTAGTCTAAGCCATTGAGTTGACAATTATCACCATCATGGCTCCATGAAATCACGAACTCTACACAATCACTTTAACTATGTCCTTGCATGATCATGGGAACTATTACTCTCCTTGACTACAATCAAAGTCTCAAACTTGATGAACTATAAATATCCCTCGTAGTAGCAGGTACGAAAGTTGCATCATGACTCTTTTACTCTTGGTTTTACTTTATATCGCCCATAAATATTAACAATGGCACATTAGAAAGGTGTCATGATAACACCAAAAGGAATACTTAAATGTTTCAAGTTTAATGGTTTATATTTAAAATTTATTGAAGTTATGAAGAAATGAGATGTTAAAATAAGAGAGGGAGTACAAGTTTCTTTATTGTATTTGATAAAATATTGCTAATGAGGTTGAGTCTTATTATCCTTAAGATATATTACATTTCAATATTATATATGTTTTCTTACTTTAGTAGAAAAGTTTAAAAATTATTAATATTGGGATCCAATGATGTGTAAAAACAATAAAATTCAACAAAAAAATTGGAATAGTTTATGAAATGTATGACATTAGTCTTAATATCCCTAAAATCTACTATGTTTCATTATTATATAAATTTTTTTGTAGCAAAGTTTAAAAATTATTGATATTGAGATCCAATGATGTGTAAAAGCAAGACAATTGAACAAAAAATTGTAATAGTTTTTCAGATGTATGACATTTGTCTATACAAAAAATGCATAAAAGTACCAAAAAAGATAGGTCAATGTATTAACTTACATTTTATTGTTGAGATATAACCATTAGACTTTAAATATAAAATTCAAACACAATAATACATTTAGGAATTCTTAGAAATTGTTTGTTGAAAGCAAATGCAATTTAAATTTAAAAACAAATTCTAAATTTATTAGATACCCAAAAAACTAATGGTTAATTTTCTTCTATTCTTCATTTATTAATAAAAAATGATAATAAATTATTTGCTTTAAATCAAAAAATTCAACAAATTGAAGTACCAAAAACCACATTCTTTCATCCAAATCTATCAAACCACATGTATATATTTAAAAAAATATTAAATTAAAATTTCGCACATTTTTGTTAAACAAGAAAAAATTCAATATCTTAAAATTTTCTAAACAAAAGACATAAATTCTAATATGTAAAATTTATATATAATATAATCTCTGAAACAATTAGAAAGATAATAACCTTGAACTTTATAACAACCAGACTACAATTTTTTAAATTTAGAAACAATATCACCCAAAGGTGCAAATGGACAAGCTGACCTTTGACGAGTTTTAAAAAAAAAAATGAAATTGATAGTCGTAGTTATACCACTCTTACCTTATTTCGACTGATCCCAAAACCTCAAACATATAAGTAAATAATAATTACACGATACAACATATATTATCAGAAATGGAGACCAAACGGAGGGAAGAGTTTATTCGATTAAAAAATGTCGAAGGAACATTTTGATTCAATGTTAAAATAGCACAATATTTTATTTCACTTCGTAACGAAATTCCAGATAAAGATGAATAATCAATTGACTTGGGCAACCCTTTTACAATGTATTTAAATACCAAAATGTCACTTAACAAATGACATGTGTAACATGTTTATTGGTGGTTTAACAGATCAAAGCAAGAAAACATTCAATATTGGGAAATAATAGAGGAACAATATGTACCTTTAAGGTTATATTTTCAGCTATTCTTTGTTTAAAAAATAAAAAATAAATAAAGAATAAATTTTTAATATGTTTACATATTTAATGGTGAAATTATGTTTATATTATTTTTGAATTGTAGTATTTTTAAAATTTGAATATTTATATTTTTTTATAGTTAAATTTTGTATCTTAATATCATAATGGGACATTTATTTATTTTTTACATTATTAAAAATTTAGATTATAATTTGGTGGCTTTGTTAATGAGCATTTAAATATAATGAGATAAAATTTGTATCTTTCTATATATGTAGCATCAAACCATGTACAACAAAGTCAATGAAGTTGATGCAATTATATAATAAATTGTGGTTACCAATTGAGTTTTTTTACCAAATAAAATTTCAAAATGTTATGAGCTAAATTGACACCCATAAATATATAGTAAAACAACAAATAAAGAAATGCAATTTTAATTAAAAAATATATAATTATAGATTTTCATTTCACTTACATGTTTTAACATAGACCACTTGACCTCTAATGGATCTATTTTATAGTTTGGTAATTATCATTTTTGATAAATATTGAAATATCAATTAATAAATCTTAAAATGATTCCTCTAACATTTAAATGTAACAGATTCTATTTCTTAAATCAAAATTAAGAAAAATCAAGTATTATATATATATCAATAAAACCATCGTAAAATACAACATTTCTTATTGAAATCATTCCAACAAATAAATCATAAACACTTTACACCTTCTCTACAATTTAAAGTCCACAACCTTTATCCTTAATATTTATCACATTGATAAAAATAAAAAATAAAACAAGAATTTGAAAACTTCTTTTAAAAATAAATATACACATCTAATTCTAGAGAGTTAATATAACATCAAATTTGACACACTTGCAAACATAATATATTAAAAGATATGTTATTTTCGTAACATGTAAAGTCTAATTCATCAAAAATGACTTTGCAATCTGTTTTCATAATATAAATGCATATATCCATCTGATATCTATCTGAAACTAAATACTCTGTTAGCTTAAAAAAATAAAAACGGTGACAGTTCTCACTGTGAACTGCGATGTGCCAGCTACATAATTTTAACGGCCATTAAAACATGGGTGTGTTGAGAATGATAATGAGGAGCCAAACCCTTAAATCTTGGCTTCGTTGAGAACGGTAATGAGCAGCGACGAGGTAGATTTGGGATCCATGTCAATGGCATCGTATCTCAAGTATGTGTGGGCAACGAACATACAGGCCGTGTTGACTATGTAGTCTTTGGCAGGACACTGTTTATTGTGAGGGGAGGGTTCCTCGTTTTGAGGTCCGTTCGACCAAAACAAATGTCGCAGCAATTTCTGGCCTTCCTCGTCAATGAAACGGTCAGGAATAAACTTATCTGGTTCATCAAACACAAGGGGGTCTCTCATTGTAAGAGGCTGGTAGCCAGCCAGAAGCTCGCCTTTCTTGACACCGTAACAGCGTCCATGGTGTGATTCCAGAAGGAAGTCCTCGCGAGCTTTGCCATACTGAAAGGGAACAGGCGGATGCATCCTCAGTACTTCCAACACTGTGGATCGAACTAAAGGCATATGCTTCAGATGAAGGTCGAGGACTCTCCCTCCATTTGCACGGAACGCCACTCGAACTTCGTCGCGCAAGTTTTTCTGTAATTCTCCGCCGACTTGGATGATGCACCTGATGATGCTGGGAAAAAATAACATCATCCCTCCAAAAGCGTTGAAGCAAATAATGAACAACAAGTTATGGCAGGCCGTTTCTTTCGTCAGCCCAAAACTCTTGAGGACACTTTCGTCTAGAATCTCGGTCGCATACTCCTCAAAAAACTTGTAAAGCTTATTGTAGTCGTTGCGCACGAGATGGAATGGCAGAGGGAGTGCATGGATTGTGATCTCTTCCAGGATCTTGGGTATGAGCCCGGTGCTCACGATCGGAGCCAACTGAGGAGCCAGCCACCGTTTTATGCATGAAGGCCCATCATTCCTTAGATTTGTGTCGCCTGGATTTTTTTTCAGTATACACCTGGATGAATATTACATTTCATTGACATTAACAAATTATCATTTTAGGAGTTTAGATTATATATTATTAATTCGTTTTTATGATGAAGAATCACGATTTGAAATATGAAATAAAAATTTGTACATTGTATTTTCAAAAACCTATAATTTAACTTAAAAACCTGAATGAATGAAAAGTTACATAAATGATATGAAAATCACAATATAACTGGAAAATTACAAGAATTCCATACCGACCTAAATAAATAAAACTTTGAATAATATCAAATTCACAAAGGAGCTTGAATCAGAGGGTAAACTTTCCTTTCTAAATGTTCCTTGTGAAAGAATTCGATAGGTCCTCCTCCTTAAGTTTATGAAAATATAACTTATATAGATTTTTATCTTCATGCAAATTCATATCATTGCCTTCTTACATAACAATCACATGTCCTTAAAACTTTTGTTATGAAAGTTTTGAAAATCTATCATGACAATTAATTAGAGCATAAGATCGAACATTAAGAAGAATGATTACAAAGGAAACAATTTTTTTTAGAACTTTAATATCAACAAGAAAGATATATGTTAAACTTTATTGTGGAGGATAATTAAAATAGATCTAATTTTTTTCTTATGTACAATGAAAGTATTTTTAATAAGATTTTAAAAAACTATTGTAAAGGATAACTTAAATAGATCTACTTCTTTTTTAATTTATAATGAAAATATTTTTAATAAGATTTCAAAAAATTTAATGAGTCAAATTATTAATATAAGATTTTTATTTTATAAAAAGTTTAAGAGATTTGGTTGAGACTTCTAAATATAATTTAGAACTAATGTTTAGAAGTGATGTATATAGAATTATTTTTTCTTATGAATTGTTTTATATTAGAGAGATTGGTCAATTCAACATGAAGATTAATAAACATGATGTCGATATAGGAAAAAAATATTGATTGAATTAGTATTCATAAAACATTCTTTCAAGTCTAAATACCACATTTATGTTAGGAATACCAAAATTTTAGTCACAATATTATTACTTCAAGAGATATTTAAGATGGACAATAAAAATTTGTAATAATCTAAACTTGAACCAATATCCTTATCAATTTCTTACTTTCTCCATTAAATCTCTAATTATTATTTTTTTAGATTTTAATGCTACATCACATTATGTTGGAGTTTATCTTCCATTCACACAAAGTTTTCTTTTTGATAAATCTTTTTTATGGTTTTATCTAAAAATTCAACGTCTATATTAATAATATAAACTTATAATTACAATCAACAAATTAATTGTACAAATAAATAAGTTGAATTTCATTTTTTAATCTTCTTAATAATTTAAATGTGAAAGTTTGATTTTTTTTTTTTTCTTTTATTTTATCATTAAAGAAATTCTCTTAATAATTATATCTTCTTAACTTTTTATATTTATAATAATTTTTAATTTTAACCTTCTTTTTCCATTCCTTTTCTTTTTTATAATTTTAATTCAATTCTTAAATTTTAAGAAAACTTATTATCAACGTTTTCAAAATTCTAAACACATCATTTAATATCAACTTAGGTTTTAAAATTAAATTTATTTATTAATGTTTAGGACAGAATAACTACATTTTTATTTTTATTTTTTTCAAATCTTTTTATTTTAATATAAAAGAATATTTATTTTATTTTTTATTATTTCATTTATTATTTTTAATATGGCATCATTTATCTAGAAACCTAGAATATATATTTGGCATATTTGCATGCAGAGGATAGATCATAAAATATGATCTGAAACGTTTTTAATAGAATATGATCTGAAACTTCTCATAATCTAAAATGGTCTACACAATTTTATCTAAAAATACTCTCTATGAAACAACTTACCTGCACAGGAAATTGAAAATCATATGTTCATTCAGGGCATTGAAAGAGGCCTTTCCAGTTCCACCAGGGGAATGTAATTGCTTCTCCATCTCAGTCCATAGCTCTCCACAGGCTTTCCCAAACTCTGGAAGCCAATTCTTGCTGCTCACACTCAGCACGCGAAAGCAGAAGCTCTTGAGGTTGGCATGCTCTTGTTCACAGGTGTCCAAATAGGTCAACATTCGATACCCTCCAAAGAATTCCTTGGCAGGCACATAATTGCCCGTCAGGGAGTCCCTCTTTTCCACCTTGCTGCTGTCGAAAAGCACGCGAAAACTCTGTGTATCGAGGAGAACTATGGCTTCCATCTTCGGAAACATTGGCGGCCCAGGCGGCAGATTCACTCTGAACACCGTGCTTTTGTATTTCTCTATTCGATTCTTGAAGAAGTTGTCAGGCCCTTCTGTAACGAAGAAATCAAAGCGGTCTTTGATCGATCCTGCTATGGGGAGCCCATATGTTCCCGGAATGGTTGGGAAATGTTGATCCTCAGACGCCGAACTAGTCTCCCTGTCTTTCCTATGACTACAGCTTAAAACCATGATGTATGTTAATGGCTTTTGCGCAGGTCCTTTAGATTGGATATTATCACTGTAAACCCTCCAAAGCTTATTTGATTTCAATGAAAAGCCTTTGATACTTTTACAAAAGATTCTACAAGCGCTATTTAATGATTTATGTGCAAATTTAAAGTAGATTCTCTATGATGGCTTGATTTTCAAGCAAACTTTATGTGCAATTTTTATCGTGAGATTTTGACTATTATCCCATTAGAATCTCAATATATTCAACTGTCATGTCTTACTCCTTTAAGTTGATCTGTAATACCATCCAAGAGTCATTCATTATATATATTACATAAAGAAGCAGCCAAACAATGAGTCAATATTCGAGAATACGTTCATTGAATATAGCAGGTGGTAATAGTTTCCCTTATTACAAAGGAGAATAAAAGAAAAACAATCTGATTCTCTTTATACATATTCTGTTTTTTCAAATTTTTTAACTAAAATATTCCTAATAATAAAATATTTTAAGTATTGAGTTATATATATTTTTATTTTATATAAAATATATCATTTAATGTAGTAAAATAATTACAATAAATAAAAAATATATTCATATTCATCATAACATGTTTAGTTTATAGAAATTTCATGTATAGATAAATAATATAAATATTTAATATCACATTTTTTATATTGAACATTGCATTTCGTATATTGATCTTTGTATTATGTATTCTGTTTTTTCAAAAAAAAATTAACCAAAATATTTTTAATAATATTTTTCCTATTTTACACAATATTTAATTTAACATAACAAAACATTAGATTCAATAAAAAGATACATTCATATTCATCATAGCATGTTCTATCTATAAGGATATCATGCATAAATGAATATTGTGTATATTAAACTTCATATTATATATACTAAAACTCGCATTATGTATATTAAACTTTGTATTGTATTTTTATCAATGTGGAGCCAATTAATTACAACCCAATTATATATCTATGTTGAGAAAT
This sequence comes from Torreya grandis, assembly GCA_037957365.1. Classification (NCBI taxonomy): domain Eukaryota; kingdom Viridiplantae; phylum Streptophyta; class Pinopsida; order Cupressales; family Taxaceae; genus Torreya; species Torreya grandis. The sequence continues at coordinate 3,037,519 of JARHVA010000053.1, read as the reverse complement.
GGAAGTCTTTTAGAAATTTAATTAAATTATTATTTTTTAGGATTACTTAATGCCATTTTTCTTCCTCATATATTTTTGGTAATAATTACAAGACAAAGGAACCAACTTAACACATAAGCAATGCAAATATTTTGTTAAATAAGAAAACCAATTAATATAATCCAATGTTTTGGGCTTCTTATCCTACTATGTCTATATTGATAAAACTTTTGAAACACAATCAATATCTTAAAATCGTTCTTAAAAAAAATATCAAGGTAAAACTAACCTAATTACAACTCACACATGTAATTATCATAAAATGAATTAAGATATATGTCTTATAATTATTCCCTAGTTTTATGGATAGAATTTAATTAGAGAAATATTTTTTTTTAGAAAAATACAATAATTATACTAAAAAATAGTGAATGGCTTTAAAATGTGTTTTGAAATAAAAAATTATAATAAAAATATATACAATTATTTTTTTGTTTGTTAGATTTTCGTCTATTTTTTTTCGTACATCAAACATATCAAGACAATATCCTATGTATGTATCAAAATATAATGTCATTGTAAATGAAAAAAATAATTCTTAATGATTTTTAAGTGCTTTGATTATAAAAACATCATATATAAAAATAAATATTATATGTTAAACTGACAATTTAATTTTATATTTATATTAAATAATATTTTTTAAAAAAAAATTTAAAAAATTATTAATTTGTTGAAAACTATCTAATGCTATTTATTTTAGTGTGAATCTTATAATTATATATTTATTTTTTGAATCACATATTTGTCCATGTCTTTTTCACTTATAGAAATATAATTGACATAAATGATAGCTAAACTGCTTTCAGCAACGATGGAAATGGAAGCAATGATGTGATGTCATATGAAGTTAGAACTGTAAAACTACTACATAGAACTTTTATAATTTGTACTGATACATTCTTCTTAATTAATCAATATCACAATTTACATTTTGCTGTCTTTGAAAAAGAACTATATCAAATCAAATTAAAATGTCAGTGGATGCTAAGGAGGTTTCCAAGGTATATCTTCTGTAAACTTAAGCAATTTTTTTGATAAACCCAAAAGTACCAAAATGAAAAAACAGCCCTATAATAATTAGGTAGCGAATGAACTAAAGTTCAAACCTTGAAGGTTACAAATATGAATAAGTTATGTCATTTTAAAAATGCATTGTACATTGAAAGTTTCTATTGTGTTTTTATGGATTGTATCATAAAACTTCTCAGAGGGAGTTATTTATATATAAAAATTAGTAGGCTTCATGTATTTATGTACTTACATTTTAAAAATAAATTAATATACATCTACATGAACACAAATAGAGAATATAGTAATTTTTTATCATCAAGTGTGTAAATTAAATCTAGTTTGAAAAAGATAGAATCACCAGTATAGTGAATAGTTGTTATGATGTAAACTCATAACAGAGACCCATATTGGACCTATTCATGTTTAGGAAGATATTGTTAGGTTGTGGAGCTAAAAGCTTCACTGATGCAGACATGGAGGAGGTTGTTGAGAGGTTGTTGAGTTGCAGAGCAATCGACGTCAGTCTACGTTGGTCTGATCAATCGACGTCGGTCTGATCAATCAACGTCGGTCATATCCAGCGAGCATAGCAATCGACATCAGTCAGGTATCGGCCGACGTCGATCATCTCCAGCCAAACAGGGACCGACGTCAGTCGCCTGTGCAGTTTGAAACTGCGAGTTTTATAGACAGTTTGTTAACGAATCGGTTGTTTGCATGTTAAAAGCTAATTTTAGTCATGGAGCTGCGGATCTAATTATTTTAATTAGATGTCTAATTATTGTTTGCATGGGATCTATATAATAGACTCATGGGCTGTATTGTAAAGTGTGCTAGTTGAGTAAGAGCAAGGTTAGCTCCTTCAGAGTGAAGAGAGCAAGGTGTGTTCCTACTAGTTCCACAGGGGTGTCGAGTGTGTATGATCAGGGAGATCTATGGGATAGCAAGATCTGGTAAAAGATCTATCGGGGTACTGGTTTGGAGAATCATAAGGACTTGGTGAGGCAAGGACAAGGGTTCTTCAGGGTGTAGAGAGATCTACATGGTAAGTAAGATCGGTTGATCTGCAGGTGTGTTCAGAAATAACACATAATATGAGAGACAATACCCAATTGTATTAATACTCTTCTAGAAGGAAATACAACAAAGAAGATGCCACAGTCTTCTTCCTTACACACCTCTAGGGCTCCCACACCTCTAGGGCATAAACAGTAAATCTCTTCAAGAGCTCACTCTCTCAATTACGGTCCCAACAACAACTGAAGCACAGAGTTGCTGTTCACCTCCAACCAATCAGTATCACTACTACCAGTACACAAGTACTCCATGTACTCCATGACCAAGTACACATCGTACTCCAAGTACACAACGTACTCCAAGTAGATCTCACCTGATCTTGCTACTTGTTGTGTTGCTAATCTCCCTGATCTTGCTGCCACTTACAGATCAACTTGGTTTTGCACACCTTCAAACCTAGATCTTGCACACACACACACAATTGTAGATCAATGATCTTACTTACCATGTAGATCTCCAAACCTGGCCTTGCGCACCTGCCAACCAAGATCATACACACATGAAGAACCCTTCTGATTCTCCAAACCAGCAGCCCTGTGGATCTTTACCAGATCTTGCAACAACCTATAGATCTCCTTGATCATACACACTCGGCACCCCTGTGGAACTAGGAGGAGCTACCCTTGCTCTCTTCACACTGAAGGAGCTAACCAAACTCAACTCAACTAGCACAATTTACAATACAGCCCATGAGTCTCTTAAATAGATCTCATGCAAAAAATAATTAGACATCTAATTACAATAATTAGATCTGCAACTCTAAGACTAAAATTAGCCTTTAACATGCAAACAACTGGTTCGTTAACTAACTGTTCGTCAACAAGCAGTTCTAGAACCGCACAGGCAATCGACATCGATCCCTATCTGGTTGGAGATGACCGACGTCGGCCGTACTTGACTGATGTCGGTTGCTCTTCTCATTGTATATGACTGACGTCAGTTGATCAGACCGACGTTGGTTGCTCTGCAACTCAACAACCTCTCAACAACCTCCTCTATGTTTGCATCAGTGAAGCTTTTAGCTTCACAACCTAACAATCTCCCACTTGGAGATAAACAGCTGCACTGTACCTATACCTATTCACCGTCTAATCTGTATCCTAGCTTGTATCCCTCTTCAAGCTCAATCTTGAAGACCAACCACCACACATCCTGTGGTGCAACACCTGTCATCCAAATAACCTGTCATATCCGAAGTGTCTGACCTTACATAGCATGAATCCCTGCTGCTGGTCCCTCTCAGATACCTGAGAACCCACTGAACCACTTTCTAGTGCTTCCTTCTCAGATTGATTACAAACCTGCTGACAACTCCCACCACTGGGGCAACATTAGGGAGTACACATGTACTCAACCTCATCATGTGATTGGGGACCCTGTTCTGTAAATTGTCCATCCATAGGTGCGCTTGCCGTTCTGCATCCTGAACTACCTTCACACAATCATCCTGTGACAACATCAACTTGTGATCTTCCCCATCTCTAGGATTACTCATGCCAAAGAATTTTGCTCCTCTAAATTCTTCATGACACACCTCTGAATTAACTTTACCTTTAGCTAAAAAAAACCCTGTATGTGTAACCCTGCATCAAGCAAACACACAACATACAGTAACAGGATAATGTCGTGACCATCATCCACTTGGTAAAGAAACCACAGTAGTTACAATGACATTGACTAAAGCCATGCTTTGTCAGCCACCTGTCAAACTTGTACCATTGTCCTGGAGCTTCCTCAAGACCATATGACCTAGCCTTCTGTCTCATGTGTCCATTCTCTCTATTCTTTAACCAAGGAATCTATTCGTCTCTCAGTGCTTTTATCCCAGCCGGCAACTCTACCAAATCTCCCATTTGGTTTTTCTCCAAAGAATTCATGCCATGATCCCACTGTTTCCTAGATCCTTCCTGCTCTGCAGTGAGCAACAAGTAGTATAAAGAAGAGGAATAATGAATTTGAGGCTTACTTACCCTTTCAGTCCTCCACATGGGCATTTGAGACTCCTTGACAGCTTGCTGTCTGCCCAAAATCCGTTCCAGTGACCGATGTCAGTCACCACCCAGTCTGCATCCGACCAACGTCAGTTCCATGCGATTGACCTGGTCACCGATGTCGGTTATCCTACCGACGTTGATCTCCACTTGCTCGACACCATCGACTTTGCCTGTCTGCACATGACCGACATCGGTGCCTGTCTGTTCGATGCCAGTTTCCCATAACTGACGTCGGTACCTATGTTTTCCTATGAGTGATGACTTTTTACTTCTGAGCTCTCTTTGGATCAAAACCCTGTCCAAACTGCCCTGCTCAGAGTTACTCAGCCTTCTCCACTGATCTTTGTCCGTCATCTCCTCCATAAACACCAAGGCTTTCCAGTTCTTAAGTTTGTCAAAGACATCTGACTTCCTCTTAAGAACATGCATCTCCTTCTTGTTCATGTGACCAAGTCTACAAAGCCACGTCTTCGCAACAGAAGAAGTATCAGTAATATAAGTAGATAGATAAAGGATACCTACTTTCTTACCACCTGCTAATCCAAGTGCATCCACTGTGAGAGTTCTTGTGCATCTCTCATCACCCAACTTTCCTAAAAAAATTAGCTGCATCTTCAAGACTGGGACTTGCATGACCTTCTTCAACACCCATGTGTTGGCCGCCTGCAATTTCAACAACACTTCCCCTTTGCCAATACTTTGACAAGGCTCACCAACCCCTCTATTTGGGGCTGCATGGAAAGAGGCAACATAATCTATAAACCAAGATTCTACTTTATCTAAGGAACATACCATAGCATCCTGTGCAACAACACCTGCAACATCTGCTTCTACAATTCTTTCATGCTAATCTGCTACCAACCAACAATCTTTCTTTACCTGCTCTTTCTTTCCATAACACCCTAATTGACCATTCGTGCCTTTCAATTTCTCTATTTTTAGTGTACTTTATTTTGCCATTGCTATACTCCCACTCAATCAGAAAACCCTAAGAGTGACCTGTAATCAAACACAAAACCTGCTCACTACAATCTGGGCTCTGATACCACTTGTTAGGAATCTAAAACAACAAACAGCTCTGATTCCACTTGATAGGATCTAGGAAGCACAATTGATTACCATGTACAAGCAACTAAATGCAGAATTAACCAGAAGTAACAAGTAACTAGAATTCAGAAATAACACAGAATATGAGAGACAATACCCAATTGTATTAATACTCTTCCAGAAAAAAATTACAATGAAGAGACGCCACACTCTTCCACACCTTACAGGCTTCCCACACCAAGTGTACAATAATTCACTTTCAAGAGTTCACTCTCTCAATTATGGTTTCGACACACAACTCAAACACAGAGTTGGTGTTCACCTCCAACCAGTTAGTATCACTACTGCTAGTACCACCAGTCAGTATCACTACTGCCAGTACACAAGTACTCCACGTACTCCACGACTGAGTATACACATATACTCTAAGTACACAACGTACTCCAAGTAAATCTCCCCTGATCTTGCTACCTGTTGTGTTGCTAACCTCCTTGATCTTGCACACCTACAAATCAACCTGGTTCTGCACACCTGCAAACCTAGATCTTGCACACACACACACACACTTGCAGATCAACCGATCTTACTTGCCATGTAGATCTCTCTACACCCTGAAGAACCCTTGTCCTTGCCTCACCAAGTCTTTATGATTCTCCAAACCAGTGCTATGGTGGATCTTCTACCAGATCTTGCTATCTCGCAGATCTCCCTGATCATACACACTCGACACCCCTGTGGAACTAGGAGGAACACACCTTGCTCTCTTCACTCTGAAGGAGCTAACCTTGCTCTTACTCAACTAGCACACTTTACAATATAGCCCATGAGTCTATTATATAGATCCCATGCAAACAATAATTAGACATCTAATTACAATAATTAGATCCGCAGCTCCAAGACTAAAATTAGCCTTTAACATGCAAACAATTGGTTCGTTAACAAATTGTCCATAAAACTCACAATTCTAAACTGCACAGGCGACCGACGTCGGTCCCTGTCTAGCTGGAGATGACCGACGTCGGCCAATACTTGATCGATGTCGGTTGCTATGCTCACTGGATATGACCGACATCGATTGATCAGACCGACGTCGGTTGCTCTGCAACTCAGCAACCTCTCAACAACCTCCTCCATGTTTGCATCAGTGAAGCTTTTAGCTCCACAACCTAACAAATATCATCTTCCAAATACATTAAAATACATACATGTCTATCATGTACCTTATGACAATTATTATGATTTTGATGTTATAGATTACTTTTTAAAAATTTCTCTGCTATGCAGATTAAATTTCACCCTCACAGAATTAAAAAAATAAGTCATGAAAACCTTTTTTGAAGACCTTTTTTAAAAAATTTGTAGTGGTCAAAATTTCATCCTTACTGAATTAAAAAAATAAGGCCTGAAGACATTTTTTAAGGCCGCCTTTAAAAATTGGTAGAGGTCAAATCTAAAACTTGGTGAATATTTGAAGAAATAAAAATTTAAAAGGGTTTTCTCAACCACTAAATGACTTTGTTACATTGAGTAAAACTATTTTCATTCAGGTCAAACAAATGTTTTTAGGGTTCTAAATTGTTATCATATTAGTACAATAAAACCAAATTTATACAGGCATATGAAGTTAGAACTTTAGAGTAATTGTAGCATTGTTAAGTAATATACATGTAAATGCTTGCAAATAGCTTGGTGAATGATTAAAATGGAAATAGGTGCTTTTTTATGTGAGTTTTGAATCAAGAATTCAAGGAATGCTCTCCAGATATTCATGTTAAACATTTGATTCAAAATATTATGGTTAACACTTTTGTAAAAAGCACCATCACTACTAGCACTTCATCAACATGTCATTCTTCACCAAATAACATGGCTATACCTAATTCCATGTTCTCCTCCATAATCTATTGAACCATACAAGAAACTATTAATATGGTAAGAGACTGTTAAAAGCATTCAAATTAAAAATGCTTGCAAATGGATAGGAAAATGATTAAAATAGAAATAGGGGCTAATTTAGTGGGGCTTTGACTTAGGGTTCAAAATTTAGTAGGTGGGATATTCAAATTTTAATTTTTTTGAATCATAATAAATGCATATAATTTTCTTTGGAAGAGAGATAAATGGACGGAGGAAACACATGAAGAGTTCAAACAGAGACTAAGAGAGTAGGAGGGGCTTGTTAGAAAGTCAATGTGTCCATGTCAGTATGTGGACTGAATGTGCTATTAATTTACAGTGGGTGATTTGAAACTAGCATCTGCATCCTTGCACCCCATGGTTTCTCTAACTCTAGGTCTAGTTTATAGAGGAGAGGCAGGGGTATTTTCTCAATGTATGTTAGAGGCCCACAGTTTGAAACCTGCATCAATGCCCCATGGTCTCTCTCACTCCAAGTCAAGTTTATAGAGGAGACAATAACTTTTTTCAAATCAAACCGATAACTCATAAAAAACCAATTTTTTTTATTGCTCATAATCAAATAATTATAAAGATGTTATCGATTCTATGTTAAACCAAAAAAAAAAAACTTTAATATCATGGACATTAATCATTTTTTAACTGCAATGACCACATCAACATTTTGTTGGTGTGGGTATCACCTGTTTTGTTTTAGACTAAAATAGTATGAATGTGAGCAGATGCAATTGCAAAGGTGAAGGATAGTTAATTACCTATCATGTCAGACTCTCTTTGATATGGTAATATTTTATTGGGACAATTTATAGCCATTTCTTGTCATTTGTGTAATGTTATCTAACACAAATTATGTGACGTGTCTTAACTCTACTCGTGAGGAGTCACATGCAAACCATGGAACTCACAATTTTCATCAATTTCGTAAGGTGTCCAATTTTTTTAAGCACACATTGCATCCTAACTTGGATTACAAGCCACATCTTGACAATTATAGATAAGGCAATCCAACTTCATCGTTGTTGTATACAAGAAGATTGTACACTCATTATTAACATCTTAATTAATTAGCTCTTAATATTTGATTTGCCATGGTTTGGGTTGTGAAAAAACTCAAAAAAGTATATGCAACATCATAAATGTACATATAAAGCAAATGCCAATTTTACGTACAAAAGGGTAAATTTCTATTTTCTTGTTCAAATGGTGGAAAATGAATTTCCTGAAAGCTATGGTAAATCATAACTTGTAGCAATAAATGCTCAAAATGCCCTAAAATCTATGCTAAATTATAACTTGTAACTTGTAGTGAATATGTGGTGTGATCTTTCTTCTATAAAACCTATGAGTTGTGTGGAGGAGAGGTTATAGTCTGTTTTTGTTGATTTAAAATAAATCTAGTGGTGTAAATCTACATGAGATTCACTAAAATTAAACAGTCAAGGATTATCGCGAATGTTTTCATATGTATATGATGAAACTCAAACTAATTAATAATCTTATGCATGGTACACTTCAACTTATATTGTTTGAAGTTCTTGCATACAAATTTGCCTACCATATCACCACCAAATTATTTTTCATATTATCTTTACCAAAAATGCTTGGCAAATTCTTATAATGGAAAGACTTTTGACTACCAATTTGTAGGTAAACTCCCCAAGCTCCCCACAATTAATATAATTGTAAAATGTAGAAATTACAATATTTTATATAAAAAAAGAGTGTTTCAAAAGTTATTATCTCTTACAATGACTAATAATTGATAAGAAGTATTTAAAGTACATGTAAATTCTAATTCATCAAAAATGACTTTACAATATGTTTTTTTTAACTATTCCTCTTTTCTCCCTCTATTTATATTTACAAGCAATAAAAATATCTTCTTCTTCAATAGTAAAACATATATAATACCTATAACTTAAATTACAATTCAATTCTTTGATATTACTTACAATTCAATTCTGTGCAACATCATTTCAAATCATATGTTGTTTGTTTTCTAATATAAATGCATATATCCGCTTAACTTGGGTGTGTTGAGAATGGTAATAAGCAGCGAACAGGTAGATTTGGGATCCATATCAATGCTATCGTATCTCAAGTATGTGTGAGCAACAAACATACAACCCGGGTTCACCACGTAGTCTTTGGCAGGACATTGTTTATTGTGAAGGGAGGGTTCCTCGTTTTGGGGTCCATTCGACCAAAACAAATGCCGCAGTAATTTCTGGCCTTCCTCGTCCATGGGGTCCCTCATTATAAGAGGCTGGTAGCCAGCCAGAAGCTCGCCTTTCTTGCACCGTAACAGCGTCCATGGTGTGATTCCAGAAGGAAGTCCTGCCGAGCTTTGCCGTACTGAAAGGGAACAGGCGGATGCATCCTCAGTACTTCCAACACTGTGGATCGAACTAAAGGCATACGCTTCAGTTGATAATGGTCGAGGAGGCTCCCTTCATTTGGACGGATCGCCACTCGAACTTTGTCGCGCAATTTTTTCTGTAATTCTCGAAAAAAATAACATCATCCCTCCAAAAGCGTTGAAGCAACGATGAAAAGCAGGGCAGGCCGTTTCTTTTGTCAGCCCGAAATTCTTGAGGACAGTTTGATCTAGAATCTCGGTTGCATACTCGTCACAAAACTTGTAAAGCTTATTTTAGTCGTTGCGCACGAGAAGGAATGGCAAAGGTACCGCATGGATTTTGGGTATGAGCCCGCTGCTCACGATCGGAGCCAACTGAGGAGCCAGCCACCGTTTTATGAATGAAGGCCCATCATTCCTTAGATTTGTGTCGCCTGGATTTTTCTTCACTATACACCTGCATGGATATTGCATTTCTCTACTGCTAACAAATTACCATTTTAACAGTTAGATCACGCACTCATATTAACAGTTGGAAAACATGATGCAACTTAAAAACTTAAATGATGGAAAAGATATATATTTAAATTGTGAAAAAAATATATAAATCATATTAAATTGGAAAATTTGAAGAATTTTATATCCACTTAAATAAGGTTAGGAGCTTGAATCCTCTTTGAAAAATGGATCATTTTCTCCTACGTTTATAAAAAATTAATTTTTATAGATTTTTACTTTTATGTAAGTTTATATTATCCCCCTTTCATAAAATAAGTGGGTGTCCTTTAGATTTTTTGTTATTAGAGTTTTGAGAATCTATGATGATTTTAATTAGAGAATAAAATTAAATATTGTTTTTTTATAAAGTAAATATATGTTCTTAAAAGTTTTGTTATGAGAGTTTTAAATATTTATGATAACAATCAAATAAAAGATAAAATTAATTATTTAATTAATTTTTTTTAGAAATAAAGGTTATAAAAGAAATAAATATCTAGCACTTTTATATCAATAAGAGAGTATATATTAGACTTCGATTTGTGAAAGAAAACTTATATATATATATATATATATTTAATGATACAATGAAAATGTTTTTAATAAGATTTCAGGAAAATAAAAATAAAAAAGAGTAAGAATATTCATATAACCTTTTTATCCATAGGAAGTTTAAGATATTGGTCAAGATTTCTAAAGATAATTTAGAACTAACTTTTAAAAACTATGTATAAAATTGATTGTTTTTTTGGATTATCTTACATTAAAAAGAAATCTATCAACATGAAACTTAATGAACATTATTAACATTAATTTTTTTAAAATTAATTCAACATTTATAAAACATTCTTTAAATTTTATTCACCACATTTATATTAAAAATGTCAAAATTTTAAATAAAAAACCATTACTTTAAACAATATTAAAAAAAAATAATAAAAAATTATAATTATAATAACAATTTGAAAAAAAAAATAATAATCTAAACTTAAACCAATCCTAAAGACTGATTATCAATTAAATCAAAAACCGTACCTTAAAGCATGACAGTTTCGTTCGCAGTTTCTTCCTTTCTCTATTAAGTCTTTTTCTCATTATTTTTTATTTTTTCCAAATCTTTTTACTTTAATTTATGATGATATTTATTTATATTTTTAATTATTTAATTTATTATTTTTTAAATTTTTAATAATAATATATTTTAAATAAAAAACTATTTTTATTAAGAAAATACATCATATTCTTATCATGAAACGTTTTGATAATCTATAAATATTCTACACAATTTTACTTGAAAATATTTTTTTAATAAAATTATAAAACAACCTACTTACACAATTTCATCTAAAAATACACTCTATTTTATGAAACAAACTTACCTGCACAGGAAATTGAAAATCATATGTTCATTTAGGGCATTGAAAGAAGCCTTTCCAGTTCCAGCAGGGAAATGTAATTGCTTCTCCATCTCAGTCCATAGCTCTCCACAGGCTTTCCCAAACTCTGGAAGCCAATTCTTGCTGCTCATACTCAGCATGCGAAAGCAGAAGCCCTTGAGGTTGGCATGGTCTTGTTCAGAGTTGTCCAAATAGGTCAACATTCGATACCCTCCAAAGAATTCCCTTAGATTGGATATTATCACTGTAAACCACCCCAAACTTTATTTGATTTCAATGAAAAAACCTTCCCTACTTTTAACAACAAATTCTACAAATACTATTTCATGATTTATATGCAGGTTTAAAATAGGTTCTCTATGATGGCTTGATTTTCAAGCAAACTTTATCTTTTATCATGAGATAATGAGACTTTTTGAGTATTTACAACTGTCATGGGTTACTTCTTTAAGTTGATCTGTAATACCATCCAAGAGTCATTATATATATGACAAAGAATAATTCAATATTCTGTTGAGAATATGCTTATTAAATGTAAAAGGTAGTAATAGTTTTGGTTCTATCTTAAAAGAAAATATAAAAAAAACAATCTTATTTTATTTATATATATATATATTTTTTCAAAAGATTAAAATATTTGTAGCAATAAAATATTTTAAGTACTGAATCATGTTTTTCTTATTTTATATAAAATATATCATTTTATATGATAAAATAATTGAAATAAATAAAAGATATATTCATATCTATCATAGCATACTTTTTTTTTTTTTTTTAGAGATTTCATATATAAATAAATAATATAAATATTGAACTTGGCATTGTGTATATTGATTTTTATATTATATATTCTGTTTTTTCAAATCTTTTAAAATCAAAATATTTTTAATAATACAATGTTGAAATATTTTAAGTACTGAGCTATATTTTTCCTATTTTACATAAAATATTTTATTTAGCATAACAAAACTATTAGATTTAATAAACAAATACATTCATATCCATCATAGCATGCTCTGTCTATAGGGACATCATGTATAGATAAATATTGAGTATATTAAACTTCGTATTTTGTATACTGAACTTTGTATTGTGTATATTGAACTTCTCATTGAATTCTTATCAATGTAGAGTTAATCATGTAGTGAAAAATTAAAATCTTTTAAAAATTTAATTAAATTATTAATTTTTCTAAAATTACTTAATACCATTTTTCTTCCTTGTATATTTTTGGTGATAATCACTTGGCAAAGGGACCAACTTAACACATAAACAATGTATGTATTTTGTGAGTAGGGAAAACAATATATATAATCTAATGCTTTGGGTTTCTTGTCTTACTATATTTACATTGACAAAAATTTTGAAACACAATTAATATCTTAAAGACGCTCTTATCTTTAAGAATTTATTAAAATAGGAATAACCCAATTACAACCCATTCATGTAATTATTATAAAATAAATTAAAATATATCTCTTATAATTATTCATTAATTTTTTAGATAAATTTTACTTAGAAAAATATTTTTTAATTAGAAAAAAAAAGTGAAGAGCTTTAAAATAGGTTTTGAAATAAATAATTATAATAAAAATATATATAGTTATTTTATTTGTTTGTTAGATTTTTTCTTTTTCTTTTTTAATTACATCATACATATCAAGACTATATCCTTTATGTGTATATCAAGATGTAATGTCATTGTAGATGAAAACAATAATTCTTAATGGATTTGAGATGCTTTGTTTACAAAAATATTATTTATAAATGAACATTATATATATTGAATTGACTTAAACATTTGATTCAAAACATTATGGCTGACACTTTTGTAAGAAGCACCATCACTACTAGCACTTCATCAGTACATCATTCTTCACCATATAACATGGCTATACCTAATTCCATGATCTCCTTCATAATCTAGCGAACCATACAATTTAAACTATTAATATGGCAAAGGAATGAAAAACATTCAAATTGAAAATGCTTGCAAATGGCTGGGTAAATGATTAAAATAGAAATAGGGGCTAGTTCAGAGAGGCTTTGACTCGGGGTTCAAAATTCAGTAGACGAGATATTCAAATTTTAATTTTTTAAAAATCATAATAAATGTATATTTTTTTCCAGAAGGGAGACACATGGATAGAAGAAACAGAGAGAGAGTTCAAACGGAGACTAAGAGAGTAGGAGGGGCCAACTAAAAAGTCAATGTGTCCATGTCAACATGTGGACTGAATGTGCTGGCAATTTACAGTGGGTGGTTTGAATCCAGCATCTATGTCCTTGCACCCCAGGGTCTTTCTGACTCTAGGTCAAGTTTACAGAGGAGAGGTAAGGGTATCTGCTCAATATCTATTAGAGGCCCACCGTTTGAACCCTACACCAATACCTTAAGGTCTCCCTTACTCGAATCAAGTTTATAGAGAAGATGAATCAAACCCTTAACAAGATGATGAAGACATTGTCAATTCCCCTATTCAACCAAGTTTTTATTATTAATGATCAAATAATGCTATAAAAGACTTACCAATTCTATGTTCAACCCAAAAAAACAAAAACAAAAACTCTCTAATATCGTGGACGTTATTCATTTTCTTTATATAGCATTCGACTGCAACGACTCGATTTGTTTTGGACTAAAATAGTATGAATGTGAGGGGATGCAATTGCAGAGGGAAAGGATAGCTAGTTATCTATCATGTCAGACTCTCTTTGAAATGGTTAGGAAAAATAACTCCGCGTCACATAGATAAAAGTAAACCATCGACCAACGATGGTAGGTAAAAGTAAACCATCTTCAAGAAGCGTATAACTTTTAATCTACGTAAAAAAAGCATCCCATGGAATGGAGATGATGTTGAAGTCAAATTGGTTTCAGTGCATTGTCATTCTGTTTTCAAATTTATGATGACACATGTCATATTTGTTTTTACATAGCTTCTATTTTTCTGTGTTTTCATTTGACATTCACGTGTGAACCATTCGCTCACTCTTTTCATCTATTTGTGTAATGTTATGTAGTACGGATTATGCAACGCATCTTAACTCTACTCTCAGGAGTCACACGCAAACCATGGAGCTCACAATTTTCATCAATTTCCCAGGGTGTCATATTTTTTAAAGCATACATTGCATTCTAATTTGGATTACAAGCCATGTCTTGACAATTACAGATAAGGCAATCTAACTTCATTGTTATTGTAATACAAGAAGATTATACACTTATTATCAATATTTTAATTAATTATTTTTTAATATTTAATTAGTCACAATTTGGGTTGTGAAAAAATTCAAAAAAATTAATGTAACATTATAAATACGTATACAGAGTAAATGTCACTTTTGCATGCAAAAAGGTAATTTCCATTTTCTAATTCAAATAGTGAAAAGTGAATTCCCTAAAAGCTAGGATAAATCATAATTTGTAGCAATAAATGTTTAAAATGTCTTAAAATCTATGCTAAATCATAACTTGTAGCTTGTAGTAAATATGTGATGTGATATTTCTTCTACAAAACCTATGAGTTGTGTGTAAGAGAGGGTACAATCTATTTTTTTTTTTAAAGTATAGTGTATCTAGTGGTGTAGATCTACATGGGATTTGCTACAATTAAACGATTAAAGATTATCGCCAAAGTTTTCATAGGTATATGATGAAACTCAAGTTAACAATTAACCTTATGCATGGTACACTTCAACTTATATTGTTTGAAGTTTTTGTAGTCATTTGAATATTTTACATACTATATCACCACTAATTATTTTTCATATTATGTTTACCAAGAATGCAAGGCAAACTTCTATAGTGGAAAGACTTTTGACTACCAATTAGTAGACGAGCTCCCCACAGTGATTATAATTGTAAAATGTACAAGTTGCAATATTTTATATATAGAAAAAGAGTGTTTAATGAGTTATCAATATAAAGCAAAGGCATACAATGATCGATATCATTTCTTATAACTTGACTAAAAATTGATAGGAATTATTTAAAGGGCCAATACATGTGATTTATCACGAGTTACAGACCATTTTGCATTTCCATTGCTTGAATATATTTGGTCAAGAACATAATCATTCGTTTGTGGGTGTGCAAAATGCATACTATGGAATGTATCTAGTGTTGAAGTCATTGTTTTCTATGATGTTGTTTGGTTTTAAAATTTATGATAACACATGTGATATGTGTTTTCACATAGCTTCTTTTTTTTTGTCGTGACTTCGTATTCGTATGAACTGTTCACTCACACTTTTCATCAATTCCACAAGGTGTATGGATTTCTTGTCATGTTGTGTAAGTTGTTATCTAATGAAGCTTACATTATGCAACTCAAAAATTATCGTTGGGTGTCACATGTGAACTACAAAGATAATTTAAAAAATGGATATCTAAATTTTCCTATAATATCCTATCAGATCCTAGAGTTTAAGCATAATTTAATTGACTAATCTTTGGGAAAATGACCACGCACATGTGTAAATTAACTACTTATTCTATTGCATATTTAATTTGTTTTGTAAGTATATGGTGAATTAAATATAATATTCAAATCAAGATATAATGACATCACTCGTTCCTTCTAGATTATTTAATTTGAAAGTGACATCAATTCTCTCAAAAATTGTGTAATTATTATATTTAACAGATAAAATGAAAAAGTAAATTATACATAAATCTACATAATAGTCAAAACTCAAGAAATAAATTTGAATATTTAAATCGTATACCATGATCATTTATATGCTAACTATAAATGTTAAATTACACTTCCTAAGACTCATCTAATCCTAAGAAATTTATTGTGACAATTTTGCCTCCACATAAAGTCAATGATGTTTCCAATTTTTTTTGAATTATCCATCAAATAATGAAAAACTAAAATCTATAAAATTATTTTGAAGGAAGACGTCCTTAAAGAGCAATAAATATTTCATTCTATTTTAAAAGGCATTTTCTTAACTACCGATTAGAGTAAAATGATCACTGCAACGTCTCATTTTTTTATTGTATGTATAATTTCTCTCTCTCTATAAGTTTCAAAGATGAAAGTTTCTTTTACATTAAAACAAACAATTATACGCTTACAAGATTTATTCAATATCAACATACAAACAATTATTATTATTATTATTATTATTATTTAAATAAATATATTTAAAAAAAAATTTAAAGTAATCCTTAACCACATAAAGAACATGAAATAATATAAAAATGCTCCCATATGACACTGGTGTACTTATATCACGACCACACATTACACAAATAAGTTAAGACAAGAATGATTATGATTCACCTATAATGTGACTCATAATTGCCACACTTGGAAAAAATGACTGCAAAGATTATTCCCACTATTTATCTCCCTCTCTCTCTTTATATTTATCTTTCTCATACACACAACAAAGGATTTCCATGCCACCCTATGTCTAAGAATAAAATAAATCTTATTTACTATCCCTCTACTTACCATACGTTACATATGTCAAAATCCAATAGTAATCATCATTTAGTAACAATATACCTAGTCTCATTTCATCTAGAAACCATCACAGTCACACATGCATGTGCCTTCACCAACATGTCACCCACACACACAATAAATATGATTCTATTTTCAGAGCTTAAATGTTGATTTTTGTAGCTCGAAAGGTGGAATGTGGAATTGTCGTAAAGCAACTCAAGATTAGATATGCTTTAAAACAATTCGAGTTGGATTTTCAGCAACAATAGTTTCCATTTCTGAGTTTGTAAGGATGAGATAAATCCTAGTGTGATTTTATGTGTTAAAAATAGAAAAGCCAAAGAAAGCAAGGAAAGCTTCTTTTTCTTGCATGCTAAGGAAAGCTTCTTTTTCTTGCACGCTAAGTAAAGCAGCTAGGTTCTCTATAAAAGTAAGATTGCTGTAGCAAACTCATACGTTGTATTTTTGCAAAAGAGAAGTTTGCTGTTAGGCTGAATAGAAGATCCAACATTTGCAAGTTTTTTCCCGCATTGGGGTTTCCTAGGTATATCTGTGTTATTGTCTTTTTTTGTACTGGCTTACTTTTTCTTGCACGCTAAGTAAAGCAGCTAGTCTCTCTATAAAAGTAAGATTGTTGTAGCAAACTCATACATTGTATTTTTGCAAAAGAGAAGTTTGCTGTTACGCTGAATAGAAGATCCAACATTTGCAGGTTTTTCCCCGCATTGGGGTTTCCTGGGTATATCTGTGTTATTGACTTTTTTTGTATTGGCTTATTTTTATTTTTGTTTCTACTGTTATTAGTTGTTAATTAACCCAGTTGTATTAAGCGTTATAAATCAGATTTATGTCTATGAATTTATTGTGGAATTAATCTGTTGTTGGGTTATAGAATTTAACATGGTATCAAAGCTCTAAACTCTGAATACAAAGCCAAGATTTGTAACGCAGATTACAAAAAAAAAATCCTTAGTTCTTTTGTGGCTATGGCAATCAGCATTCGATACGAGGACATGCTCGAGGGTGTGTCTAACTTCTTGCAGTGGAAGGTTCGGATTACATCTGTTCTCAAGGAGAACAGGCTATGGATCAATGCTAGCACAGAAGTGACTCCACCAACAAATGATCCTGTTGCCTTAGATTCACATGAAGTTAAAGGGGCCAAGGCTCAGAGGATTATTCTAGATGGAGTAAGAGATCATTTAATTCCTCATTTATTAGGGAAAGATACCGCCAAGGAGATGTGGGATTCGCTCACAAAACTTTATCAGAGCGACTATCAAAGTCGTAAGATGATGCTCAAGGACAAATTGTATAATACCAAGATGTCTAAAGATGAGAGTGTGACCTCTTACTTGTCCAAGCTGACACAAGTCAGGGATGAGCTTGTTGTTGTTGGAGAGATGATTACAGAAGATGAGTTGGTGCGTATAGCCTTGAATGGTTTTCAAAACACTGGGAAGTGTTTGTCAAGTGTGTTGTTGGCAGAGATCGGCTACTTGATTGGGCAAGACTTTGGGATGATTTTGTTCAGGAGGAGATCTGTGAAGGTGCTCATCTGGGAAATCAGACAAAGAAGGGTCAAGATGAAGAAAATCTTGCTCTTGCAAGCAAGGGTAAGAAGAAGTCCAATAAAGAGCAATCAGAAGGTTCTTCTTTCAAGAGTGAGAAGAAGAAAGATCTGAGCAAAATTAAATGTTTTTGCTACCATCAGATGGGTCACTATGCCAGTCAATGTTCGAATAAGAAATAAAAGGACAAGCAAAAGAAGCAATTTGCTGCTACAACAGAGGTGGATGAGTTTGCTTCAAAATTTGAGAATAAGTTTTCACTCATTGCCTGTCTCTCAAGTTCAAGTGCCAACAGAGTATGGTATATTGACAGTGGGGCTTCTCGCCACATGACGGGGGTCAAAGAATGTTTCACCAAGTTGGAGGAGAAGAAGCTATATTTCTATATTGAGCTCGGAGATAATGCCAAGTACCACGCAACTGGTATTGGCACCGTCAAGTTTCAGAGGGAGTCTGGCAAACCTTTGTTGCTGGAGGATGTGTTGTATGTCCCTGGCATGACAAAGAATTTAATCTCAGTTTCTGCCTTGGAAGACAAGGGTTACATCATGACCTTTGAGAGGGGAAAAATCTATATTTGTCCCAAAGATTCCAAGATTGCAAAAGTGATTGGGGCAGGCAGTACAGCTGATTGAAAGAGCACTTCAGGGTGTAGTTTCAGTTTGGGATCAGAAGTAGTCTCTTGGTACAACAGGAAATAAAAGTCAGTTGCACTGAGTTCTACAGAGGCTGAGTATATGGCAGCCAGTATGGCTACATGTGAGGCTATCTGGCTTCGAAAACTTCTAGCTGGGCTCTTTAATCAAGAGCTGGATCCTACAGTCATTTACTATGATAATCAGAGTTGTATCAAACTCTCTGAGTATCCAGTGTTTCATGACAAGTCAAAGCACATTGAGATCAAGTATCACTTCATCAGAGATTGTGTGGAGAAGGGGATAGTGAAGCTCAATTACATTCTTACGGATGAACAAATTACATATATCTTGACGAAGGCCTTAATGAAGAACAAGTTTGAATTCTTCAGGGACAAGTTGGGTGTGGTGCAGAACACCTTCCTTGCTAAGAGGGAGTGTTGATTTTTGTAGCTCGAAAGGTGGAATGTGGAATTGTTTTAAAGCAACTCAAGATTAGATATGCTTTAAAACAATTCGAGTTGGATTTTTAGCAACAGTAGTTTTTATTTCTGAGTTTGTAAGGATGAGATAAATCCTAGTGTGATTTTATGTGTTAAAAATATAAAAGCCAAAGAAAGCAAGGAAAGCTTCTTTTTCTTGCATGCTAAAGAAAGCTTCTTTTTCTTGCATGCTAAGGAAAGCTTCTTTTTCTTGCACGCTAAGTAAAGCAGCTAGGCTCTCTATAAAAGTAAGATTGCTGTAGCAAACTCATACATTGTATTTTTGCAAAAGAGAAGTTTGTTGTTAGGCTGAATAGAAGATCAAACATTTGCAGGTTTTTCCCCGCATTGGGGTTTTCTGTGTATATCTGTGTTATTGTCTTTTTTGTATTGGCTTATTGTTATTTTTGTTTCTGCTGTTATTAGTTGTTAATTAACCTAGTTGTATTAATCATTATAAATCAGATTTATGTCTGTGAATTTATTGTGAAATTAATCTGTTGCTGGGTTATAGAATTTAACATTAAATTCTCCTCACTCCTCAATTCTACACCATGAAGTTGCAGTTACAAATTTCCAAGTAAAGTAAGCAATGTATTGAGTTTTTTACACTTATTCAAGTGACAGCCCTCTACCTGGATACTGCTCTATAATATCTGAAGAGGGAAAAAATTTGTTACAAATAAAAGAGACATATTGGTTTGATATACAACACACATTAAGAACTGGAATGCATCCCACCAGAATCCATGCACCTAGAATAGATTCTATTGTACCTATGCCTTTACACTCACCAAAATAAATCTCACCTACACTTTGATATCAGGGAGCCTTACTTCTAAGATATACACCATTCCAAATACAATGTCCTTTATAATCTAAGGAAACCATTATGAGGTCCTTTCCCACAAGCTCTTTTAGAGTGAAATCATATTCAAAGGTTGGATTATCCTACAATTTGTTCATTGGACGCCTACCCAGTGGTATCCATAAACTAAGAGAGTTTAGAGTGTTGAGCCTAACAAGCAACATGTTATCTGGC
The DNA here is from genome assembly GCA_037957365.1 of Torreya grandis. Classification (NCBI taxonomy): domain Eukaryota; kingdom Viridiplantae; phylum Streptophyta; class Pinopsida; order Cupressales; family Taxaceae; genus Torreya; species Torreya grandis. The sequence goes on along the minus strand of JARHVA010000053.1, from coordinate 3,016,982 downwards.
CTCGCTCCTCTTACTTTTATAAAACTCTAAAATATGGAACCAATCTTCTTCCATGAAAATAGTCTAAACGACACAATCTCCACCTTTCTCGTAAACTTGGAGACTTTGATAAACGTCATCATTAGCAAAAAAAATCCCTCATAACCTTTTACTATACCAGAAGAGCTCATGAATATAAAGTGGCTGCAATAGTTATGGCTCTATAATTGTACCATTGTTGGAAAAAATTCCAAAATTTTTCAGTAACTTTACAGAGTTGAAGTTTTTAGAAATGTGAAAGAATCACCTCTTTGGCAATATTTCATCTATTTGTCCAAATTTGTCGAAGATGATAGGATTTTTGATGTGGAAATCACAGGGTTTCCCTTTCAGCCTTGAAGAAAGTGCATGTAATAGACTCACCAAGTGTACACACTACACGGTCTGTCAGAAACCTGGATCCCAAAATTAATAATAGGTATTTCATTTTTGTTCTCCGTGATGATCAGGTCAGATGGCTTGGATCGGGATGTATTTTACCTTTATCCACAATCTATAATCTTTAGTGATGAATGCTTTGGAAAGTTTGAAATTAGAATGCACTAATTTTAGAAATTTGGCATGCAATTGAAATGCCTTAATATATTTAAGACAGTATACATGTATTTATGATTAGAAGTTCAAATTTGGTGTACAATTGAAAAGTCTTAATATATTTAAGACTATATAATCGTATTTATGGTTATCAATAGATAATGGGTCATATATATTCAAGTACATAAGATTTTATATTCGTATTTATGATTATCAGTAGAAAATGGTTTATATATAAGTACATGGTGCATAGTGAGGACATGTAATTGAAAGTGGTTAATATATTTATGATATATTGGGTAATATAATTAATATTATTCATTTAATGAGATATTAATAATTTTAAGATTATATAATGAGTCATATATTCAAAATTATAAGTGGTTATTCAAAATAAATAATATATATTTTTTATAATTTTAGGGTGATCAAGCCCACAAATACATAATAATTTTGGTTAAACTATGCCCAAAAATATGCAAGAATATATTTTATAGGAAAAATAGAACCAAGAGTTAAAGAAATGGAATGAATTTTGGGCTAATGGGTCAATGGATATGTTGATCCAATTAACCATTTTCAAAAGAAAAAATAAAAATAATTTTAGCCAAATGGTGAATATTAGCCATTAAAATTACTCTTGACAGACTCTGAAGTTCATAAATTTCATTAATTTAATCTAAACCAGACTGCAAACCACATCTTAACAATTTCCGATAAGGAAATCTAACTTCATTGTTATTTGTAATGTGAGAACATTGTACGTCTATTATCAATATCATAATTAAATCTTAAAATTTCATTAGTCATAGATTGGGTCATGATAAAATTAAAAAATATCTTTGTAAGTATGACATCCCATTTTCCTATGGCATAAAAAATGGGAGCACTGAGCACAAAAATAACCTATGATTAGTTAACTAGACATGAATTTCAGTTATGGATTAATAAATGGTTTATTATATTTAATCATTTCTCTTGAATATGTAATTATATTATTATTAAATGTCAAATAGCTTGACTTGCTTATTTTTTTAACGTCAAATGAAATTGACTTGCTTATAGTGACTATTGTAGATTTACATATATAACTGGACTACTTATTATTAGTTAATGGAATTCACTACTAATTTTATACAATTTGAATTGATTTAATGTTAGATGGGTTTGATTTTTTTTCTACTTATAATTATAATTTTATTTTGATATCTTAATCGGGTCTAACCACTCTTTCAGTTGTGGTGAGTGTCATTACAACACAGGTTCTTCCCTTCAAGAAGAGAGAGAGCATTATTTGCCTGAGAGTTGTGTAGATGCTCGACTAATGGCACATGAGAGAAATGGGTGTATAAAAATCTAATAAAAATTTCATACCCAAAATTTTGCATGATTGAAAGCACACAAAAACATGTCATTTAAAAAATTAAAAAAAATGTATAGAACACATTATACACAACTAAAATGCTCAATGGTTAACCATATTCAGGTTACCACCCTAGGCACCACTAAGCCTAGGACTCCCATCTCTAAACATAGGTGACACCAAATGTTCAAGTCAAGATGATATATGTAAGACAATAGATGAATACTAGCAAGGTACCTAACTCAATTATGTGTTTAAACTACACTCCATTGTATCAAGAGGCTTCCAAGTTCACATAAAACAAAAATCTACATTACATTTCGGGTAAGTTCACAAAGTTGGGGGATAAAAAGTGGCTTACCGGTGGACATGATTTTTCTAAAATTTTAGAAATTTGAACTTATGTAGGTAATTTGAGATATCTACACTCCAAATTTGAAGATGGTGTAAGAACATGAAATGTAGCATTTCAAGTCTAGTTTTCAAAACACTCATTTAAAAAAAAAATGGTTGAGGATAACTAGGTCAAACATCTAAATTTTGAAGAAGAACTCCTATTTTTAAAAAGAAAATAGAGTAGATAGATGGCCGTGTGGCACACCATTTTTTGAGCAAAGTTAAATATTCTTTGAAATCATTTAGAGAATTTAGATAAGATCTTCTAGTTTGTGCCCTGTATTTTTTATATTTTTTCAATGAATTTTTTTTTTAATGAATTTTACAAGTGAATAGATCTTGAAAACTGACAAAACAATGGATAGCCATCTGTGTGACGTGCCTAACTACCTCAAAAAAAATGGAAATCATTTTTTTAATGTGTGTAGAATTAGACTTAGTTTGTGACCATATAAATTATTTTTCACTTGGATCAATGAAAGACAAATTATATGAACATGTATAGGCATGTATTTTTGTAGCATGTAGTGGCTTAAAAAAGGTATAATTAGAAATCAACATAGTTTGAAACCTTAAATTCGTTCAAAAATTATATAAATCATATTTTTGGAAAGAGGAGAGCATGCTTGTTGTGATGGTATTAAGTTTTTGAATTTTCACATTGAAATTCATAGTGTATTTGGTGATCAAAATTGATTTTTATTATTTTCTATCATAACTCTTAGACTCGGTTGTAGATTGATAGGTCCAAGCCTTAGGCTTGGGAATCTAAGCCATTCTTGAGCCAAAAAACATGGGATTTGAATTCAAATTCAAATAGAATGATCATGTAAATGTATAATGCTATCACATTAATAGATAGCATGATCAAGTTATTATAAAAATAATAATGTGATCACATTATTATTGTTTTTCATGTTGAAGTAATGAATATGTAGATGGAACAAACCTTGGCTAATAGTTAACGCGATCAAATTATAAATAACTTGATCGCATTCTTGTTATTTTTCACATAAAAGCATGTGGAGTTGCACATGAAGGCAACTTTGGCTAGAAACTTATATTTCCTTATACTTTAAATTTATTTTAATAAATAAAAGAAATTAGGATCACTTTGCATTTGATAGAGTTGGTCTCATAGCTACACACCTTATGATGTGGAAAATATTTAAAAATAATAAAATGTGGCCAATACTTAGGCATTTTTAGGGTCTAGGTATTAAACCTAGGGATTTCAGTACATAAATTTTGCAATTGATATCTATTTTTGGTAAACATATAGTCATTTTTTAGGTTTTTTTTCCTTTCAAATTATTTCCTAACATTTATAGGAGTCCTAGGTTTGTCAAAATTAAAGTTTGAAAACTACTCACTTTGAACTTGATCCAAAGTGGTGTAATTGGGGTAGTGTAGGTCATATTGATGACTTGCACACATCAAATGACCACTTTGTGTTAATTTCACTTGTTCATCATCCATCCCTTATCCTTAATCACTTCCTAATCATCACTCATTACCCCTAATCACTCTCTAATCATTATTAATTTTTCTTAATCACTCCCTCATTGACCCTCACTATCCCTAGTCATCTCTAATCAAGCCCTTATCTTTTATAATCACTCCTCCATTGACCCTCACTATCCCTCATCATCCCTAGTCACTCCCTCTCCATCCTTGATTGTATTTAAAGTACAAGGAAATAAATGTTAACATATAAAAATAATAATGTGATAATGTTATTTTTTTTTACACATTAAATTAGTGAACATGTAGACATAACAAACCTTGGTAAATAGGTAACGTGTTTGCTTTATCAATAATGCAATCTCATTCCTATTATTTTGCACATAAAATCATGTGGAGTTTCACACGAAGGCAACTTTGGCCAAAATCTTATATTTACTACTCTAAATCTTATATAATTTAACAACTTATTTAGATTTGTTGTCATAGATATAACATTCGAGCCTTGATTTGGTATCAATGTCATAGTTTAATAGACATCAACTTTGACTCTTTTTTTGGAATTAGAAGTTAAATTATGACATCTAATTGAACCTACATTCGACATTAAATTTGAATTATGACTTGACATTAAGGTCAATACACGACCTTAACCCTACTTAACAAGCTTATCGACTCAAACCCATGACATGAACTTGACTAGGCATTAATGATTAAGGGGACCCATTCAAGGTCACCACCCTAATCATAAACTAATTATAATCATTGGGACAAAGGCATAAAATATGTTTAGTAGCCTATTCTAATATCAAGAATTGACACTTGAGACTCATTATGTAAAATTGATACATTGCAAAGTCGATTTTAAATGTCATGTTAACATTTAATTGTGGCATAGAGATAGGTTCATAAACTATTTATAAAATAGAGTATATAGAGATTTATTTCAACGTTTGATTATAGTCTTTGGGTCGAGGACCCCCAAAAAATTAGATTAATATGAACATAATAGTTTTTAAGGATAAATTGTGTCAAAATTTATTGCTTCGTAATGTTTTGGATCTACACTTGTGATCTTTCATCAGGAGAAAAATGAAATGAGGAACAACATGACCTTGCACTCCACAAAAGTTATGTCATGCCATGTTATTCCTCATTTCATTCTTCTAATGAAAAATCATACATGTGGATTTAAAGGTTGAGAAGCAATAAAATTTGACATAGTTTATCCCAAAAAACTATTCTATTACTATATAAACTATAAAAATATTAAATCTTTGATAGATTAATATTTATTTTAATTATATTCATTGTGGCGTTGATGGATTGCCCCAAACTCGATAGTCTTTGTAATAGTTCATTTAATATAATTTTAAAATATTAGAAACATTGGTAGGAGCTTAGGGTTTTGTTGATTATTTGTATTTAGAATGAACATCATGATGGGGAGTGGCCGACCTGGTTAGTGAATCCCTAGTAGAAAATAATAGTTGCGAAAATAAGTTGCGAGAATGCATGGGAAAATTTGGTTGGTTGCATGGAAAAATCTAAGGTTTGGATTCATATTCTTTTCAAGTATATTTTTAGATGCAGCCATGCAACTCACAAAGGCTAATTTTTATGCAACTAAGCTGTTCTTATCTTGAGTATTTTTGGCCATTCCAGGCATGTGGAATATTATAAAATGGGGATTCATATTGATTGGAAATATACACAAAATTTTGGAAAAGTTATGCCATGGTTAGATGAAAAATAATATTTGGTGGAGGGAAGAAAAGGAGTGGAGAATATGTTAAAGGATTGAAAAATCTATGTAACATAGGATTTTGATGTACTTATTCTTTAAGGTTTTCATTCTAAAGAAGAAAAGATAAAATATTTTCTCTTTTTTTTTAAGGCTACGCATTAATAGATATAATTATAGGTTTTTATTTTGTTCTCTGTCTAATAAAATATGAAAGAGGATATACATAATAGTTTGTATCCACAACAATATGTATACCCCCTCTAGCCCCCAAACTCTTAATCTTGCTAGAATTTATGGAAGTTTGAATATATGATGGAATTTATACTCTATCTATAGCTCATCTTAGTTTGAGTTATTTTAGTATGCTGGTACTAAGTACAACTTTCATATAACAACTTAGAAAATAAAGGATCCTTAATAAATTATATAGAGTTCCATTTCCTGAAAATTGTTCTTAGCATTGCTACATTGAATGCATGATATCTATTTTACTCGATATAATTCATCATACTTTATCTGTTGGGAAAATAATTTTTTGTTTGGCCATGCACTATTTAGTTATATACATTCCTTATAGTTAAGTTATGTCTTTAATTACGGCTCTCTCTCTCTCAAATCTATATTTCATTTTTAGTTTCACCTGTATCTCCATAAGAACACTTGTAGCCTATAAGATGGCAAATGGATATTGTGGTTGCAAGTTGCGATCTTGATACAGAATCTAGTATTATTGATATAAAGGCATCTTGAGTCGTATAACTGAGGCGACCATGGAATATTGCAAGTTCTTCTTCGTTGTTGTGACCCTTCCTTGAAGCTTTATGTGGGTGTTGTGTTTCTCTGAGTTTATCTATGCTCTATTCCATTCTTTTTTTAAAAATAAAATAACTTGATTGGACTTAGATTTGAACATTTTCAAACTTTTATGTTTGAGCAAACTGCAAGAATTATTTGGATTTTTTGACAAGATTAATTGAGATTATTTATATATATGTTGGTTGCTTGCTTAAGTTGACCTCGATTTTCATATAATAAATATACTGGGAAAATTTTGAGACCTTTGTTGAATATCTTAAATCTATGATCTCTTTGCTATGGGATGTTGTGTCCTAAGTTGAGGCTATGTTGGAAATAAATATATCTCTAAATTTTAAGCATGCTTAAATTATTTGAATGGAATATATTTTGTAGTATTGATTAATTGAATTCGTTAACATTTGTTTACATGAGTAACAAATGATTTATAGGTTAAATTTTCTGTTTAGTTTTTTGATTTGATACGTTTCGAATCACCTTTCATGATTCATTATCAGGTATTTTGATATGTTAAAATTCTTGATGATTTATGGAAGGTGATTCAAAAATCATCAAATCAAAAAACTAAGCACACAATGTAACCTATAAATTATTTGTTGCTCACTCTTATAGACTATGAAAACATCATAGCTCTTATTCCTTGACATCTCGATTTACAGTCTCTGATGAGTTATTGAGATGTGAAAATTTGAATGAAACTTGATGTACCTATTTCTTATTATATTCAAATGTTTGTTGACTATAGGTGACTTGTAAGATAGTGACAATTTTTAAATGTTTTTGAGATATGTAGTAAGAAAATTGATAGCTATTATTTATGCTCGTACATTAATATAATGCAAAAATATACCTAATTCCAAAGGTTTGATCTTCTCCCCTTGTTCGATGATTGTGAATAAAATTATTGTGTTGGATTCCCTCCTAAAATTATTAAATGAATAAGTAATGAACTTACTAACTGTTGAAATTTTGTGAAAAAGGATACGAGGCTTATTTTATAACTTATTATAGAGTATATATATTATTCATTTTGAAATGATTAAACTTTACTTGAATATTGGTAGTGAATGAATAATCCCACCTTTAGATATCATTAGATTTGTTATCTTTCTTCAGTAAAGTGAGTGGATGATAATGTATTGTGCAAGTGGTATGGGACACTTGTGAGACATATTATCATCCAAGCACTTTGTCGATTATCATATTTTATGATTTGAGACAAACTTTAGTAAAGTGAAAGGATGATGATGCTTCATATTGGTGGTATGAGACACGAACACAATACATTATCATTCTCACACTTCTCAAATATTAATTTTATGTTGAGCCAGGAATGTTTGTATGAATATCATTACATTGTTGATTGTTGTTAGGAAAGATGGGCTAGGTATGGTTGTAGATTTAGGAATATGAACACTGTAGAGAGTGTGAAGATTCTTAGTCTTATCCTAACTGTGTTAATTTGGAATCATACTAATTTTAGATGAAATGATGTGGACCTGTTGACTCCTAAAACTTATGACCATATATATATATATATATATATATATATATATATATATATATGGGATTTTCAATTACTTATTTTGGTTCATTATCGAGTTTTACTTTATGTTGTATAGAGCTAGTTGTAATATAGATTATATACACATTATTCTCTATCTTGATAACAATTCAACATATACTATTCTCATGAAGGGTAGGGCCACTCTTAGAAATAAGAGGTGTGCAAGGGATTTGAAAGGTTATATGGTTGGAAGTAAAGATTGTGATGATGCTCTCCCTCTTGCTACATAGTTTTAAGTAGTAGTAATGAGATTCAATGTTGTTTTGATTAAAATACTACAACTTACTTTTGTATGACTATCTTGAATAACAAAATGTAAATATATTGTATTATTATTTGAAAGATGAAATTATGTATTATGTAATTAATGTTATAACTATGAGAGGTACTGGAAAGAAAATAAAGAATTTATATTTGTAAAAAATCATAAGTTGTTATTTTATATGATTAAGGTAATAGTTATTCTTTGGATATCATGATGAAAATGTTCTTTAATGGATGAAAGCATTAATAGTTTATTTTATTAATATAAATTGAATTTTACTATGTAGTTGTACTTTTAAGGTAAATAACAATGTTTAAATATTTCTACTTAGTCACTAATTATGTATGAATGTTGTAACTTTGTAAACAAAACATATGCTTTGTAAATGGAAGTACTATGAAATATTATATTATAAAATAGAAATGTGATGATTTGTTTAGTCACTTTATTGTGAACATAAACTTTAATATTATAAGAAAATTATTTGATTAGGTAATCATTTTTGAAGTCAGAGCTATGAACCAGACAAATAAGGTTTTTGATTACTAGACCTACAACTAGATTGAGGGTTTTGAATGTTGGACCAAAACTAAGAGAGTTCATAGGATTCCACAACCTTTACAAGGCATAGCAAGAGGGTTTTAAGGTTTCCACAACCATAACAAGCATAAATAGAGGGTTTGAAGGGTCCCACAACCTAAGCAAATCAAACAAAAAGAGGATTTTAAGGATCCCACAACCTTAGCACAAAGTAGGTTACTTCTCAATTAGAACACAAATCGTAGAAGCACTTCAACAGAATTGAACCCCGAAACTCTAAGATTATAAATGAATGTGTATTCTAATTGTGTAAAGTGATATGGAACCATGTAATTGAATGTAAGTTGAATGAATTGTTGATTTTAATTATGATTACACATGTGATTGAACATGAAAAACTTGTTTATGTTTTTGATATTTCATACATGTTAGTTTTATTAGTGAATGTAAGTGTAGGGATTAGTTAAGAAACTTTTTAGAAGGATAACTTGCAGTCATATAGAAAAAAATTCTAGGAATGAGTTTATGATATTAAACTAGAGGGGTCGTTAAAAAATCTTAGAAATGCATTAAAAATGTCACTTTTGTGTACATAATGGTTATTTTCATCTTATGGTGGAAAGCATAGTTTATTGAAATCACTATTAAATTATAACCTATAGTAACAAACACTCAGAATGTCCTAAAATCTTTACTAAATCATAACCTATAACTTGAGACAAATTTATTATCCGATATTTATTCTAAGAAACATATTATTTGTGCACATGAGAGGGTATACTTTAATTTTATTGAGTTAGAATGTATCTAGTGGTGTAGATCTAGAGATGATTCACTAAAATTAAACAAATAAGGATCTTATTGGGAAATTGAATGGGAGCATAAGAGTATGCATTGACATTTACGATATAAATAATACATTAACCAAAGGTGATTTTAATTTACCTAATATTGACATGAAATTAAACTCTACTATTGGACATGACAAGCTTTCTTTCATGGATGGGATTTTTTGGTTATAATCAGATAAATATCAAACCACAAGATCAACATGAGAATTCTTTTATAACACTGTGGGTAATTTTTTATACATGGTAATGTCATTTGGGATTAAGGATGTTGGTTTGACTTATCAAAAAGATATGAAACATAATTTTTGAAACTATATGCATGGGATTTCCAAAAAAAAAAGGGAAATCATTTGTAATAATACAAAGTATATTTAAATCTTAATAGATGAAGTTTGGGAATCACTTCTAGAAAATTATTTGGTTTCATTATTTATTTATAAAAGAGATATAAAAATTGATTCTAAAAAGGTAAAAGTAATTATGGAAATTCCTCCCCTTACAAACCTCAAGCAATTAAGAAGTGTGCAAGGCAAGATTAAATCTATTAAACTCAAAGATAAACACAATCCTTTAATAGATTGCTTTGAAAGGATATAAAATTCATGTTGGAAAAGAAATATAAAAATGCGTTTGAGGAGCATAAATATTATCCTACCAATCCCCTTATGATTATGCATCTTATTTCAAATAAAAAATTGTTGTTTAGTACATTTCCTCCACTAAATAGGTTTTGGGAGACAAAATTGCATAAAATGATGATACAAAATAAAGAAAGAGAAATATAATATATCAGTAAGACCTTAGTTGATTATGATACAAATTTTACACCAATTAAGAATCTATGCTTAGTTTAATAGTCTTTAACACTATAAATATCAGCCATTATTTATTGAACAATTTGAGATTTGTGTGATCAAAAAAATTTATCTTTTGAAATACATTATGCATAAAACTTATTTTTCTAGTAGAGTAGTAAATGGGAAATGTCATATTTGGAATTTGACCTCAGGTTTGTTTCAAAAAATATTAAAAATTTGATAGATCATTATAGATCAATCAGCTAAACTTCACGTATTTAGTCATGTGTCGATGGATGATAAATTTACTAATGAGTTTATCATGAATGTCAATGAAAATAAAACATGAACATTGTATTTAGATGAATATAAATGTGTTTAAGGTACATGGGTATGGGTTGTCCTCAGTACTCAAGGAGATACCATTCCCCTAACATATAATTTAGGATTTCCCTATCAAAATAATGTTATTTAATATGAAACCTTCATATACGACTTTAGGAAAAAATAACATTAAAAATAAAATATATCATAAGATATGGAGATGGAATAGATGATGCATAATCGTTTGATGATATTTAAAACTATTTATTAGGTGTAATAATGTCACAACATTATTTAAGAAATGATTTGGCTTTGTTACTTGACAATGCTTGATTTTATTTTTGTTTGATATGCTTTAGACATCACTTATGACTGCTCCTAGTGATTTACTTGAAAATTTGAAGGAATAGGGTAGTTTTTTCAAATGTACAATAGTGTATAAATGTCTACCAAATATGTTACAAGTCCTTTGTCAAGTGAGGCCTTGATTTGTATATATATGAGTCTAATTAGGTAATTTATCACACCACCAATATGCTATGAAAATGGGCCAACCCTAAATAAATCATTTATTTTAAAAAGTATTCATTTCTAGGAGAGGGTTGATAACATAAAGTTCATGTTAGTATCAATAATCACTAGTGACCTAGTCTGGAATTTCTAATCCATGCACATGAGGACTAAATAGAAGGCTTAAGAATATTTGTATGAAGAAATAATTTATTTTATCATAGATTATAAGGTTCATATATGTGTTTGATAGAAAACAAAGAGGGTCAAACTCATAAGGTAGCATGTAGGTGTTAGATAATGGTGGGTTAGGAACTAGTTAACAAATGGGAAGGCAAACCACTTAATCCTAACTAGTGGGCCCAACTTTGATTGAATTTAGAGTTGGAATCTCTTTCTTTTTAAATAAAAATTAACTAAAAACAATTTAAGTTTATTAATCATTTATTTGTAGAAATAAATGAATTATTATAGGTCTATTGTAAATCAAATTACAATGTTATGCTTTGATTCTCTATTCTCCATGTGCTTAACAATCTATTTTCTAGTTATCATATGATATGTATCTCTTTCTTATATAAATAAGTAGAGGTATTATTATATGATCTCTAAATCATGGGAGTTACAAACATAAGATATCAATAAACTAAGAAATATAAAATACAACTAGGCCTAAAATAATTAAGAATAAAATTATTGATTATATTTAAAAAACAACCAATCAATTGGTCCAATAAAATCATGATGGAAATCCAACACTTTTCTTAGCCTAAACCCTAATTCCTTGTGCTCATGAAATATGCCTAGATTGGTTAGAGTTGAAAATTTGCACAATTATTCATGCTTGGGCATACAATCACCTACAATTATTACCATGACTTGATACAACCAATGGCTATGGGTGGTTATGCCATAGTGGTTACATGCGTTAAAACATATATCCAACATACCACTACACTTTATTCCTCATTAAAAACATTAGGACATTGAAAGAATTAAATCACATTAGTAAATCTAGGAATAGTATATTAAACCAAGATAAACATTGCACATATATACTATTTATATTATATGTGCATATTATAAAAATATGATTTCAAAGAGGTATAAATGTCAAGACAAATGAATAGTATGAAGAAAAATAAATGGTAAGATGAGAACCATTTTTGGATCTCATCACACCTTCCAACTTAAACCTTTACATAACCCTTGTGCAATTGTAATAAGTTAAAAGGAGACCTAAATTGAGACATGAAATGAGCACAATTAATCCTCATGTCATATGGTGTATCATCTCCAATTGAGTCTTGGGGTAAATAATCTTTGTCTTGTATCAACTTCTCAACTTTCTTCTTTATTTTTGTTTAACTACTAACATAGTTCTTGTTTAGGGAGGATTAGAATACCACAAAGTGGGTAATCTGAATCTTAATCCTATATAGTCAACAAGATGTTGTATTATATAATTATTTTACATGTTGACCATATTGTTGGAAAATTTGAAGTTATATACTAAATATGGATCCCTTTTGTGTAGGAAATGGGTGAGCTCTTTCCATCTTTCTTCATAGGTAGTATAGGTTTATTTGCATATTTGATTAGAGAAAGTGGTGGAATGGCTTAATACATATCTCTTGGACATTTGCACAACCCTGTTGAATGTTGGTTACAAGCTTTAAGTGTTTCATTGTTTGATAATGAAACTAGGTTAAGATTATTCTTCCCTAAGGTGCAAGGGAGTAAACCACTTTACTAGACTATACTTGGTCATTTCCTTCTTCCTTCTTAATTCATGGCTTAGATACAAATAATAAGCCCTAAATTATATATCCCCCAAAATGACATTTGGGTTCCATGTATTATCTATGGTTACCAAATAGCCATGTTGGTATAATTCATAGATCATTTATGTAAACTCAATTGAACTATATAATTAAGGTCTGTAAAGGGACAAGGGGGACCCTATGAAATCCTTTTCCCTTGAGATTATCTTTCCTATCAGGAATTGGATGAGTTTTTCTTTCAATTACAAGATATAGACCCTAGAAGGTTGTATATAATGTAACATTTTCATGAATGATTCATAAATTATAAGGATCTAAGCTTCCAATCCTAAAATAATTACCTTATTTTTCTTAAGTTCTCCTTCCCTCACTTCCACTTGTTTCTTCAAATCCTTCTTGACTTCTATTAATGTGTGAATCTTTTCCTCATTATGTAAACACAATTCTAATTTCAAGGTGGAAATTATCCTATGATGTTCCTATATATATATATATATATATATATATATATATATATATATATATATATATATATATATGGAATGCATATTTTTATTACTTTAGATGTAGCAATGGCTTAGGATTCAACTTCCTTTTTTCCCTTTTTAGATGCAGGTGCTTTAACAATAATAGTTGTTTTTGAATCCTAAACAATCAAGGTACTTCATGCTCTTTAAAAATCATCGTGGATGTAATATCCTTAATGATTAAATTAGTTGTTGTAGGTGAATGTATTTCAATGATTGCAAACACCTCTTCTTATACTCTACCTACCTCTTAATTTATAATCTTAGCCAAGGTGTCTAACCCATTGTTCCTAGCCACCAACTACCATTTTTTAGTTTTAAGGTATTCCATTTCCTCATATACATATTTAAGTTTTGAATTTGTGTCAAAATTATCATTAAAATAATAAGTTTGATTTTTAATAATTTTATTTTCTTCATTATTAGGTATGGACTCAGCAAATGGTCCTTCCGCTTATTCTCTTTCTAAAATCCCATGTTCTGCTACAGGTTCCTCCTCCATAGAATATTCTTATACCTATAACTATGTATCATCACTACCAACTTATTAGTAACTAATATCCTATTCAAATCCTCCATCAATTTATTATAATTATTCTCCTCCAATCTTAGTTTCTTCCCATTATGATCTATCCTCATAAGTGGAGATTTCAATCATGATAACTTTTGAATATGACTGCCTAGTTATAGTTCTACTTGTTGTTAACATGTGGGAGGATATTTGGGTCATACTAGGGTATGATTCGAAGGTGTTTTGTATTTTATGAGGCCTAGAGGATGAAGGGGTAGACCTTATATAAAATTTTATGGCAATGGTTGTGGGTACAACTTATTGTGGAAGATGTGGTAGCAGAATAGAATATTCCCAATAGATATTAGGTCTTTTGTCAATGATCACTTTCTTGACTATCAAATTTATAAGGTAGTGATGTGTTAAGGCTATTAATTTACCCTTATGATATCATATTTTCATTATTCTTAGAAATTTTAAGAAGTGATTGGGTAAATTAGCTATGATCCTATGCATTAGATGACTTAGAAAATTTAGGTGAGAAGTATTGATAAGAGATTGCCTACCTTCACAAGTTATATACTTGATGATGAATGTTTCCACTCATGCCATGGAGGAGGAAATGAGAGTATTTTTATACCCTAGGAATCAAACTCTAATACCTATATTGTAGTACATAATCTTTCTCTTGAATCTATGTCTACATGCCTAAATGACCATCTTTCCCCTATCGATGGCAAACTAGTTTCCTCTACTAACAATTTCTCTATTAAAAATATTTGTGAGCCTTTCATAGTAGAAATATCATATTTAAGTGTTTGGGATTAATATTTTCGACTTTCAAGATTAAATCATTCAAATTTATCTATCAATGCCAACCATCTTACATTCTAGAATATAAGCATAACATATTGATTGTTCTTTATGACTATGCGGTCATAGGGTTCCAAACCGATAACATCAACCCCCATTCTCCCTTCCTTACTCCATGTAGTGCTAATAATTTAAATTTGAAAATATATGTTAGATTTATAATGGAGTTTATTATACAAATGAGGTGATTATAGAGAGAAAAAATGTTTGTCATGAGATTTGAAAAGAAGATTTAAACAACATTTTATTGGATTTTGAGTTTTGATGTTGTATTAATGTTGATCCTATTAGTCTGTTCATTCCATTATAATTATCCTTGTGTGATCAATAATCATATGTACCCTAGCTTGATCATGTCTATAAAATGGAATTATTTCCCCCCAACTTAGTCATGCCACTTACCCTCAAGTGAGGTTAACAACTTGTTTAGAAAGGGATATAATGCACACATCAATTTGGATGTGAAAACTTGAGGAACAAAATGGAAAATTTTAAAAGGACTGGGGTGTAACATTAGTATGGAATATGGGACAATTATGAATGTAAAAAGGTAACGTAAAATGATCTTGTGATGTAATGTTGGAGGATGGGACAAATAATAAGATGACTAGATATGACATGGAGGGAAAGTGGAATGGGATGATTGCCACTAATGACATAAGGATGAGTAAGTAATAATTATAGTACATGTAATATAATTAATAAACATATCAAGATTAAAAATGGCATAAATAAAACATTCTAAATTACTAACATAATTACCTGGTGTTCACATTGATTAACCTCTTTTTTTCTTTATTGAAGTCTTGCACAACTACATGTAGGTGGAACCAGGGACGAAAAATAGTATATATGTTGGCATTCAAATTAAATAGTGGATTGAAATGACATAAGATATTTTATATCCAATGAATAAGTTTTCATAGTGAAATGTCCCTTTGTAAGATCAAGAATTTCTTCTTTGTCACTATGAATACTGAAATAATGTTTGTGGGAATGTTTAATGAAGTGTGAGATAGTGAACATACCTATTATGATGTAATTGGTTCCTAAAAATTGAATCAAAAATGATATGGACATATGTTTCACTAAAATAAGTAATGAAAACTAATGAGTGTATACAAAATCAGACAGTAAATAGGATGCAGTGGTTATAGGTCATCCAAAAGAAGGTGGTCACTAAAAAATAAATCAGGCAATAGTGGCCACATGTCCAAATAGAGGGCCTACAACCATTATGTTGTATAATTACATAACCATAAATCTTAGTGAAAGTAATAATATACAAACCTTAAGAATGGATAAGGTAATTTGAAACAAGGTAGTCTAGAGCCAAAACATAATGAATGGAGAGGATGTATACAATATTATTGAAAATACACCTTGTGGGGTAACTAATGTTGTTGATATTACTATAGGTAGAGCCTAAAAAAATGTAAATTTACATGTGACATTGGCAGAAAAACTTGAAGTTTCCATCAAAGGTAATTCATGTTGTAGTTGCAAGGCAACATAATAATAAACAAAAACCAATAAAGGGTGTAAGGCAAATTATTGTATTTCTGAGTTTTTTATTTTTTTTTGATTTTCATATATATATATATATATATATATAGTATTTTTTCCCCTTGATCAACCAACAAGTTAGATTTGAAATCAAGGATACTTACTCAGTATTTGGCCAACCAACAAGCTAGTTTTCTAACTAATACCATCAATAATGCTCATGGGTTTTCATTGTTTTTATGTTTTAACTTATTTTGTATGACATCATGAATATGGTAAAAAAGGTTGTGGTAAAACCTTATGACTTATAATTCAACGCTAGATTGAAAGGTATTAATGAATTTTTTTTAGGCTTGTTAAATAATTTTAAGCAATGACCATTGATCAATAACCTAAATCTTATAGGGTCAACAATATACAACTCGACTGATTCATTATCAAATACCTAATAAAATTCACATGGTCTTGTTTTTGCTTTCACAACATACCCCATTTTCAAATTAAAAATGGGAAACCTCTTTTTTCTCTAGAGTCTAGTCTTATGTCTTGAAGGATTTCATTGGTGGTTACTTGTTTAAATAACCTTCTTGAAAGTGTATTTTTGCTAGATGTGGATATTTAGAGTTTGAATGTGCTTCATTGTTTTAGCTAAGCTTGAATAATAATAAATTTCCATCATAAACACCTCGCATAGAAATCACATCTAGGATTTCAATAAGTTAAAATCTAAATTTGTATAATTCTATTAAGTCTTGGTCTATCTTTATGTTTATGTTTTGAAACACATTTTACATCTTCCTTTTTAGACCACTTTTCCTTGAATTTATGCAAATTATCTAACTATTTCCAAGTTTCTCTTGAGTAATTTAGTCCATTTATGCTTTAATTTGAGATTGATTGACTAGGTGTTCACACATATTTATTCTTTTACTTAGTCACATTCCTATAAAATGGATAAAATTGGATTTAAATCGATGAACTTGGGTTTCCTTTTTTTGTGTCAAGTTTCATGTTTTCATGCTTTCATTCAAATTTTTGCCTTAGTCATTTTTCAAATTTTACCTTAGCCATCTGTTTTCAAAACCTTAGTTGTTTTATTTTATAAATTTGAAGTTACTAACTCGGCCTTTTATTTATCTTACCCTTGGGTACCTAAGGAATTTTAGGTGCAATGTGACAATATTTTATAGCTCCAAGCTGCCCAAACACATTTGAAAATGATTTTAAAATACTTATTCAATTCTCCAATTTCTATCAAAGCTACATGGCACTTTTATACCTCTTCAAAGACTTAGCCAATTCTACAGACTTTACCCGATGCCACATGTTAAATTTCCACTTCTCTAGGACTTAGTCATTTTATTCAAAAGTTTCCCATAGCCACTTGACATCTCTATGTTTCTCTCAAGACTTAATTGATTCCAAATATTTTTCAAAGAGCCTCCAACTTAGAAAAATTCTCTAGGTGAGCCAATTAGTGGGATGCTACCAAGTGGAAATATTCTAACGACCCACTGCACTAGCTAACTAAGTACAAAGCAAGACCTTCCAGATGATAAAATTAGTAAGATGCTACCATGTGGCACAATCCCAGTGACCCACTACTTTGGGATGGTATGTACTAAGCAAGATCCT
Source organism: Torreya grandis (assembly GCA_037957365.1). Lineage (NCBI taxonomy): Eukaryota > Viridiplantae > Streptophyta > Pinopsida > Cupressales > Taxaceae > Torreya > Torreya grandis. Next base: position 2,998,933 of record JARHVA010000053.1, on the reverse strand, counting down.
CTAGGAGAGGTAATTAGCAGGATGTTACCACATGGAAACATCCCACTACTCCGTAGACTTGGGGCAGTCCCTATAGTTAGACAAAACCATCTAAGCTCTAAGTGAGTGAGATTGTACTATATGGCATGATCTCACTGCATCACATCTAAATCATAGTCAACACATATAAAGCCTCATCCAAGTAGTAACTGATTATGGAGAAGACACATGGCATGACCCTACCTCTAGAGGACATGTTGGTGATGGTGTTAGCGAGACATTGGCTTAAATTTTATGAGCCATCTGGCCATCAAGACTATCAAAACTAGAGATGGAACTATTCATTCAATTTGATTTATTAAATCAAGTTACAGATTGTTTCTCACCAAAAAATTATTAGAAATGATGGAATTCAATGTAAGTCTAACCAGTTACATTAATCAAGGTGTAGCATGTACATTTGGATCAAGCGTAGAGCACAAAATATGAATATCTTATTTAAAGAGGTGTAGCTTCTAATTGTTAGATGTATGGTTTTAAATGCATAGGATATGGGTGGCTGGCAATTATGATGTAATACCAACTACATTCTCTTATAGGCATTCATTCCTAATTTAATCAAGCATAGTCCCTGATATTTTCATGCTAAAATTAAGTGGGATTCATTCCCAATTGATCTCAATTGTTCCCACCACATTAATGATTTTTTTAACTACCCCATTAGTGGGAAAATTAAATTTGAAACTCCATATGCCTATGTGTTTATTAAAGATCAAATCCTACATTGTAATAAGGACTGGTCTTTATAGGATTAGTAAGACTATGCCTAGATGGCTCTTTTTAGTCTTGACATTAGAGTAGCAGACCAGTCACTTTATTTCATGTATTTTAACTACTTTATAGTTTAGTTTTCTGAGTCAGGGTTGTTTGAAAGCCATGTCTATAACTCACATGAGTCTTTATCTAAAAAATTTGGTCATTTGATAGACTTGGTCTACACATGGATATGGTGACCTTATTTTTCTCATTGGCTCTGCTACTTCATTTTATAGACTCTTGCACCATTCTTAGTTGGAGTTGTGTTAGGTCTGGCTCAACTAAAGACTAGTTTATCGAGGGATTTGTCTACTCAACAGAATTAAACTGATATCCATTAAAAAGTAGGCTCTTTCTTCTCTTATATTTGTACCCTTTTCTCTATTTTTATTTTTCTTTTATCAGTTTTGTTAGTTTAGAATATATGCAATTTGCTCTTAGTGTTATATCTTGATTGCTTGAATCTATGTTTATAGCTTATATTGCATTGTTGTATCTAAATGTGTTATATACCTGTTTGATTCAACTGTATTTCCATGTTATATCTATATGATGATTCCCTTAGGCATTAGCTCCTAGTCTAAATGCATATTGATTTGTCTCAAATATTCACCAAAGCCCCTTAAAATTGAATGGTCACAATGAGCTAACTGGGTTAACCTACATACCAAGAGATAGTAACCAAGACCTTGGGGAATAATTTTATTCATGGGATCATCTTCCTTTCAAGAGAGATGGGGATTAATAACCCCTAACAATTATTAGTTGTGTCAAGAGATGTCTCAACATAGTTTGTGCTAGAAAGAGGGATTATTCTTTCATATTTCAGACTTTTATTTTTCTTATAATATCTTTGACTACTTGTTTTCAAGGTTCTAAGACTAGAAGACTAATATTTTAGATCCCATTAATGACCTCTGCTTGGCTAGGTGGATATTCATGCCCTGCTAATATTCTAGGACCTTCCCATGACTTTCCCAAGAACCTACACAAATTATATGTGAAGCATATCCATGGTGGGGTCAAGAATGCTAAGGATCACATCTAGGATTTTAAAGAAGCCATTATCAAAGGACATATTCAACATGAGGATGTGGCTTCTCTCTATTCCCCTTTTTGATGGATTAAATAGCATATTCTTGGTATCTTGGTCTATCATAAGGGTGCATCACCATTTGGGCCATATTTGAAAATTTGTTCCTTAACTATTTTAGTGTGCCTATTGACCCTTCTATCTTATTTTATCAATTTTCCATAGCCTGTAAAGAGCCTAAAAAACCAACTAGTGCATTTAACCATAGATTCCATCAAATATACACTAGGTTGAAGGATACTTTCTTAAAAGTAGAGGATGTAGCTATTGGAGTATATCTCAATGCATTGGATTCTCTAACTACCATATTCATTAAGATGAACCTATCTACTCTTGCATCATTAGTGTTAGTCTACCAAGAGCCTATAAATGTATAAAAGTAATCAATAACTTAGGGATTTGATGCCTACCATCCCTATTCTTTGGAAAAATAGGGAATTTATGCCTAATATCCTTTGATTTTCATGCCTACAAGTCATCCCATGGATTAATATATGCCTCACAAGAAATCATTATCCCAACTTTGCAACCAATTGAATTCCCATGTGACAAATGAGATCCTTGATTACTATTTTAATAACCTAGTTATTTCTATGTATAATCATTAAGCTACTTCATATTGTTATAATGATTCATTATATTTGGGTGATATTACTAATCCAATACCATTTGTTGCAGGAGACAATAAATAACTGATGCACAATCTAAACTATGAGGCTGCATACCTAAATGCACCATTTGGAGTCTATGAACCTAGATGCACTTCTAATGTTGAGTTGATCATGCATGTTGAGAGCATCCCATTTCATAAGTTTGATCCATCATTTGAAGGCTATAGTAGTGGAGATGATGACTCTAAAGATGAGGAAGTAACATCTATTGAAGGTAAATTATCTGATAAAAGGAAAAGTGATGTTGAGTTATCCACACAAAATTAAAAAGAACAACTTGAAGAATATTGCACTCAGCTAGAAGAACCATTCGAAGAACTAGAGAAACTAGAGGAGGAAGATGTATATTATGCACCTAAAGCATCCTTATCACATGTTCCTACTCATACATTTAAAAAACTATTACAATATAATGGATATCTCTATGATAGCAGTCTAGTTTCCCCCTCATCATAAGAGGAGGATGAATTTGAAGAAGACAACATTGAGCCAAACTGATGGTGCCAAGAATAAGAAAACCAAAAAGAAGAGGGTTTTTAATTTGAGGAGGATGAATTGGGAGAAATCAAGATTGATGATCCTTCCCCTCAAGTCAACCTTGCCTTCAAATCAATTATAAATGATTGCCTTATGTCCTTCCCAACATCAAAGGTAGTCAAAGTGGAAATGGGAAGTCATAAACATAGTGGCTTGAATGAAGAAGTCATGCTAATGGAGATGCAATCTGAGAATGATCTAATCTAACCTGAATCTTCACATAATTTAGCCATTGATGATAAATTCATAAGGTCTTTGATATGTGAAGAATATAAGTCACTCTCATGCCTTCCAAATGATAAATACAATAAAGAGGATGTCAGGCATCCATTTGTCATCAAGAACATACCACTTTCAGGTTGTATCTCCTAATTAGTTTGGTATGCATGGATACCCAACCCTATTATTCACCATAACATAATACATGGGATAAGTTATTTTCTTCACTCTATCTTAAGTGCTTTCTGCAAATTAATTGTAAGCACATTGTTGATCTTATCAATTTGGATATGCTTAATGTACCTGGGAAGAACAATGACAAATCTCTATGGGATAGTGTTTTCCAATGTAAAGGAAAACATAGATTCAAGTTGATTTTTACTTTTCCCTTCTCAAAATCTTATAACATAGGTGTCTAACTAAACTCAAACATACTCTTTCTTGAAAGAACCTCTATAATTAACTTATTTTCTTTTCTTGCTTTTTCCTTCATGTCCCTTGTTGTTAGTTTAGTTTCCCTTTTTTTTTTTTTTTTTTGTGGCCCTTCTCTTTTTGCCTTGAGGTTCCCTTTTTAATCACATAAATTAAATGAAAGGCTATTGTATAGGTGGCATAGATGACACTCGAAGATCCTAATTGTAATTTTGCTTGAAAATCTTATGTGAACTGATATGATTGCTTTGTTCATTTTTTGAATTTTAAAGGTAAATGATTCGCAAAAAAAAATTTAAATTTAGAAAAGTTATTGTCTAATGTTAAAAAATTTAATACACTTAATGAAATTTCTAAATCAAAATATAGTGTTGTTTCAATTATAATTTATCTTGAGCTGTCATGAACTCGTTGATTTCTTTTTACCTATGGCTTGGTCCTCAACCCTCTATGGATAAAAATTTAAAATATTATTTCAAAATAAGCTTTACCCTATTACAAAATTTAAAAATCTTCCTTGAAAGGGTGATCTTGCCAACCTCCACCATAGGATTTCAATCTTGGTTGGTAGTGTAGCAAGGCCTTTGGAAGGGACCAGAGTTATCTCTATCAAGGCTATAGATGCCTAGATGGTAGCAAAGCAATTCCTACATCACTTCCCCCAAGATAAAACTATAAAATCCTTTTTCATTCAATAGTTTTAGACTTATGCAAATTTGACTAAATGTGAATGCAACGAAAATGAATTAATCAATTGACCACACACATAAATGGTATTTAGTAGGATTATATCTTAGTATGTCATAAGTTGAGGTAAAATTTACTGCCTTCAAATTCTAGATTTTATTCTAAGTAATTTATTATAGCTAATGTTTTTTCTTATTAAAAAATTAGAGATTTTGGATTCTTTAGATACTCAAGAGTATTTACCAATAGGAGTCTCCATTTGTTTTTATTTGCATAACACGTCTCATTTCCATACTGAAAATAAGGACCCTCTACTATGGAGTTTGGTCTTATGTCTTGAAGGAGATCGTTGGTGGTTGCTTGTTTAAAAAACCTTCTTGAGAGTGCATTTTTGTTAGATGTGGATATTTAGAGTTTGAATGTGTTTTATTATCTTAGCGAAGCCTGAGTACTAATAAATTTATAGCATAACCACTTCACATAAAAATCACATCTAGGACTACATTAAGTTAAAATCTAATTTTGCATGATTCTATTAAGTCTTGGTATATCTTCATGCTTAGGATTTGAAACAAATTTTATAGCTTCCTTTTTAGACCATTTCTCCTTGAATTTATGCAAATCATATAACTATTTCAGAGTTTCTCTTAAGTAATTTAGTCAATTTCTTCTTTAATTTTAGACATATTGACTAGTGTTCATACATATTTATTATTTTACCTAGTCACTTTTCTGTAAAATGGACAAATTTGGCTTTAAATTGTTGAAGTTAAGTTTCCTTTAATTTAGCTTTTTTCCGTAGTCATTTTTTGGCTTTTACCTTAGCTATTTATTTTTAAAAACTTAGCCATTTACTTTTATAAATTTGAAGTTGTTGATTGGGACTTTATTTATCTTTTTCGCATTTACTAAGGGAATTTTTAATGCAATGTGCAATCTTATGTGGCTCCCAACAACCCAGACCTATTTGGAATGGGATTTTAAATACTTAGGTGATTATCTAATTTATCTCGAAGCTACATGGCATTTTTATGCCTCTTCAAATACTTATCTAATTCTATAGAATTTTCCTAGTGCCATGTGTTAAATTTTCACTTCTCTAGGACTTAGTTAATTTATTCAAAAGTTTCCCAGAGCCACTTTGCATCTATTCACTGCTCTATAAGACTTAAGTAATTCCAAAAATTTCCATAGAGCCTCCAACTCAAAATTTTTTTCTAGGTGAGTGGATTAGTAGAATGATACCAAGTGGCAAGATATTGGTGACCGATCACCCTAGCTTACTATGTACAAAGAAAGACACTTTGGGTGAGCATATTAGTAAGATGTTGCCATGTGGTGTGATCCTGATGATCCACTACCCCAAGATGGTCTGTACTAAGTAAGATGATCTAGGTGAGCATATTAGTGGGATACTACAACATGGTAGCATCTTTATACTCCACCAACTTGGGGTAGCCAATGTAATCTAACAAAACCATCTAAGCTCTAGGTGAGTGAGATTTCACTGTGTGGCACAATCTCATTACATCATGCCCAAAATATAGTCAACACATATAAAACCTCATTCAAGAAGTGATTTAGCATGGATAAAACATGTGGAATGACCCTACATATAGAGGACATGTTGACGATGGTGTTAGTAAGACATTGGATTAAATTTGATGACCTATTTGCCATCAAGACTATCAAAACTAGACATAGGACTATGCATTTAATTATATTTGTTGAATCGAGTTGTAGATTGTTCCTCACCAATAAATGATTAAAAAAAACATAACTGAATGTAAGTATGGATGGTTGCACTAATCAAGGTATGGCGTGCATGGTTGGATCAAGTGCATAACACAAAAGATGAATATGTACATTAAAGAAAGGTGTCTTCTAATTATTAGAGGTATGGTTTCAACTACAAAGGATGTGGGTGGTTGGTAATCATGATGCAATCCCAACTATATTCTCATGCAAGTAATCATCTCAATTCAATCAAGCATAGTCCCTGATATTTTCATGATGAACTTAAGTGGGATTTGTTCCCAATTGATCTCTAGTGTACCCATTGCATTAATGATTTATGTAACTACCCCATTAGTTGGTGAATTTGAATTTGAAACTTCATAGGCCTATATGTCTATATAATATCAGATCCTACATTGTAATAAGGGATGGTATTTTAGGATTAGTGAGACTATGTTTGGCTGGCTCCTTTTAGTCATAACATTAAAGTAGTAGACCAACCACTTTATTTCATGTATTTTTCCTACTTTCTAGTTTAGTTTTTTGACTTGATGTTGTTTTGCAGCCATGCATGTAACTCACATGAATATTTGATGAACTCTCAATTTATCCCTTTAATGAAAATATATTTATCTATAAGATTTGGTCACTTGATATACTTGGTTTGCATATGTATATGGTGACCCTATTTTCCTCATTGGCTCTAATACTTCATTCCACAAACACTTGCACTATCCTTAGTTGGAGTTGTGTTAGGTCTGGCTCAACTAAAGACTAGTTTATCCAAGGATTTGTCTACTTGATAGAATATGACTAGTCTCCATTAGAAAGCAGGCTCTTTCTTCTCTTTTCTCCCTAACCTTATCTCCTTTTTATTTTTATTTTATCATCTTTATTAGTTTAGAATTTATGCAATTTGCTCTTAGTAATATATCTTGATTATTTAAATATTTGTTTGTAGCTGATATTGCATTATTATATGTAAGTGTAGTGCATACATGTTTGAATCAAATAAATTTCCATGATATATTTATATTATGATTCCTTTAGGCAATAACTCCTAGTCTAAATGCATATTGATTTATCTAAAGTATTCATCGAAGCCCCTTGAAATGGATTGTTACAATGAGCCAACTAAATTACCCTATGTACTAAAACCTAGTAACCAAGACCTTGGGGAAGCATTTTCATCATGGGATCTTATCCTTTCATGAGAAATGGGGATTAACAACCCCCACCTATTTTTGTCCATGTTAAGATACCTCTCAACAAGTCTAAGCCAATCAAATTTCAACTTGACCTTGTGATCTTTGTATTTTAAATAAAATAGTGATTCCTATTAGCCAAAATGGAAACCATAGGCCATTACATTTTAAAAATGATAGCTAAGATTGTTTAAATTTGTTGTGTGCCTTTATTGGTCTTGGTCTTGATGTCATGCTTTGTCTTGGTGGTATCCTATCAAGTTGTCTTATGTTGTTTTAGAGTTCTTTGCAAGGCATAGTTGAATGGAAATCATGTCACCTCAGCTTGATAGTTAGTCTCCATGGTCTTGAAATTGTTTATGCAATTTAGCAAAGATTAAGGTAAGTTTATAGAGATTAAGGTAATTCTCAAAATCCCAAGTCATTATTAACTCATAACGAAGACAAGAGTGATGTGATGCTTCTAAGGTATATGACATTTCATAATTGATGAAGACCTTCAAAGTAAGATTTTTTGAAGTGAAAATATTATTTTTAAGTATTTTGGATAAGCTAAGGTAGCTTTGTTAAAGTTAAATATTTCTCTTATTTTTGGTCTATTTTTTATTGCAACCTAGAGTTGGCTTCATAGGAAAATGTCAAATGTCATAAGTCAATTCCAAGTAGAGGAAAGGTCAAAGAAGGGTCTTTTAAGACAATTGAAACCTTTTAAAGATACTAATGTATCTCACTCTACTAATACACTCAGTTAAGAGGTTAGTTACACCTTTTTCTAACATGCCCACACTTTGAAGCTAGCTTATTCAGTATTTTGAGTCCAAAAATAGCATGGTGCAAGGATGGCAAAGATAGATAGACATGAAAGATTATATATAATTTATATCATCATTTTTAAAAATAATAATAAGATACCATTTAACACTTAGTATGTAACAACATTAGGTTTGGTCTCAATAAGAACAAATTAGGATTGTAAAGAGGACAAGCAACAGGTATAGGAGCCTCTACAAGGAAATATTCAAACTCAAAGATCTTTTCAGACATCTATAACATCTCATGCACATGCTTATAGATCCATAAAAACTTATAAATCCCCCAACTCAGCTCCAAGTGTGTTGAAATGATAAAGTACAAACATCACTAGTGGACTATGTTTGAGATCTACAAGTTTAAATGAATGGTCCTTGTCAAAATTTGTGTAGTTCCTCCTTGGGGAAGGTCTTTGAATAAGACATACCACTTCTGCATTTTTTTCAAATATCATTCAAGGAAAATAAAATACAAGGTAGTCAAATTCTATGATGGATTTTCAATAAGATTGGGCCTAAATGGACACCTACAGGACTGTACATAGATTTTATAAAAAATATGCATTTGTGGTGATTGGATATGAAACCAAGAAAGTCATGTAGGGTGTATAAAATCTAGAGGAACATGTTGAAGTTTCTAGATTACTTGGGAAGAAGATAAACCCTTAAAATAGTATCAATTCCCAAACTTTTTAAAGATAATAAGCCTTAAAGAGATTATAGGGGAGTTCAATTCCATGATGGATTTGTAATAAAACTAGGCCTAAATGGACACCTATAGGATTATACATAGAGTTTATAGAAAATATGCATTGTGGTTATTGTATATAAAACCAAGAAGGTCATGTAGGGTGTATAAAATCTAGAGGAACATCTTGAAGTTTTTATATTACTTGGGAAGAAGATAAACCCTTCAAAGAGGAACAATTCCCAAACTTTGGCAAGATAATAAGCCTTAAAGAGAACACATGCCTGTATACAAAATATGAAGAAAGGGTGAATTTTTGGTTTAATAATAAAGTTTGAATGTGTGTAAAAGGTATAAAATACCATTAAGGAAGTCCCTACAATGGTAGTATTCATGGTAATAAGGAGGAATCATCAAAAAGAAGCCATTAGGGTCAAATTTGCTTCACTACTCAAAAACCCTAGGCATGGGTCAAATTAGGTTTCAAGGCCCTTGAAGGTTCAATACATTTGGAAAACCAATATAAGACATGATAATACATGTTTCAGACCTCATATGATAATTTCCAATAAAAACAAAGCATTTGGATACCCATTTTTGCTAAAAACTTGTTCTTGACCTCCACCTACAGTTTACACAAGCCTAAGAAGGTCTAGTTTCTACGTATGAAATTGAATGATGAGATAAATTGTGTAAAGTTATATGTATATATTTTAATAGTTTCTATTCAATCTAACTTGTTGGTATTATTTCACCAATTAAGGCCCCTAACTTTATGATTAATTGTTAAGAGTATTAACACTCCAAAACAGACAATTTTGCCCTTCAAGTAGATCAATAGAATAAAATGATGGTATGAAGGCTAATGCACTATAAAAACCTTAAATTTTTTTGAGAGAAATATACATGACTCATTATCACTTGGTGGAGCAAATTATTGGCCTGTGTGAAGAGGAAAATCATAGAAAATAGGTATGAAATTGTAAACTTGGACTAATTTGCATGGTATTTGAAGGGATAAAAGTCTCTTAGCCATTGAAGGAGAACTTATAAGATTGGGTGGAGATTTCATAACCTTATTGAGAATTTTTAGAGGTCTCCAGGGCTATAGAATAGTTTTCAAGTCCCTAAATAAGCCTAGGTGAAGACTGCTCCTTACTAGCTAAGAAAGAATGACTGTACAAACCTTTTCAAAGTCACCAATGACATTAATAAACCCTATGACACTCTTATATACATCTAATGATATCATCCAAATCCTTCACAAGTTATATGTAGGTTTTTTCTCATGGTTTTAGATAGTTTGAAGAGATTCTATATATAGAAAGTGTGTTAGTTTATAGTGTTGAGAGATCACATGGGTGAAACAATCCTTTACTAATAATTGACAAGCTCATCTCAAATAAATTCACCACTATACTAAGGTATTATAGGCATTATGAATTATATAACTCATTAAACTCAATTTCTACCTTCTGAGAGGCCTAAGAAGGAGTCTTGTAAGTATAGTTCTGTAAATTACCTTTCATGGAAACTTTGTTGAATTTGAACATGTCTCTCAATAATATTGAAGAGACATAATTCTCCTATAAAGCATCAAATTTGAATGATTCTAAACATAGGCAAGGTGTCAAGGAACATAAAGGGAAATTAAACCATATGTAAAGATAACTTGTAACTCCACCAGATGTAAAAGGAAAGTGTAGTGAGGATAAAAGTTTTCAAGACACCTAAAAGAACTTGAGACACATTTTCAACATCTATTTTAAATATTCCCACTGTGGTTTTAAGGTTTCAATAAGATCAAGTGGAAAATCAAGGATAATTATATGATCAAGAAGGCATTTTATCACTTCTCATTAAGAAGGAGGCTAATTTCATGAGCAAGAGTGATGAATCATCCAAGGCAATGAGGGGATCCTACACTGCTTTGTGAAGGTCATCATCAAATAAAGGAAAAACATGTTTGGAAGGGGTGATATACCTATTCTCTAAATTATCTTGGCACTTGTAACTGACCTATGATAGATTTGTAGTCATGATGGACTCTTGACACCACCCTCCTATTTTTTTCCTTTTATCTTCTATAAGTATGGCCTATTTTAGCATTATAAAATATCCTTACACCTGAGTATGGTGAATCCCTATTCTTTTTTTAAAGCCATATAATTAATAGACAACTAATTTTCACCTTCTCTTATGACTATATTTTAGTGTGTGTTTAATGGTAGTTGATCTTATCAAGTGTTGATTCAATTTTCCTTGGTATGTTGTCCTATCTTATCACCTTCATGCAATTAATGTCTTTATTATAAGTCATATGGTGTGTTTCAAGTAATTTTTTAGAGTTTGAGTAGTGGAAAAAATTAATTAGTGTTTAATTCTAGACCTCTTGATAATCCTTCTTACCATGAACATCATCTACAAACTCCATATTGAAATACTAATGCAAGAGGATCAAATTAGGAGTGGTGTAGTTTTAAGTCAGTCCCATAATTCATTATATAACTAAAAATGAGTGGTATTGGTCATGAAATTTGGTGCATCACCTCCCATTTACTTATTTTTAGTTACCTCTCTCTATTTTCCTTGCAAGCATAGATTTAGTATTAGTTTCAAGTGATACATCAAGGGAGCTAGCCTTAACCTAGAGATTCACCTCAACTATTAGGCCACTGATATCCTAGATTTGTCTCTATGTTATCATCTAAATAAGGAAGACTTTAATAACCTAATCAATGGTGAAATTTGGACTGATAACTATTCTGGCATGCACGATGGGATAAATTGTCATCTATTAAGGGATTTTTGGTGATGTCCTTCAATACATCAACCTTTGGAGGCATGACCTAAAGCATCAATGGTGACTCAAAGTGAACCAAAACTAGTTTAAGTATCCCAAGTACTTAAAAGAGACAAATTGGTATGTATTGTTAATCTTCATTTGGTCAAAATGCAAATTTTATACCTTCATCTTAGGTTAAAAATGTTCATGGCTTCACCCCAAATAACCCTCAACTAGTATAATATCATATTTATCATGATTTTTCCCCCCATATACCCCAACTCAACCTCTTTGGTAGACTAATTATCCCTATAATCATCCTTGTCAAATATGTGTTGCCCCTAGTTAGTAGAATCATCCTACTCAATCCCTATCAAGATTCAAACAAACCCTTTTAGACCATGAAATACAATTGAGAGAGATTGGTAGAGAATAAGAGATTGGTATAATTTTATATATCCCTTCCATTTAGATTGAAATAATTTAAAGGAGGGACTTAGTACAATTGGCAAAGAGTGAGTTGATATCTATTGAGAAAGAAAATCAACAAATACCAATCAATGACATGATGGAGATTATAGGATTAATTTAGTGTATAGAGAATAGGTTAATGATTGAATAGATGTAATAAATTTAATATAATTAACCTTATGATCTCTCTCCTACACCAAATTAGTCTTCTTTTGCTCCCAACCTAGCCTAGGTTACAACATATCATCAAGAGAATCCTATGTCTATGCAATCTCCACCCACTCTTCCTCAAGAACCCTAAACCTTTCCATCATGGAGGGCTTATTGGACTATGACCCCTGATTACATCATTCCAACCCTTGAGAAATAAAATTTTCCCATGCCCATCCAAAATTAGAAAAAGGATAAGGTATTAGAGGTCAATCCAAGAGAGCTTGTAAGTTTTTTGAGTCCTTCACCTACCCCTCAAGTTGGATTTGTCCATGAATACCAAAGCATATAAGAATGTGAGGGGTTAATTTATGCTTGGAGGGAGAATAATTAATAAGTCTTATTAAAAAATTCTCTTCCCCTTCCCCAATATATTCCAAAGAATTCTTTCAGGATCCTAAGTTGGAAAGACACCCTCTCAAGCTTCAAACAAACTAATGAACTCTCTTTCCCTCCCACCATCTCCCCTTTGAAGATAAAACCTATTTTATGGAAGGAAAATAAAGATATTTTAATTGAGAAAGAGAGTATCTCAAGTGAGTATGATGAAGAGATCACCATTGGTAGTCCTATTCATGAAGGAAAAGAAAAATCAGGCTGGGAACAAGAAAATCATGATGAACTAAGATTTTTTGGGATAGATGAACTTTCATTCTACATGGAGGAATAAGAAGACCAATCTAGTCATCATGGATTGGGTCTTGATGAAAGAGATCAATATGATCATGGAGCAGTGAGTGAGGTTACAGTAGACTTTGAAAGAGATGATATTCCCCAAAGTGAAAAAAGTAAATGTTTGATTGATGATGCAATGGATCCTATTGAGTAAAGAACAAAATTATATGAAATCAATTTATATATTTGTCCTATGATTCCATTGAAGAGGTTAAAGTATTGGATAGGTTTACATTTCCTAAGGGGAGAGATAAAGATAATATTGAGGTTGAGTTTCCTTCAAATGAACTCATGATTGAAGATACAAAGACCCCTAATGAGCTTGATAATGATTGGAAACAACTGAACCATGCTTTCCTTAAAGAGATTTAAGATATTGTCATGGTAACATTGAATGATAGAGTGAGGGAAAAAGATGAGGACTCGATTTAATTTGTGATGATTTTTAATGAAGAAATAAATTTGCACCCAAGAGTGTTGATTATCATGATCATGAAGAAGAGGTTGAGGTAGTTGTATTGACTAATGAACATGGTGAAAGAATGATTTAAGAAGTTACAAATTTCCTTGCAACATGTGATGAAGACCCTATCATCTCAATTCATGCAAATGAGCCTCAAGAAGACTTTAAAAATCAACAAATCATCCAAGAGAATCATGCCTTTCAAGAAGAACTTCTTAATCAATTTGAGATTGTTGTACTAGATATAAAATATCTTAATGAATCATATAAATGGGTTAAGGAATATTTTAAGGATAATAAATAAGTTAAAAATTTCAATTCCTCATTTATTCTTATTGAAAGTACCTCTATACTATCTCTTATGGGATCAAAAGAAGATCTAAATGAATTACAAGCAAGAGAAGTATAGTTGAAAGACCTATTTGAGATTATGGGAGAAGGTTATATGTTTCTACAAGGGGAATATAATTTGACCAAGTATGATAAGGGAAAATTTATAATCATGTCATCCCAATAGGATACTACACTTGATGAAGACTTATTTGTTGTTCTCAAATTTGGTTATCGACTTCTTGACCAGTTTGTAAAAATTGAAAAAGATGACATCTTCTCTCTTAGTGAATCCAGAGAATCTCAAGGTGGAGATAATTTTTTTTAAGATGAAATGTGATAGAAATACCTTGAGATCATTCAAGATATTTAAGTTATTTGTAGGCCTACTTCTCCATGTGAAGACATTGATAAAGTAGTGAAGGTTGGAGAATATACTCAGGAGGAGGTTAATGAAAGTACACTTCAAGTAGACCCTGATAAAACTAGAGATAAATATTTGGAGATCCTTAAATAACTTGAAAATTTTGAATCAGTTAACAAATAAGATGACATCCCTCAAGGTGCTCTATTATAACAAGAGTAGTATCTAAATGAACTACTAGAAGTTGAAGTCATAGTTGTGCACATGAATCAAAGTAGAGTCATATTAGATGGTTCTTTCATTGATGAATAGTAGCATGAGGTAAGCTTAGAACTATAAGAAGAGTTTGTATTCATATGAGACATGTTTATTATTGTTGATCCACTTGAAGACATGCCAAAGACATTGGCATTCAAGAAAAGATCTCATATAGCAAGATCAACGATCCAAAATCAACTTGCTTCTCATCATTCATGTTCACCTCATAGAGGGGATCTCAGAAGTTTTCCTTTTGATCTAAGTGGATCAGACATTGAAGGTTATTTTTACACAGTAGTTGTTTCTATTTTGTCTTCCCTAAGTGCTTATTGGCACAATGTGTGTCTTTTTCGTCTAGTTGTTCTTGTCGGTGTGTTATCCTTTGTTTTGTTGTGTGTGTTGATGGAATTATTAGTTGTCTCACTTGTTCTCAAGGATTAAAATATTTTTTAAGACTAATTTAGGTTATTTTTGTGTGACAAGTGACCCCATATCCCAATGGATGCAAAAAGGCTACTAGTCTAAGTGCATAGTAGGCATACAACCCTTGGAGGTTACCAAAAATGTTAGCCAAAATGGCTACCATAGGAAATTACATTTTTAAATTTGATAGATAATATTTTTTTAACTTTTTTGATAACCTTTATTGGTCATGGTCTTGATGTCATGCTCTGTCTTGGTGGTATCCTTCCAAGTTATCTTAGGTTGTTTTAGAGTTCCTTGTAAGGATTTGTCAAAATGGTAGTCATGTCACCTTATATTTATAGTTAGTCTCCATGGTCTTGACCTTATTGATGAATTTTAGTAAATATTAAGTAAGTTTGGAAAGATTAAGGTAGTTCTCAAAAGCCCAAGCCATGATTGATTCACAATGAAGACAAAAGTGATGTGATGTTTCTAAGGTATATGTCATTTCATAGTTGATGAATACCTTCAAAGCAAGAGTTGATGAGGTTAAAATATTTTTTTAAAGTATTTTAGAGAAGTTAAGGTAAATTTTTGAAAGTTAAGGTTTCTCTTATTTTTGTCTATTGATTATTGCAACCTACAAATGGCTTCATAGGAGAATGTCAAACGTCGTAAGTCAATTCCAAGTAGAGGAAGGGTCAAATAAGTGTATTTTAAGACACTTGGAAGTTTTTAAATATCATAATGTACATCACTTTTCCCATAAACTTAGTTAAGAGGTATGTTACACCTTTTTCTAACATTCCCACACTTTGAAGGTGACTTGTTCACTATTTTTAGTCCAAAAATAACATGGTGTCAAGGATGGCAAGGAGAGACAGTCATGAAAGGTTATATATATGTTATATATTAATTATTAAAGTCAAGAATAAGATCCTATTTAACACTTAGTACATCACATTAGCAGGTTTGGTCTCAATAAGAACACAATAGGCTTGCAAAGAGGATAAGAAATATGCATAAGAGCCTCTACAAGGAAATATTCAAGATCCAATACCCTTTTCTACATATATAAAATCTCATTAACATGTTTATTTATCCATAAAAACTCTTAAATCACCCAACTTATCTCCAAGTGTGTTGAAATGACAAAGTGCAGACATCATTAGTGGATTATGTTTGAGATCTATAGGTTTGAATGAATGATCCTTGCCAAAATTTATATAGTTCATCCTTGGGGAAGGTCTTTGAACAAGCCATACCACCTAAAAATTGTTATAAAATATCATTCAAGGGCAATAAAAGATAGGGGGGTTCCAATTCCATGATGGGTTTGCAGTAAATTTGGGCCTAAATAGATGCCTATAGGACTATACACAAAGTTTGTAGAAAATATGCATTATGGTGATTAGATATGAAAACAAGAAGATCATGTAGGGTGTATAAAATATAGGGGAACATTTTTAAGTGTTTATATTACATGGGAAGAATATAAACCCTTCAAAAATGAGCAATCCCCAAACTTTGGCA
Organism: Torreya grandis; assembly: GCA_037957365.1. NCBI lineage: Eukaryota > Viridiplantae > Streptophyta > Pinopsida > Cupressales > Taxaceae > Torreya > Torreya grandis. Next base: position 2,982,566 of record JARHVA010000053.1, on the reverse strand, counting down.
AGATAATAAGCCTTAAAAAGAGCACAGGCCTACATATAAAATATGAAGAAAGGATTAATTTTTGGTTTTATAATTATTTATTAATGTGTGTAAATGTATGAGAGACAATGAAGTAAGTACCTATAAGGAGGAATCATAAAAAATTAGCCATTAGGGTTAGATTTGCCTAACTGCTCAAAAACCCTATGCATGGCTCAAATCAGGGTTCAAGACTATTGAAGGGTCAATCCCTTTGTAAAACCATTGAAAGACATGTTTTATACTTCATATTATCATTTAAAATAAAAATAAATCATTTTGATACCCCTTTTTACTAAAAATCTCTTCTCGACCTCCACCTACATTTTGTATAAGCTTGAGAAGGTCTAGTTTCTATATGTGAAATTGAATGAGGAGATGCATGTGGTAGAGTGATATTTGTATATGTTAATAGGGTATATTAACTCTAAATTATTGGAATTATTTTACCAATTAATTCCCCTAGATTTATGAATAATCGTTAAGAATATTGACACTCCAAAATTACCAGTTTTGCCCTTCAAAGAGCTCGATGGAAGAAAATAATGGTTTAGATGGCTCAGATGCACTCTAAATTCCTTGAAATAATTTTATAGACATATATAGGCCTTATTATCACCTATTGGATTAAATTATTGGCATGTATGAAGAGGGAACACTTATAAAAGAGGTATTAAATTGTAAATTTGGACTAATTTACATAGTGTTTAAAGGGATAAGAGTCTCTTAACCATAAGAGGAGACATTATAGGCCTAGATATAAATTACATGAAATTTTATGAGTATTTCTAGAGGTATCCATGGTTCTATAATAGTTTTAAAGTCCCTAAATAAGCCTAGGTGACTTACAGACCTTCTCAAAGTCACCAATGCATCAAGAAACCCTATGACACTCTTGTAGACATCCAATGATATACTAAAAATCCTTCACAAGTTATATGTAAGTCTATATTCATGGTGCAGATAGTTTGAAGAGATTATATGTACATGTAGTATGCTAATTTATAGTATTAATAGATCATAGGGGTGAAACAGTCCTTTACCAACAATTGTCAAGCTCATCTCAAAGAATTTCACCTCTATACTAAGGTATCATAGGCATTAATGAATTATATGATTCAATAAACTCAATTTCCACCTTTTGAGAGGCCTAAGAAGGAGTATTGTAAGTCTAGTTCTATCAATTGTCTTTCATGGAAACTTTGTTGTAGTTAAAAATCTCTTTCAAGAATATTGAAGAGACCTAATTATCCTCTACAACATCAAAGTTGAATAATTATAAGCATATGCAAGGTGCCAAGGAGTAGAAAGGGTAAGTAAACCATGTGTCAAAACAACCTGTAACTCCTTCACTAGATGTAAAAGGAAATTTTAATGAATATAAAAGGTTTTAAGACACATAAAAGAACTTAAGACACCTATGCAACATATTTTTTGAAGATTCATAATGTGGTTGAAAGGTTTTAAGAAGATCAAGTGGTGGCTCTAGGATAATTATATGATCAAGATGACAACTTGTCACTTCTCATCAAGAAGGAGGTTAGTTTCATGAGCAATAGTGATGAGTCATCTAAGGAAATGAGGGGTTATTACACCATGTTTTAATGGTCATAATCAAATTAGGTTAACATATGTTGGGAAAGGGTGATATTCCTATTCTACAACTTTTCTTGGCACTTCTAGCTGACCTATGATAGATTTACAGTCATGATAAACTCTTAACACCATCGTCCTCTTTTTATCCTTTTCTCTTCTATAAGTATGGCCTATTTTGGCATTGTAAAGGATCCTTCCACTTGATTATGGTGAAGGCATAATCATTATTTAATCCATTGAAGTAATAGACAATTGATTTTCACCTTCTCTTATGATTGTATTTTAATGTGTATCTAATGGTAGTTAATCTTATCAAGCATTGTTTTAGTTTTCCTTGGTATATTATCTTATCTCTCACCTTCATATAGTTTAAAGTCTCTCTTTCAGGTCATATGGTGTGTTTTAAGTGGTTTTGTATAGGTTAAGGAGTGGAATACATTCATTAGTGTATTATTCTAGACCTCTTGATAATCACTCTTACCATAAGCATCACTTACAACCTCCATATTAAAATATTGATGCAAGAGGATTAGATTAGGAGTAGTGTAGTTTTAAGTCAGTCCTATAGTTCATTATGTACCTATAAATGAGTGGTAGTGGTCATGAAATTTTTTACATCACCTTCCATTTACTTGCTTTTAGTTACCTCTCTCCTTTTTCCTTGAAAGCATAGGTTTAGTAGTAGTTTTAGGTGATACATCAAGGGAGCTATCTCTAATCTATAGATTCAAATCAACTATTAGGCGACCCATATCCTAGAGGTGTCTCCATGCTATCATATAAATGAGTAAGGTTTGAACAACCTCCTCAAGGGTGTAATTTGGATTGATAATAGTTTCCAGTCTCTAATTTGATACATGTATGTCTTAATGAAACTATCATGCCACTGTGCATTTTGATTTTTTAAAACCTTTGTATGATGAAGGGATTTTTGTAAAAACTCATATAAAACATTAATTTGTGTGATGTAATGTTTTTGATCTTTAGATAAGTATAAGTTGAGTTTTAAGGTAGTCCTTATAGTTTCTATCTTAAATTATATGGTGAGAGAAACATCTTTTCCATATACCAATTCATAGGATATGAAACCTATAGTGGTTTTCCATGTGGTTCTATATGCCCAAACAACCTTTGGAATGTAAGTTTCCCAATCCTGATAGTGTAAGGCTACTATTTTGGTTAAAATGTTCTCCAATTCTCTATTTAAGACTTCTACTTGGTTATTAAATTGTGAGTGATTGGAGTGGACTTCTTATGATATAAATCATACTCATGAAAAAGGGTTGTAATATAATCTGATGTTGAATGTGTTCCTTTGTCAATGATAATTTCTCTTGGAGCTCCATACCATGTGAAAATATCCTCATAACAAATTCAATAACCTTTTCATCTCGTACATGTGTGAGTACCTTGATCTCAATCCATTTGGTTAAATAATCAATATAGACCAATATGTATTCTTTCTAATTAGAAGGAGGATCTATAGGACCAAATAATTCTAACCCTAATTTCTCAAAAGGTTTTAAAATAAGTTTAAGTTGAAGAGGCATTTCATCTATTTATGAGGGTTTCCACATATGCTGACATTTATCACATCATCTTGTATATTATTTTATGTACTTATAAAAGTAGGCCAGTAGTATCATGTTGTGAGAATATCAATGGTAATCCTTTTCACTACAAAATTCCCCCCACAGTATTCATCATGACAAGTTTGAATAATTTTAATGATCTCATCATTTCTCACACACTGGCACATGACTAAGTTAGGCCTTGCATAGAAAAGTAACCTAATATCCAAGAAAAAAGAGTACTATGAGAAAATCAATTATGTCTTTCCCTTGGTTAAAAATGTGTTGGGAATTTACCTATAGCAAAATAGTTAGCAATATTTACAAACCAAGGTGTTTTTATTGAAACAACAAATAGGTGTTCATCTAGAAAGGCATCATCAACTTGCAGAGTTTGGTCATGATATGTTATACAAGAAATGAAATATGTAACTACAATATCTTTTCTAGGTTTATCTATAATGGCAATTTCAAACTCTTTAATTAATAATAACCATATAATAATTCTAGCTTTGATCACTAGTTTATTCATTAAATATTTGATTGTAGATTGATTAGTGGAAATGAATATAGGATAACCAATTATGAAATGAATAAATTTATTGACAACATAAATTATAAAAATGAATTATTTTTTCATTAACATGTAGTTAAGATTTGCACCTAAAATATTTTTACTAATAAATTAGATAACATAGTTCAACTGACTATCCATTTAACCAAAGACAACTCCAAGTGTTGTATTGGATACATCTATGTGAAAATAGAATGACATATTCTAATCTAGTCCTCTTAGTGCATATGTTTATACTAGAATATATTTTATAGCCTTAAAAGATTCATGGAATTTTTTAGTCTAGTTAAATTGAACATATTTGGTTAGCAAAACAAATAAAAGAACTACAATCTTATAGAAATATTTGATAAAGTGCCTGTAATAAGCATCATGTCCAAGAAAGATTCTAACATATTTTTGTGTCTATGGTGTGGGTAAGTTATTAATAACTTCAATATTATCTAGATCAACTTCTGTCCCTCATAGTGAAATATGAAGTCCTAATACAATGCCTTATGTCATTAACATATAACATTTATTATAGATTAATGAGATATTGTTGTCTTGGCAATGTTGAAGGACTTTTTCCAAAAATTTAATGAATTCTTCTTAGGAATCCCCATAAATGATAAAATCATCTATGTATATTTCCACATAGTCATGATAAAATTAAAAAATCTTAGAATAGTAGCATATCCCTTTGAAAAGAGGCTAAAACATTGCATATGTCCAAAATGAGGAACACATTAAGTGTATGTTCCTCAAGGACATGTGAAATTAGTCATATCTTGATCCTCTAGTGCAATTCTAATCTAATCATATCCATTAAATTCATCAATAAATGAAAATTACTTATTTATGTAAATGGTATCAAGGACTTGATCAATGAATGGTAAGGTAAAGTGATATTTCTTATTAATTTTTTTAAGTTCTATGTAGTCCACACATATATGCCATTTACCACTTTTTTAGGCAAGATGACTAGTGGAGAAATCCATTAATTGTCAGAGTTGGGGTATATGAATATAGCATTGATGAGTTTTTATAGTTTTGTAGTAATTATTTATTTAAAAACATGATTCATCCTCCTTTGAGGTTGGTGGATGGGTTTACATTCATTTCTAATATAAATGTGGTGAATGCACAAGTTTGGGTGTATACATTTAATATAATGGTAATCCCATGCGAAGGCAATTTTGTGCCTTTGAAGAATGAAAACTAGCTCATCTTATTGCTGAGATGATAGCTAATTACTTATTTTGAGTGTTTGGCTAGGATAAATTTCAACTACCTTAGAAAGTGAGGCCATAGGTTCAATAACACCCAAAATATTAGGTAGGTTGTACTGGTGTGGTAATAGTAGGTTAAAAATAATAATATCACTAGTGGGATCCTCATATTCATTTAGAAATATATGTTTAAGGAGGTAATCCATGTATGTAAGAGAATTATATACGGTTTGGTCTTTCATATATAAATTTTGTATAGAGTTTGAGATTCTTGTGTGCTCATTTGGTGGTTTCAAAAACAAACTTTGATTTATGGTAAGGATATGTTGAATGGGTGTTTCGTAATTTTCATCTATTTCTAGATAAAGGAATTGTTTTATTTCAAATTAAGGTTGGGAAAAATTATAGAGTACTAGTTTCTTGGTATTACTTCCATTAGAGATGACCATGTTTATTGACTGACAACTAATATAAGCATCGGTTCTTGCTAACCAATGTCTTCCTATGATGAGAGGATACCCTCATAAACTAGAATTTGGATAGAAGACCATAAGATTTGGTAGGTATTCCCATGAATAAATAGATATAATAAGGTATTTGATTACCAATTCACACCATATAGTATATCTATCCACCATTTAGAGAAAATTTTGATTTTGGTGAAGGCCATATAGCTTAAGTTGTTCTATGGTTTCCTTAGTGTTGCAGGAGTATCCCATGGTTTGTACAATCTTGCATCAACCAAAAATAGAATGCAATGTGTTTCATTTGATTTTTGGGTTGTGGCCTTATTTTTGTGAGCTTGTTTATCTTTTAGAACGATCTTATGAAAGTATTCCTTTATCTTGGAAAGCACAAAGATATTTTGACTATTTTTTTTAGTCTATAGGGATTGTTGAGTTATAGAAACTTGTCAAAAATGGTTCTTCAACTACAGTAATAATTAGATGATGAAATTTTGTGAGGTCATAGTATATGATGCTTAAAATATTTGTACTAATTTTTAGACCATTTAAAGCTACCATAGAAATGTACTAATTGTTACATTGGAATAATGTTTCTTTAATTTCAATAATTTTTCAGAAGGAATTGGATATTGAAATGTGGTGGGATCTTATATCTTGACACTTAAAATATTTGCATAAAATTTTAGATCATTTGGAGTCACCACTAAGGTGTAACAATTATCACACTAGTAGGTGGTTTCCTTACTTTAAATAATGTTTTGGAATGAATTGGATGATTAAATTTTGTGGGTTCATAGCATATGACACATAAAATATTTGTACCAAAATTAAAACCATTTGGAGTTACCATGGAAAAGTTGTAGTTATTTATTTTAGGCTATGTCTACATCACTTGGTAGAAGGATCATGACATTTTAAAATAGTTGTGTTAATAATTAGGATACCAAAATTGGAGTGGTGATAAAAACTATACTATAAAAATATTTGGTATAAATTTTAGATTAATTGGATAAGTGATAAAAATGTTATGACAATTTTTGTAATTATCATTCAATTAGATAATGCATTTGTCCAATCTACAGAAGGTTCATGATTGTGAAGAATAGTCGTGTTATTATATTGGTTACCAAATTTTTTAATGTGATATAAAATATGTCCTAAAATTTGTTTTTAAAATTTTATCTCAATTGGATAAGTGGAGGCAAAGTTATGATAGTTTTTGTGATTATCATTCAACAAAAAAATGCATTTGTTTAGCCTAATGGTTCATTACCTTGTAAAGGATCTGCGATACGAATTAGGTTAAAAAAACTAGTGGGTTTTTATAAAATGTAGTTATATTGATACATTTAAAATTTTATGTTATTTTAATGAACATAGTTAAATTTTTAGAAGTTTTATTAACTATTATTCTACCTGGAAATGTCCTCTATGTAGTTTACGTCAATTGTCAAGGTTGTTCTTTACCTGTAGTAATGTTTGTTAAGAGTTAGATGATGAAATTTTCAGTGATGATGGAAAATTTAGTATATAGTTTTTGTTTCAAGTTTTATATTATTTTTATTAAATATATTTAAGTTATGGTGGTGTTTATAATTATCATTCAACCTAAAACATCACCTTACAGTTTCTCACAGTTAGGTGTTGATATTGAAAATGGAAGTCCCCCTAAATTTTGTATGTTTTGTAAAGGTCAATAAAGTTTAATAGACACCTCATAAATATTTGGATTTTAATATAAATACATGATTGAGAGTAAGGATTTTTTGGTTGGAGAAGATGAGTTGTGAAAGAGCAGAACAAAGAATTGTATTAGTTCAGGAGGAACTGTATGAGAGTCTAGAACACTTTCATGTATTGAAATAAACCTATAGAGGCATGGGTGAGATGTTTATGTGTTTTAAGAGTGTGAATTTATTCCACTATGAAGTTTTCAATAATAATGAAATGAAAATTTGTTAAGTATGCCAATTCTAAGTAATGTGCTAATTTGTGACCATGGGTGAATGTTTGGCTCTAACAACACAAAGATAAAGGCAAACCCTAATTGGTATCCCTCCATCATGTTTTTACCAAGTGGTATTATATCAATATGTTTTACTTGTGTGTTGAGTGTGTGAAACTCCTATATGAGTTTGTTATAGGATATGAAAGAGAATTCTATTGAGTGTGTTACAAGTTCTGAAAGAGAAGCTTGCATAAGTTGTAGGTGTGAGATAAGTCCTATAAGTTGAGAGGGAGTTTGAGATGAAATATTTTGAGTTTTTTTTAGGTTTTTGAAGAGAATAATGTTGATTTTGGTCAGATATAACACACAAGAAAGGATCACTAGAGGTAGAAGACTTGACAGAGATGTTGAATAAATTCTAGGCAAGATTGGATATGATGGAGATGACTGCACAAAGTAGCGTTATTGTAGTTGTGAGTGAAGATGATGATTAAGAGATAATGGTGGGGTGGATTTCCCTAAAATCAAGATTAGATGCTTTGTAAATAGGAAAATCAGGTAGAGCAAAAGATTTTAGAAGGAAAAGACCAACATAGGTCATGTGAAAGAATGCAATAATTTGACTTATGATCTTGATTTGTTATGTGGTAAAAATGCCCTGATAATCTCATGAAATGGATAGTAGAGATAAAAAATTATTTTGAAGATGATAATGTTGTATACCATATGAGGGTAATGATTACATGTAATAAAATATGCAAAAGTGCAGATATGTATTAGAAGGATCTCCAAGTGAGGAGACAAAGCAAAGGGAAGAAGAAGGTATGCGAATGTGAAAAAATGGTTTCTAAGTTGTTGGGTCATTTTTTACACCCATTATTTTAGCTGGATTAGTTGAATAAGCTTCATGTGAATATGATTGAGAGAGTTGGTGAGAAAAATATTGACAAGAAAAATAAGGATGGTAAGCTACCATGTGAGCAACCAAAGACTTATTTTAGAAGTAGCATAGAGGTGCATATGTGTACCAAAGAGAGAGTTGTCTTGGAATACGGGAAGGAGATGAGTCTTTTATATGTATAGCCTAATTCTGATTTTTAGAATAACAAAGTGAATGAGAGATGTGAGAATCCTACAAATGAAAAAAAATACTCATGAAAGAGGATATGGAGGTGATAGTAGTTGAAATGGAAGAAAGAGACCCATTGTTTGATGATGGGAATGAGTTTTCAATATCCCATGAGTTAGAAGAATTAGAACCATCCTTGGTTAGTGAAGATAATGCATTTATATTTTTTATTTTGGAGGATAGAAGAGTTTAGGATAACCAAGGAAAGCTATAGGTTTATGTAAATGAAACAATACAGGTGAATGAATAGAGTAGCCATGAAGAGTTTCAGGTTTCCCTGAAGGAAAAAATGGAGGTGGAAGAGTGAAAACTAATGCACATGAGCAGAGTATGGTTTCATACTAGCCATTTTAAGAATAATAAAATAGAAATAAGTATGTAGAGAGAATAACCCTTGATTTTTTTTTAAAATGATCATATGGGAGTCCATAATGAAGAATAAATTTGTGAGAAGACAATGAGAAACAAAAAAGGCCTAGGCAGTTTGTCCTTGAAGTGTGAATAAGAGTTTAACAATATGTCCATTAGGCATGATAAAGTGCTTTATGAGATTTTTATGGGAATTATTTATTCCCTTAATATGTTTATTCAATGTTTAGGTGAAGAAAAGGATATATATATATATATGTATATGTATATATATATATATATGTATATATATATATATATATATATATATATGTATATATGTATATATATATATGTATGTATATATGTATATATATATATGTTATATATATATATATATATATATATATATATATATATGGTGGACAATTTTCTACCAAGAGGACTAAAATATGGTAGCAGTGTTGCATATGTGGAATCAACCCATATAGATGTTGGAAGAGAGACTCTTATGAGTCAATATTTGCATTATTTTGAAATGGATAAGGAGAGTGAAATGAAAATGATATGGAGGAGATGAAAGGAGATAAAAATCAGCCTAGAGTTGATGTAAAGATTTTGAGAAGAAAAGATGAGTCGTCATAAGAACAACTGAATACTATTATGAGTAGGTAGATTGATAGAGGCTTTGAGAATCCCATGCTTTAGGAGAAGAAAGCATATAGTGAGAATATGGAGGAAGCACTTATGGGGACTATTAAGTGTTTATAAACTATTTTTTGACTGTATCCAATGTGTAGGTACATAAATAGAGAGAGAGGAGGCATTCAAAAAGGCCTTCTAAGGTGAAGATAGTGAGACACTTGAGTTCACAAGGTGTGAAGAAGAACTACCGATTTGTATATTAACTAGAGTGTGCAGATAATAAGATGATTTTGTAACATAGATGAATAGGTTGCTTAACACAACAATGTGGATAATGAAAGATGATAAGGTAAATATTTTCCTTGAGTTAATATTAGAAGGTATGAGTTATCATTTGGATGCCCAAGTATATATTGATTCAGTTGTGATGCTATTAAGGATAATAGATAAGATTATAGATGTGAGAGAAGAGATACAAATATTAATGTGTGATGATGAGAATATTAATCTAACAATAGGTTGGAATTGAGTAGCCAAAGCCAAGAAGGCTTTAGGAGGAGATGGTCAGCGTGTGATAGGTTTAAGCCCATAAGGGAGAGTAAGATGCAAGAGTAAGCATCTTGATGGAGGTGATCAAGTGAAGGTGGGATTTGTGATCAAGTAATACATAGAGGGGAGATAATTATTGTGTTAGTATGGAAGAAATCAAATAAGACACACTAAAAGCTCACACCTCTAGCCTAGACACTCAAGGAACTAGTGAACTACACAAGTAACTAAAAATGAAAGCAAAACAAAATACACTTACCTTCCATGAGATCAATTTTTGTGTTTTGGTAAGTTAATGTGCTTGGTTTTGTAATCAATAATTCTTTGTTAATGAAGCTCCTATCTTCACCTCTCTTTGTCACCTTGGTAATGTTGAGTTGGTTTATGTTTGGCTTAGTAAATGGGCATGGTAATAATATAATAATGAAATATTTGAATATATTTTTGCATGATAAATTTACACCAAAATAATTTATTTATTAATCGATGAGGCCTGATATTTATAGCCTCCAAAACTAACTTTAACCCAAGTGTAGTTAGGTTAGAATTAACTGCATTTGAGTTCAAACTGACCCTATTTGCATTAAGGCTAACCCTAGTTGAGTTAAAGAAAGGACATTTAATTAATATTTGGGATATAAATCATATTTATTAAGCATGGATTTCCATTTTTTAATTTATTGCATTTAGGGAGATATTTCCAATTCCTTTACTTTGAGGGTGATGATGTCATCATGACCTCATTTTTATTGAATTTTTATTTTTTATAAAAATTATTTTCATTAATTACACATGGAAAATTCAATTAAGCATTTAATTTTATTTGATTAGTTAATTCATTCTACTTAGCATTTTAGCACTTTATGAATTATTCAAGTGCCTCACTTAATGGGTCTAAAGGCTAAACTACCAGTTGTTAGGTCACAAGGTGACTGGAGATGAATTTGTGAGAGGTTATTGTTGCATATAGGATAATACCCTAAATAGGGATGCCTCAACATGATTATGAGCACTAATGAATGATGTGTGGATGAAATTGGGATTTTTAGTGATTCTTAAGCTTATTTTACATTATTTAGTATAAATCAATTTGAAGTTTGGTTGGAAGCCAGTTATGGCCAGAATGGGGTGTCTACAGTTTTCCCCTATTTAGGAAGGCATTGCAAAATATAGGCACAATAACTTCAAAGAATTAAAAACTCATTAATTTATAATGCCCCAAAAGGTGATGGATGAGCCTTGGATGTCCCCTCGAGGGAGTGGGTGATAAATAAGTTGGTGATCAGTCCCTCAAAAAGATGGAAATGATGAGACCTAAAGGTAAATGGGGGTAGAAAGACTAATTTTCTCAAAGGTGGTAATAATCAGTGGTACAGTGAGATGCCCTACAAGGACAAATAAAAATGATGGTTTTCCCAAAGGTGGTTATAATCATTGGCATAGTGAGGTAAAAATAATGATTTGCCCAAAGACAATTATAATCATTAACATAATGAAAAAATCCCTAGTAGGGTGGATATAGATAATGATTTTTCTAAAGATGGTTATAATCATTAAAATAATGAAAAACATGCCCCAACAAGGCATTAAAATGATAATTATTTGCCCAAAGGTAGTTATAATCATTAACATATAGATAGATCAAAACACACCAATTTGACAAAAAGAAGTTATAATCATTGGTATTGAGTTTGACCCACTAGGGCAGGTGGAAGCATGATATAAGTCATTTGTGCCCTAGTAGGGCAATTATTGAAAAAGTGGCTTATATATGGAATCCATATTCATGGAGTAAGAGTACAACGGTATAGAGGATAGGCGTGAATTTGGGCTGCTTGTTAGGATGGAGATGTACGTCTTAACAGCAGGGATTAAAATTCATTTATGCTTGAATTAGTTTATATTTAGGTAATGTTTGGATAGGTCAGGAATTTGTAAGGTGAACAAGGAAAATTTTTTGTAGTACCATTGTTGACAAGATCCACTGAACTATTTTTTGTTATAACAAATGATGGTATGCATCATGATATAAAACACCATAATGATCTGACCATAATAAATACTGACACCCAATCTAATAAAAAATTGAAAATAATACACCAATGATAAAAATTATGATGATAATGTTGACATATGAATATGAATTTACTTAAGTTAATGTGGAAGGAATCACCTAATGAACACATAGATATTAAGTCAATGCATACAAGAAAAGCAAATAAATAGGCAAAAAAATAAACAAAGAAAATAAAACACCAATAAGCAAATATTAAACAACATAATCAAAGAAAAATCAAACAAACATAAGAATGGTTAATCACAATGTTAGTGCAAATAGAAGACAAATTGTTCAAGCATGTGTAATAGAGGTGTTACACTTGTTGACAGGGTGACCCTTAAGCTAGATAATAAAGATGCAGGTAGAATAATTCAAGAACAATTGGAGAACAAGGTTTCCCCTAGGTTATATGAAAATAATGACACAAACAAAAAAATGGGGGAATAGAAGAAAAAAAAGGGGTCATCAAGCTGACTCCAGATGCATTAGGCAAGTGGATGCTACCTACATAGTCCCATGGAAGTGATATCCAACATGAAATTCAGGCCAAATGTAGTTCTCCCAAGATATGGGATAGAATAAAATTGATAATAAGGAAACATAATTGATGTACAAAGGAATACGGGAAGGATCTCACAAAATAGTAAGAGAGTTCAAATATAAGTGGCTTGCAAAAAGTTGAGAGCATAAGATGAAGCCAAGTGGTTATGGCTAAGGCCAATAAGGATGGGAAAACTAAAGGAAAAGTGGTTATTTGTGAAATAGGTAGGAGTTCCAGGATCCTTAAGGCAAAGAAGTGGTTAAAAAATAAAGGAAGGTGCAGCTGAGCTAACCCAAAATACCCCATACATCTAAATGTTACCTAAATAGTCCATATGAACCTCAGGCTGATGTAGTTGTCCTAGAAATGAGAGGAAAAAGACCAAGGTGGTCTAGAAATAAACTAAACAAACAAGATGGCCCATCCCAAAAAAAATGATGATTTTATATCTCATGTGGAAATTATAAGCCAATTTTCATGATTTGGTGATTTTTAGGATTTTTGATATCTTTTACCAATGTTTTTGGAATTTTATATGCATCTCAACTTGATTGAGAATGATGAGATACCAAATAGTTTAACTCATAAAACAAAGATAACATGGCTTAGGTTAGTCACAAAATAGTGAGAGCATCCAAACTTAAAGTATTTATAAAATGGTCAGAGTGTGGAAAAGGGTAACTGACCTTACCTCAACATAAATCAAGAGTTGCCTACATAGTCCTAAATGAAACCTCAAGTCACTATAGTTCCACCTTATAGCGGAAGAATCTAAGTAGCTAGCATCAAGTTCATGAATTAAGTACAAGGCACAATATAACATAGGAATGGCAAGGTTATGCGGTAATGCATGGTAAAGGTGGTGCTCCCAATTTTTCCATAGGTGGTTATATTTAGGAAATAACAACATAGGTCAATGATAATAATTTTTTCAAAGGTGGTTATAATTAGTAGCACTAAAAAAGAGGTAGAACGTGAAAAAAATGAAAAATGTAATTTACAAACCACTATCATACTATTCCAAGATACTGATTCTATCTAGAATACTAAATTAATTGCTGAAATTTCATTTGAATCCAATTGATGAAGGTGCCTAAAGAACTAAAGGATCAGAACCAAGGATAAAAAGGGTGGGTTGGGAGGGTAAAACAACTTTGATCAATTTAGAGAAGGTATGGAAGGAATGGTATACGGTATGGTACAAGCAAGATGACATGATGACATAACGTAAATGGAACTTCGAGTTTCTCAATCAAAATAACACTTGAGATGTATTATGTTCATGGGATCATAAAGTTCATCTTCATCCATTGTAGTGAGCTTATATGCTCCAAAAACATAGTTGGTAGCAATGACATAAGGTCCTAGCTAATTAGGCTTAAAATTTGCCTTCTTATTTTTCTCAATCATTGTTTTCTTCTAGTTTTTTTTAGGATAAGATCACTAAGCTCAAACTCTCTATTTTTGATGTATCGATTATATTAACCACATACCGGTTATGATATGACTAAAGGTTATTTATACTGGCCATGCATTTTTCATTTAATAACTCTAGCTCTTATAAGTGAGATACTCTATAATCTTCACCATCCAGGATGTGTTTCAATGAGATACATAGAGAAGGTAACTCAACCTCGATGGGAAGAAAGGCCTCAGTGCCATAGACTATGGAATATGGTGTGGCTCCTATTAGAGTATGGTATTTAGTACAATATGCTTAGAGGGCATGAAGAATCTACAAGTGGCAATCATGGCCAACATCATTGATAGTATTCTTTTAAAAGTTGGTAATGGTTTTATTACATGCCTCTACTTGGCCATTACCTTGGAGGTAATATGTAGTAGAAAAATATTGGGTGATGTTGTACCTGGCACAAAGTGCTTTGACATCCTTGAAATTAAATGATATGCCATTATCAAATATAATGTCAGATGGGATACCATATCAGCAAATGAGATGGTTGAAGATGAATTTGGAAATATTTTTTCTAGTCATGTAAGTGAGAGGTGTATCTTCAACCCACTTAGTGAAATATTTGGTAGTGGTAAGGATGTGTTTATGGCCATTAGATGAGGTAGGGTTAATCTTCCCAATAATATCAAGTCCCCACATTGAAAATGACCATGGTGTAAGCATTAGTTTGAGTGTTCTATTTGGATCATGAATCAAATTGGCATGCCTTTAACATTTATCACACCTTTTAACATAAGCAACTACATTTGCTTTTATGGATAACCAATAGTATCCACTACATAGGATTTTTTTAACAAGGATAACCCTGCTACTGTGGGATCCACAGAAATTTTCATGAACTTCCCTCAATGCTAATGTGGCTTCTATCCAATTCAAAAAATGAATCAAAGTTCCATCAAAGATTCAATGGTAAAAGGTTGGGCCAAGTAGGGTATAGTGAGAGGCTTGGTGGGTAAAGGATTTTTGTTGTTTACATGATAGGTCTAGTGGAAGGATGTGATCATGAAGGTAGTTGTATAGGTCTGAGTACCAAATAGAACTGGGACCAATAATATCATAGATCATTACAATGGTTTAAGGTTCATGATCAGGTGATAAAAGATGTTCAATGGGGAACTAATAGTCTTTTTTCTTGTCTATGTTGTGGATCAAAGAACCAATGGTAGCCATGGCATTTGCTATCTTGTTACTAGCTTGAGATATGTGTTCAAATTATATTTGAGAAATATAATATTTGAGAATGTCTACCATGGCCTTGTATGGTACCAGCTTATCATCTTTGGTCTAAAAGTGGTATGTAACCTAATTGATGATTAACTGAGAATCACCATAAACCATAAGATGTTGAATGTTCTATTATACTAATTACTGAAGCCCTAAAATGAGTGATTCATATTCAACCATGTTATTAGTACAAGGGAAACTGATACAGAATGATTTGGTAATGAGATCCCCTTGTGGTGTAATAAATAATAGATGGCCTTTGATCCATGATATGTGAATGACCCATCAGAATTTAGCTTCTATTATTGTTTTTTGAGAAGTGTTCCTATGATGGTCACGATGAAATCATTTGAGAATACAAAGGTGAGTAGTTTAGTATCTGAAAGGGGAACTTTAACAAGCTAGTCTAAAAGTAATTGTCCTTTTATGTCCTTTTGATTGACATAATTGATATTTAACTCACTCAAAAGATTGACCATTTAAACATGTGGCTATATAAATTTATCTTTGATATTAGATACTTGAGTATATCTACTTTGGCAATGATGATGGTCTTATAGTTAAGCATGTAATGACATAACTTCTGGGCTACAAAGACTATAGCTAAACAAGATTATTTTATTGGCATATAGTTATACTCATACATGACTGATATATGGATTAGATAGTACACATCATGTTCTTTTCCATTCTCATCATGCTAAGATAAAAGTGACCCCATGACTTGGTCATTGGCATATAGGTACAATAGAAATGGCCTCCCTATCATTGGTGGTAACATAACAGGTGGATTGGCAAGATATTCCTTTAGGCATGAAAAGGATTTATGACATTCTTCATCTAAAATTAATGTAACACCTTTCTTCAACAAGTGAGTGAAAGGATGGCATTTATCAACCAACTAGGAAATGAAACATCTAATAGACTGAATTTTGCCCTACAAAATGTAAAGTTGATTCAAAGTGGAAGGTGGTGGAATATTGGTAATGGATTGAACCTTGGAAAGATAAATTTCAATGCCTTAGAGAGAGACAATAAATCCTAATAATTTTCTGGAAGTGACACCAAAGATGCACTTCTTGGGATTGAATCAAACCTTGTACTCATAAAGCATATCCTTTGTAGCATAGTTGGATGATCTGCATGGGTCTTTGATTTACCTAATATGTCATCGATATAATCTTCAAAAATATCATACATCATGTCATGAAATATAATGTTCATAGTTATCTAATATGTGGCCCCAACATTCTTGAGGTCGAATGGCATAACTTGATATAAAAATGTTCCCTAAGGAGTGGTGAACACTATCTTGTGTTGGTCTTCTAGCACAATCCTAATCGAATTATATCCTAAAAATCCATCCATGAGGGATAAAATTTAGCACCCAGTTGTGGAATCAATTATCATGTTGATATTTGATAGAGGAAAGTCATAATTGGGGCATGCCTTATTGATGTCTCTCAAATCAGTGTAAATTTTGATCCCTTCTAGTTTTTGACTGACAGGCACAATGTTTGATATCTACTCTAAATTTTTGATTGGTCAGATTCATCTTGATTCTTCTTCACAGATTTGGCATTAGGATGAAAAATAAGGTGGTGTACATCTGAGATGGGGTCCAAACCTGACATGTATAAATAGGCCCATGCAAAAATGTCAAAAAACTCCTTCAAAAGGGTTGTAAAAGCTTCATGTTCTCCTTAATGAGGGATGTACCTAATTTGACCCACTTCGAGTCATCTAGAGTCTCAGTGTTGACTTCAATAGTATCCTATATGAGGAGAGTTGAACTATCTTCTAGAATAGTTGGCAAGGATGTGAATTGGCCTGCAATGGTAAAGTCTGCTATTCAGACTAATTCTTTAAGATCTCCCAAATAAGATGAATCAGATTCACCTAATGGTAATAGTGGCCATGTAACAAATGTTGTAGGACATTCTTGGACTATTTAATCAAAGGCATGTTATTCCTATATGTGGAACTCAGACCAAAAATCAAGTTTGTTGTTGGTGGTCTCCTGAGCTTTATTCAAGGAAATGTGAACACCCCCATCTAGTGGTGCCTAAAACATGTTTTCACCAAAAGATTGGCCTTTCTCTTTACTTTTACCTTGGTCCAAAAGTGCCTCAAAGAGGTTTTCACTTTGGGACCTCAATTTTTTATTATTTTATTTTTGTCTAAAGGTGTTCGGTTTCTCTCCAAAATAGGTTGCAAGATCTAGTTTGATAGAAAACCCTTGTGGTTTCCCAACAAAACATTATCTCTTAGGCCTAAAAAATCTCAAAAGGCCTCATCATTCTCAAATTCATCTATAGGAACTATAGATTTTTTTGGTCCCAGTCTATAAGTTGAGGATGATAAAGGGGAAAAGGGGAGTGTCAGATTACTAGGGTAATGGTGTAAATGATATGTGGGTAAAACATGTTAATACTAGCAAGGCCCTCCTAAATGCCATAATCAAACTTTGCTTTGCTGTCAGCAACATCATCACTAGTCATTAGCATTGGGAAATGAATAATATACATGGGGTCACCTCTAGGCATTTTAAATATGATACCATAGTTTCCTTTATATCTGGTCATAAAAATGGGCTCAAGACTACCTTGTTGATTTTCCCCTAGGCCTCCACCTTTGTAGGCTTGATTATCCATGATCTTGTTAGGGATGGGATATTTGGTATTATGGTATAAATCAGCCAATTTATCATTATACACATATGATTCATCATTGGAAAGTGGTTCCTCTTCTTGGTAAGTGGTAGGTGTGAAGATAAGAGGTGGTGGGTTATGAAGCTTGCCTTTTCCCTTTCATTATCATTCCATGCAAGTTGGTTTATCTTTTAGTCTTCTATAGGACTTGGGGTTTTATGTCAACTTGGAAATATGGAATGTTTCATGGGCCAAATACTCTCTTAGACCATTGTCTAAAATGGTAAAATGATTAGACATTTAGAGAGGAGGTAAATGTGACAACAAGGCAAGGCTTTCAGGGTCTATACAATTAGACTCTAGTAACTTGACAAGTTTCTCTTTGTCATTGTCCTTCTTAGGTACTGGGTTTAGGCCAAAATGGTAGTTTAACTTTAATATTTAACCTCCAAATGCTTTCTATCTTCATATAACTGTAAATCTCCATGGATATTTACCTCCATCCCTAAGTGAGGGAACTTGATACACTAGTGTAATGTTGAATGGATTACATGAATTTCATATATCCATGGTCTACCCAAAAGCAATTTATATGATAGGTCTAGATCCAACACATGACAAAGTGTATCATGGGTTAAAGGCCCAACAATCACTGACAAGCTTATGGTTCATTATGATTCCCATTCTTCATTATCATAGGCTTTGATAGTAATTATTTCTAGTTGTAGGTTAGCTGCTATATATCCTAGATGTTTGATTAGCTTTAGATACACAATATTCAGGCCTGATCCATTATCTATGAGGACACTTTTAACTTTGTGCCACATGATGACAACTTCAATGCATAATAGGTTATTATGGAGAGGGCCAAGGGACAACATATCACTTTCGTCAAAGGTCAACTATTGGCCTAGGGCTAATGTCCAACCAAAGCTTATAATTTGTCTGGGGTTATGTCATTTGGAACTTAGGATTGGAGTAGGAGTTCTATAAGGATGTTCTTTTGGATGGTAGACGTATGAAACAAATCTAAAATGGATATTTGTGTAGGTGTATTTTGTATTTATTCCACAATGTCATATGTCTTTTCTTTATAAGTGGTAATTGTCTTGTTCTTATCTAACATAGTGGGTTAGATAAGGGATTTTTAAATCTTTAAACCTTTCTCAATGATATCATTGAATGTGCTTGATAGGACCTAGGCTCACAAAGCTCTGACACCAATTGTCAGGATTAAGAGCACATTTGATTACCTTTGTATAAGCAACTAAACACGGAATTTAACTAGAATAATAAGTAACTAGAAATCAGAAATAACACAGAATATGAGAGACAATACACAATTGTATTCAACTCATCTAGAAGGAAATACAATAAAGAGATCACACTCTTCCCACACCTCTTGGGCATACCAGTAATCTTCCCTCAAGAGTTCTCTCTCTCAATTACAAACACAATCAACTCAATAACCGAGTTGGTGTTTCAACCAGTCAGTAACAATACTGCCAGTACCACTGAGTATACACACATACTCCAAGTCCGAGTACACCACATACTCCAAGTAGATCTCACTGATCTTGCAACAACCTGCAAATCAAATGATCTTACTTACCATGTAGATCTACCCTGATCTTGCACACCTGTAGATCAACTTGGTCTTGCACACCTACTGACCTAGATCTTACACTTGGGAAGAACCCTTGTCCTGCCTTTCCAAGTCCTTATGATTCTCCCTTAGATAGAACCCTTCTAATTCTACAAATTAAAATATAGCCCCATGAGTCTATTATATAGATCCCATACAAACAATAATTAGACTTCCTAATTACAATAATTAGAAACGCAGCTCCAAGACTAAAATTAGTCTTTACATGCAAACAACTAGTTTGTTAAACAAACTGTTTGTGTAACTAACAGTTCTGGAATGCACAAGTGACCGACATCAGTCCCTGTCTGTCTGGAGATGATCGACATCAATCAATCCATGACCGATGTCAGTAGCTTCCTATCCACCTCTGACTGACATCAGTTGGCCTGACCGACGTCGATTACTGTGACACTCAGCAACCTCCTCCATGTTTGCATCAGTGAAGCTTTTAGCTCCACAACCTAACAATCTCCCACTTGGAGATAAATAGCTACACCTGTACCTATACCTATACATCATCTAAATTATTTCCTGGCTTGTATCCCTCTTCAATTTCAATCTTGAAGACCAACCACCACACATCTTGTGGTGTTACGCCTGTCATCTAAGTCCCTTGTCACATCCAAATTTACATACCCATGTAGAGAAGTCCCTGACCCTGCATCGCATATATACCTATTGGTGGTCCCTCTCAGACACCAGAGAATCCACTGAACTACTTTCTAGTGCTTCTTTCCTAGATTGGCCACAAACTCGCTAACAACACCCACTGCTTAGGCAACATCAGGTCTAGTACATACCATGCACTTAACCTCATCATGTGAATTGGGACACTATTCTATGAACTATCCATCCATAGGTGTGCTAATTGGTTTTACAACCTGCATAACGAACCTCGCCACTACCTTATTCACACAATCATCCTGAGACAACATCAACCTGTGATCTTCCCTATCTCTAGGAATACTCATGCCAAAGAATTTTGTTGCTCCCAAATTCTTCATGACATACCTCTGAACTAATTTTACCTTTAGCTCAACAACTCCTTGCATGTGTGACCCTGCAACAAACATACACACTACATACAATAACAGGATAATGTAGCTAATATTATCCAGCCTAATAAAGGAAACACAATGGTCACATTGACATTGACTAAAGCCATGCTTTGTCATACACCTATCAAACCTCCATTGTCCTGCAGCCTGCTCAAGACCATATACCCTGGCCTTCCATCTCACGTGTCCATTCTCTCTCTTTTTTAACCTGGGAATCTATTCATCTTTTAGTGCTTTCTTTCTAGATGACAACTCTACCAAATATCCCATTTGGTTCTCATCCAAGGAATCAAGTCCCTCATTCATGCCATGCTCACATTGTTTCCTAGATTCTACTTGCTCTGCTTCTTTAAAACTTCTTGGTTCTTGACCATCAGTGAGCAACAAGTAGTCTAAAGAAGGAGAATAATGAATTTGAGGCTTACTTATCCTTTTAGTCCTCCATATGGGAATTTGAGACTCCTTGACAGCTTGTTGTCTGCCCAAAATCCATTTTCTGGTCAACCCTAGTCTGCACCCGACCGATGTCGATTCCACCTGATCGTCGACACCAGTTACCTGACCGACATCAGTGTCCACCTGGTCACTAACATTAGTTCCCTGACCAACGTCAATCACCACCTACCTGACACCATCGAGTCTAGTCTGCACATGACTGACGTTAGTACCTGCCTATTTGATGTTGATTCCACTTGACCAATGTCGGTAACTGTGTTTTCTTGTGAGTGATGACTTTTTACCCATGAGCTTACCTTGGATCATAACCATATCCAAACTACCCTACTCAATTTTATTCAGCCTCCCTAGCTGATCACTATCCATCATCTCCTCCATGAACACCAAGGCTTTCCAGTTCTTAATTTTGTCAAAGACATCAGACTTCCTCTTAAGAACATGCATCCCCTTCTTACTCATGTGACCAAGCCTACAAAGCCACATCTTTGTAACAAAAGGAGAATCAACAATACAAGTAGATAGATAGATAATACCTACTTTCTTACCACATGCTAATTCAAGTGCATCCGTTGTGAGAGTTACTGTGCACCTCTCATCACCCAACTTTCCTATAGAAATTAGACTCCTCTTCAGGACTGGGACCTCCATGACATCCTTCAACACCCATGTGTTGGCCGTCTACAATTTCAGCTGCACTTCCCCTTTGTCAACAATTTGACAAGGCTCACCAACCCCTAAATAAATCTTTCCAAAGTCTCCATGGACATAATCATGGAAAAATACTCTATTTGGGGCTGCATGGAAAGAGGCAACAAAATCTATAATCTAAGATTCTACTTTATCCAAGGAACATACAAGAGCATCCTGTGCAACAATATCTATAACATCTGCTTCTTCATTTCCTTCATGCTGATCTTCAACCAACCTGCAATTTTTCTTTATGTGCCCTGCCTTTCCACAATTCCAATAGATTATACTGCCATACCTGGATCTGGATCTCCTACCTATCTTTGACCTTGATTTCCCCTGCTTGACTTTCTCTATTTGCTTTCCCCTACTTTCAACACTTAAATCATTCCTTGATGATTCCCCTGTGCTTTTCTTGTGAATTTATTCATTCAAGATTACACTAACAACATCATCAACTTTCAAGATTTTTGAAGCAGATGCAGTATTACTAACTACCATTACTAAACTATCCCAACTTTCAAGTAATGAGCATAAGATTAAGAGAGCCTTAATTTCATCATCAAAAGCGATATTGACTGAAACTAACTAATTTACTAATCCATGGAAATCACTAAGATGACTGTGTACCAATCCACCATCCAACATTTGAAAATTAAATAATTGTTTCATAAGAAATACCTTATTTGAAGCTAAGGGTTTTTCATATAAATTTGCCAAAGATTCCATCAACTCTACCGTTGTCTTAGCCTTTGATAATTTGGAAATCACAGACGATGCCAGGCTCAACCTTATAGATCCCAGAGCCTTCTGATCAAGAACCTTCCATTCTTCATCTTTCATATCAGTGGGCTTGCTTGCAACCCCACCCAATGGTAAGTATAGATCTTTCTGATACAAAAAATCTTCTATCTGCATCCTCCATAATTGATAATTCTTGCCATTAAATTTCTCCATTCTTAGCTTACTTTCTTCTGCCATTGCTTTACTCCCACTCAATCAGAAACCCCTGAGAGTGACCTATAATCAAACACAAACCTGCTCCAAACTAGGCTCTGATGAACTTGAAACCCTACTCTGACAACACTTGATAGGACCTAGGCTCACAAAGCTCTGACACCAATTATCAGGATTAAGAGCACAATTGATTACCTTTGTATAAGCAACTAAACATAGAATTTAACCAGAATAATAAGTAACTAGAAATCAGAAATAACATAGAATATGAGAGACAATACACAATTATATTCAACTCATCTAGAAGGAAATATAATAAAGAGATCACACTCTTCCCACACCTCTTGGGCATACCAGTAATCTTCCCTCAAGAGTTCTCTCTCTCAATTACAAACACAATCAACTCAATAACCGAGTTGGTGTTTCAACCAGTCAGTAACAATAATGCCAGTACCACTGAGTATACACACATACTCCAAGTCTGAGTACACCACGTACTCTAAGTAGATCTCATTGATCTTGCAATAACCTATAAATCAAATGATCTTACTTAGCATGTAGATCTACCCTGATCTTGCACACCTGCAGATCAACCTAGTCTTGCACACCTGCCAGCCTAGATCTTACACTCGGGAAGAACCCTTGTCCTTGCCTTTCCAAGTCCTTATGATTCTCCCTTGGATAGAACCCTTCTGATTCTACAAATTACAATATAGCCCCATGAGTCTATTATATATATCCCATACAAACAATAATTAGACTTCCTAATTACAATAATTAGAAACACATCTCCAAGACTAAAAATAGTCTTTACATGCAAACAATTGGTTCGTTAAACAAATTATTCATGTAACTAACAGTTCTGGAATGCATAGGCAACCGACATCGATCCCTGTCTATCTAGAGATGACCAACGTCGATTGATCCATGACTGATGTCAGTAGTTTCCTATCCACCTCTGACCAATGTCGGTTGGCCTGACCGATGTCGGTTACTGTGACACTCAACAACCTCCTCCATGTTTGCATCAGTGAAGCTTTTAGCTCCACAACCTAATAGTGCACACACTAAATCTCTAGATGATAAGATATTTCACTATGTAAGTTTTCAGTAAATAAAGTGACCAATTGTTTATCTAGTAAGTTATGAGTGAAGCAACTAACAAGCACTCCCCATATTTGTAAGTAGCTTGTTAAACTCTCACCAACTTTATGCTTGGCCTGAGTCAAATCTACTAATGAAATCTCATGTTCGATATTGTAAGAGAAATTTTGAAAAAAATTATCTGAGAGATCATTCAAATTAGATACTGATTTTTTTGGCAACTTGAGAAACCACTCCAAAGCCTATCCATCTAGACTTCAAGGAAAAAAATGAGTAGGTAAATATCACTATAGGCCACTGGTTGGAAAACAAAAAATAACTCTGTTAGATATGCCTTAGGGTCTCCTTTACCCTTGTACTTGTCAAATTTTAGTGGTTCATAACCTAGATGAAAAGGTATCTAAAGATACTCCTTCTTAAACAGGTATGAACACACGTCTTCTAGTTTGAATTTCTTAGTATTCTTCCCTATTTGAATGGTGGTAATTGTATTCTTCATTTATTGTAATTCTCAGGCCAAGAAACTTGATGGTATATTTGGTTTTGGTTGTGGTTGGGAGGTCAAATGTGGATTACTTATACTGGGGTATAATGGAGGTATGGAGTGTTAGGGAATGTTGGTTTGATGGGTGAATTGACTAGGAATATGCCTCCACAGATTGGGATGCAACTATTAATATTGCATGCATTATTGGTAAGTATTCTAGTTTGAATTTAGTATGTGGCCTCGGGTCTGAAGGAATTGGGGTTGTAATGTAAGTACATGGCTTTGTGAAACATATTTTTCCTACTGAGGTTGATTAGGGAATTGTTGCTAACTAGTCAAACCTAACTGCATAAGGGGAACTTATTGTTAACAAAGGCCATGTCTTTGGATTTGTGGCACTTGCTGAGTAAAAGGCAATGGTTGCCTAATAGGTACTTGTTATAAATTGGTTCCTTATTGTTATACAAACACTTATTGTGAACTAGATGCTTTTTGGGTGTTTTGTATTTGTATTTTACCAATAGAAATATGTTGTTTATTAGATAATGTTTGCAATTATAGAGGCACATTGGTATGCAAGTATTGAGGTACATTTGTCACTACCTATTGAGGTGGAGAATTTGTTGCCCCTAGTTAAGGTAGCATGATTTTATGCCTTTGTTGTGGTGGTAAATTGGAATATGCCTATTGTTTTGGAATTTTAGTCATCACCTATTGAGGTGGGATAATATTCATCACTTTTTGTTGAGGCAAAATATTGGTTGATGCTTGATTAGTTACCCCCTGTTCTTGTGTGCTTGATGAAGCAACTAGTCAAGGATTAAAAGTAACCTATTGTGGTTTGAAAGTATGAATTCTTATCCCTAGATATTGTGAAATACTTGTGGTATTATCTAAATTCACTTGTTATTGAGGGTTATTTTTTGGTGCATTTATCTCACCTTGGCTTGAATCAAAAGACACGTATTATCCATTGTATTTTACAAATTGTCTTGAGTGGAGGCCATTGTTACTTATTCAATGAAAGGGCCACTAAACATGTCATCTACCAAAGTAATTTGGGAAATTTTTCTATACCTAGATTAACTTAACCTATCCAATCAACTAGTACTCTTGTTGAAGGAGTTAGCTCTGTGAATGGAGCATTTGATATGGCTTTGGCATTGAAATTTCATGTTAGGTTAAGGCAAGTCTGATATTCTTGTTGCATTTGTTTGAATTAGTCTTCCATGGATCCTTTTCCTCTTGCAAGCATATTTGGGTTTTGGTTTTCCATTGGTACAAGTTCTTGAGGGTGACTAGTAGAGGCATGTTCAATTATTTGGGTGTAAGGTACATTTCTCAGCACTCTGACTAGACTAGGTAGGTTTTCATTGGGGGGTCCACTGGAAACTTGGCACCTACCTCTATGGCTCTGAATAAAACCTCATCCTTGCTTTCAATCAAGTGATGATCAAACAAGTATTGGTCATATGTCGATGGAATGATAACATAGTATGGTTGTTGAATTTGTTCTACAATTGATAGTACACTAGCGAGATATTAGGTTATTTATTCTTGTTCTTATCCTGAATAAGAAGGTGTGTTAACCAGGTAGTTTGTTAACAAATCTTGACTTTTTTGCACATATTGATTAGTGTAAGGAAGATAGGGATATATCTCACAAACTACATCATTGTTATATGGGTCTTGAACAAATTTATCATTTATGACCACATTATAATAATTTGGATTGTACATGGTTCTATTATGAGTGTAATGAGGCATATCCAAATTAATAACTAACATCTCATGAATAAAAGGTCTAGATCTCTCAAAAAATCTTAAAACATGATCTAAATGGAAAATGGTCCAAACAAGGTACTTGGTCTAAAAGGTAAACTTGATCTAAACTTGGCTTAGGGATGGAGTTGGTCTCCAAAATTGTCAATGATAAACTTGGTCTAAAATGTCTTCAAAGTATAATGTTTTTCATAAATGGTCAATTTCAAAATACAAATATGAATGCCAATCTTGGTAAAAAGTGTCAAATAACTCTAATCTAGGTATAAAAATAGAAAATGTTTTTATGTCATTGGGAAAAAGGCACAAAGATAGGATCAAAATGGCATGAAATAAATATTTGAAATAAAGGCAAATTGCTAGGTCTTTGGGAACAAGGAACAAAGTTATACTTTGGAACAAATGACGTCTGAAAAATTAAAAGGTAAATGCTAGGTCTTTGGGAAAAAGACACAAATATAGACTTGAAATAAACATGGTCAAGGTAAAATTACAAGGTAAAATTACAAGGTAATTTAATCTAACAGTTGAAACACTTAGACTCAAATGAAGCATACAAATTTAAACACAAACTTAACCATTGATAGAAAACATTGGACCTTAGGCATATGCCTAAAACTAATTTGGAAATTCAATCCCAAGTAACTAAAAATAATAATGAGTAGTAAAAAATACAAGCCCAAGTGATGAGCATTACTCAAATGTAAACTAACCATGTTTAAGGTCACACTTAGAGAGAGAGTTTTTACCTTAGTTCTAAGAAACAAAAAAAATGCAAGGCACACACAAAAAAAATCACTTATGAAATATAGGCACAAAATATCTTCAAAGCAAGAAAGGAATTAGTCCAAGTTGCATAATCCAAAAGTTAGAGGTAAACATTTAAGCCAAAATTAAGTAAGGCATAGGCATAAACCTGTTGGTGTAGGATATTAATTATACTATTTATTTATTAAAATGTATAATTCCTACACTTGTAGCTTCAGCTTACTTAGGTGTGATAAGAGGTTAAGTGGGTGAGAGGGTGAGTTCCATCTAGAGTTTTATTGAGTACCACTATGAATTCTCCTATGAGTTCCATAGTGAGTTACAATCAGTTTCACCATGAGTTTTCTAGTGAGTTAACTACCCCTACTGCTTCTTTATATTCCTCTTCACCATGCTATTATAATTAATCAAATTAGTTTAGATCAGTTAATTGGTAATCAAGGAATTTAATATATAAGGCAATTCTTGCACATCTTCTTGCATGTTTCTAAATACATGCAAGGTCATCATTGATTTGCATAATACTTTGTGTGCTCACTCTACTAGAAGATCACTTATTGGCCTATTCTGACATGGTATCATAGCTTTAGGTTCTAGTAATGAGCATCAACTTATTTTTGATTTCTAATTTGTATTCTCTTCAATTTATTAAAGAGGAATTTGCATATTACTAGCAATAGAATTTGCATGTATTTTTTTTGGGTGTATTAGCATATATATTTGTTACATGTCTATCTGACGCATCAAATCAATTCCAATATATGTAAATTTGGTTTGAGTCAATTGACTACAAGAGTGGTAGCTTTTGTTTATGTTAGGCAAGCACATTCTCATAATCTACCCACTTCAAGATCTTGGAAGACTTGGTTTCATACAGAGGCAAGAAATTAGTGGTGGATTTGTGTATCTTTCCAGATTTCCACATAAAAAGATTAGTCCTGTGCTAGATCAACCTAGCTCAAGACACTAGAAAGATTATGATTTTTAGTTTATGATTACAGGGGAAAAGATATAAACTCCGAACCACAAATCTTACATTTTCAATTGGGACCTATTCTATACCTGTGCTTAGATCTATTTGGCATCCTCCAATCCACCATAGATCCATGCTTCCCATGCCACTACTCTACCTCTATTTGGAAATCATAGCTTCGCATTTGGCTTACCCTTTGGTGCCATCTTCAACCTACAACCATGCCTCCCACAACCACATACTCTACATGGTCACTCCAAATTAGTTTGATGGCTCCTTGTTGACCCTAAGACTCCTTGACCTCATTTATACATTGCATTTTTGTTTATATGTGAGAGAAGATTGGGTTTAACATTAGAAATTGGCATGCCTTCCAAATCCCTAAACCCCTCTTTGGTATCATGAATATTTCTAGTTTGATCTCCTTAGATGGCCTCAAAGGGTGTTTAACATGAGACTATGAGTGAGTTAGACTTATTGATGCAAATAAGAGAAGAGCAGAGAGCAGAAGTTAAAGATCATGCATGCATGCTTTTAGAGACACCTCTTTATCTCCCTTGCTAAAAGACAAAATCATTAAAAACATTGCCTTTAATATTTTTAGAAATATGCTATTTTAACCACTTTTAAATTTTTAATTTTTGGAAATATAAAAAATTATAACTTATTTTTTTTAATTCAAAATAGTTTTATTTTTTAACAATTAAAACACTTTCTATAAGTGTTTCCTAGAGAAATGCATGTCAAAGTGTATGGGCAAAGATATTTTTTATTTTGTTGTTTTGAGGAGGTTAGGCTATCTATTCTAATTCTAATGAGTGGTTGAAAGGCCCACTTATAATTTATTTGGATCAAGCATTTTAAACTTTAAGTGTAATTTAATTAAATAGACCATTAATGAGGGAAAAAGCAATTTGCTATAACTTTTGATTGGTAACTCGGAATTGAGTGCCACTTTTTTCAAAAGTGCATGTTTTTCCATCCTCTTTCCATTGGTATATTTTTTTTGAAATGCACTCAAGTTATAAGGTTTCATATTCAGGGTGGGTTATGGGATCTACTACTTTCTATAGCGTACATTGTGTACTAATTACTCTCATCTATATGGACTCATTTTCAGCCTAGTCTGGAGTCCATCTATAAAGTGTGCACCATTATTTTCTCTTAATCTAGCAAAAATTAATCATTTGGATGCATTATTGGATGTGTCTGATGTCCCTTTCTTGAGTGTGCTTTAGGGGTTCATTGTAGAGTATTTCATGCATTTATGCACTTTCCTGGTGTCTTCTCTCGATCATGTTAAACCTATTTGAGACTCTAGATGAGGAGAGTTTTTTCATCTCTAGAGATCCTTCTTGGAAAGGACAATTATGCTTCTTGGCATTCTTATATGGAACATTTACTCACACACAAGAATCATATTCCATTCCTATATGGATAAATTATTGAACCCACTATTCCTAGTTTATTTGATAAGTGGGTTAATACTTGTGGCAAAAAAAATTATACTCTTTTACTACATGTGTCCATGGATCTTCATTGCCATGTAGAACATACAGAGAGTCCATACATTGTTTGGAACATACTACATAATCTTTTTGGTGATCTTACTAAGATTTATGTCACAACTCCTCCTCCACTTCCTATTGTCTCTTCTAAGACTATTGCACTCTCACATCATGATTTTATTTCTTGTGATGATACATCCATGGTAGATAGTGCTCTTCCTTTTATCGATCCCCCACTATAGAATGAGATTCTACTAGACCTTAGTTGTCATATTACAGATTCTACTTCCATTCTTGTACATATTGTTTTTCTTTTAGAGCCTTCATAGACTTGCATTTCTGAGGACTTTACTAATTTTAGTATGAGTATACCTATTGTGAGCATCGATGACTCATCTATTCCTATGGACATTCTTTCTTCAGTTGGTGAGTCATGATCCACTGATCACATGGACATTCCTTTAGTAAATGTTCCATGTCTATCTTATTCTCTAGCTATTCTCTCTCCTTCAGTGTATGATTTTTCATTGTCATTTTCTACAATTACTCTTGTGATACTTGATTAGACTTTGGCACATTCAAGCATTATCATGGAGACATTTGATCACTTTTCATATATTTACATCTTGATTCCTACACACATTTCACTTGAGTGGGAATTTAATAGATTGATAGCTCATGGTTTACTTCTTCTAAAAATAAGATAAAACATTTGTTGCAGAGGGACCTACTACAACATTCACCATGTGACATTTTGTGTATACATTCTCTCTTTTCTTTATGGAGGCATACATCCTTCATATTTTGTAGTACATTGGGATCATCACTGTGTACTTGGGTACCTCATCAAGCCTCATTGTTGAGACCCAATTTTACAACCTACCTAAGCTACACTTAGTGGGGGGTGTTGGAGTGGACTTTCTAGTCCTTATTTATTTTCTTTGTCTCTCTTCTAAGGGGAAAGATTTTTCTCACTAGGTTTTCTCCTTTTACTTCACTTTTGAGAGTAGCATTGTACATAGGTACCTCATTAGGATTTGTTGCCAAGACACATCTTTTGTTTTCTACCCACCTAAGTTACACTTAAGGGTGGGTGTTGGTGAAAAATATTAATTATTCTATTTGTAGACACTAAATCTGATCACCAATGACCTCCAACCAGGCTTTTGACCAGTTTCCACCTAAAGTGCATAGTTTGGCCTAAAAACACTAAAACATGCTAAATGAATTAAAATTGATATATTCAAGTGCCAATTTTGGCTAGGGTATCCCTAAATGGGACAATGCAATTTATGGGCTAGCTAAATTTCATCAGATCATTCTGAGTCAAAATGCTAATTTTGCATGTAGGTGCTCTGGATTGCTCTTTTCTATCAAATCTCTTGCACAAGACACATGCATTTGTTATTTTGTGTTGACAACATCCTAAATGGGATAATGGATCTGAAACATCTAACATTGAATTCCAATTCTAATTGAGTTGAATTTTGGACCAATAACAAGGCATTATGATCAATTTGAGTAATTTGTGCATAAAGTGCTTAATCATGCTTAGAGCTAATTAATCCAAATCAAGGCCTAATTAAGAATTCCATGGAAACTTGTTAAATGCTTATTTTTTGAAATGAATATTGAATATTTATATCATTAGGTGACCTCATTTTTTGGGAAGACATCCCTAGGTCATAAATGCCATAAATATCAAGATTCATGCCTCCCATGCCTCATCAAAGCCCTTTATGCCTCTTAATTGCTCCTTTATCCCAAATATTGATGATATTATTTATTAATTTTAATTTCATAATTAGATTAATCCTTATCCACACACCTCAATCCTGAGATGGATGGTTCAGGTTGATTCTAGCCATTTTCCAAAATCTATAAATAGAGAGGCCATGAACATCATTTCTAAGCTATTTTGGTGCAAAGTTATAATGCATAAATGATTCCAAAATATATTACAATTAGTTGTACCATGCCAAATTGATTCCAATCCAAGCCAAACCAAAGACAAAGGTGCTAAGAGGAGCTAGAGGATAGTCAAGA
Source organism: Torreya grandis (assembly GCA_037957365.1). NCBI lineage: Eukaryota > Viridiplantae > Streptophyta > Pinopsida > Cupressales > Taxaceae > Torreya > Torreya grandis. The sequence continues at coordinate 2,951,087 of JARHVA010000053.1, read as the reverse complement.
TCCATTGCAACAAACTTCATGAGCACAAACTGAGCAAGCCACTACTACAAAAGTATTTGGAGCATCCAAGGAAGGTGAAGGATTCTTATTTTTCTTTACTTTTTAGTTGTGTTTGTCTTTTTTTTTGTTATTAAGCTCACCCTAGTAACTAGGCATGAAGGTGTTAGTTTAGTGTGTTTTTGATTTGATTTCATTCACTAACACAATACTAATCTCCTCTTCTTAGTCAAATTCCCAGTTCACATAATGGCATGTGAAGTGGGACCAAATGCATCCCACACATGAAGAAAATCATTATGTAACATTAAAATCTTCATTTGGATCATTAACACTTTAACAATTTGATTTTATAACTTTGTTTTGTCATTTTTATTTGTCACGGGTTTACACAGTAACCGTCATCAGTTGAGTAAACTACCAATGAAATGTTGTCGGTTAAGTATAACCACCATCAATTATTTTAGTAAAACCAACATCAGTCTACATAACCATCATAAATTAGTAAAATTGTCATCACCAATTAGTATAACTGTTGATGGTCACTGTGTTTTTATAAAACAAACTCGAGAGCTCATTTTTCTAAGTTGGTTGTTTCATCTTCAAAAGTGCTTCTAAGCTAAACATCTTTCTAACATTTTTTTGCAAGTTTTACTTGAAAAATCATCAAATCATGCTTAAATATATCCTTTTATACTTCTTTTAGGGTGTTTTAAAATGAATCAAACTTTTCATTTTGGGTGCTTAAAAGAAAACCATTTAGGGTGCTATTGCTTAAATCTTGTAGTTAGATTTCAAAGTTACAAATTAAGATGAAGGGGTCAAATGAACACCACCAAATATTTTATTTAGGCTTAAAATTGAATGCATTTATCAATTTATTTAAAAAAAATTAGCACTTTGTTTTCACAAAATATAAGGATTTTGCGTGTATGCTCTTCCATTTGTCCCCTTTAGGGAACCCTTGGAATAAAAAGCACTTTCCTTATTTGCAAATTGCCTAGTCAAAAGCATAGAAAGAATGTCGTCTAAAGCACTCCCCAAAAACTCACAAAATTATGGGATGACCTTGATAATGACCCTAGAGTCTTTCTATTTTATGCTTTCTTTTATTTCATGTAAACTTGGCTTACGAGGGGGACATCATTACCTCCCATGAGTTCTTTAGGGAATCTTTGACTCAAGGTTTCATCTCTTGATATTGACTTAACTTACTCCTGAGTTGCACATGGGATGTATCTACATTTGGACATCATACTACACTGAGTGAATAGTAGGATGTAGTGGTTATAAAAAGGACTAGACCTTTTTACAACTAGCCAATGCTGCAATCACTTAATTTTTGTGCTTTTTTTTACATCATTTGACGTGAAAGTCATTGTGTAAATGATTCCCCTAGAAATGTTCTAAAGGTGCTAGTTTAGTCAACCCCACATTGTCATACCCTTGCTAGGATTTAGATGATTATACTTAGTGTATTTGGTCATTTTTACTTGGTATGCTTTGAGACTAAAACTTGTTTGCTTGTTCATAAGCCATGTCAAAACAATGCATTTGAATTGAGGAGGGTAGTGTTATGCTGCCCAAATTATGCCAAAACATTTTGATCCTTTTGAGTCTTTTGAAACATAACATTGACCATGTCATTCAAGTATGCTTACATCATTAGGCTGCTCAATTTATTTCAAGACTAGTTTAACTTGTATTAGAAACCATTATTTCAAACCATTTTATGTATACCATTTAGACCTTTATCTTGTGTTATCATGTTGTCCAATCTTGTCTAGCTTGTTTGGTCAAATCCTAGTTTTCACCATTGAGTTTTCAATTAGCCTTGTCAAGTTTGGATTCAAACATTGATTGATTTATATGTAGGCCTTAATTCATGGGGTTGATACACAAATCTTTCTCTTTTGGGTAGCATAACTTTGGTTAATTGATTACGTAAATTTGAAAACTATTGATGGTTTATTTGTTCAGTACCTATCCTTATCATTGTTTATGCCTTTATTTGAGAAAGCATAGTCTTTCTTCAAAGAGATTTTTGTCTTATACCTTAGACCACCAACTGATCATGTTTATGTTTGATTATGTGTGGCAAGTTTATGTCAAAGATGTTTCCAAACTTGTTAGATTAAAACCAAATCACATCAACCTTTGTTTCAAGTTTAGATTTTGACACAATTTGGCCAAAAATCTTAACATATCCCTATTTTTTTGAGCCTAGATTTTGACTCCGTGTTTGGACAAAAGACTAACAACTCAACTTTTTCCTTTCCTAGTTTAGACCTTGTTTGGAACACTTTGACCTAGACCTTTGACATGTCAGTTTTTATTTAGATGCTTCATCATTTGTGCGTATGATATTTGACATTAGACATTTGATGTTAAACTATTTTATGCCAAGTCTTATCACGAACCATTTTGGAGATACAACTCCATTTTTAGTTCATGTTGAAGATACAACTTCACTTTCAACCAAGTTAGACCAAGTTTGAACCATTTTTCCTTTAGACATAGTTTTTTTGAATTTTGTAGAACTCTAAGCCTTTTTATTTTTGGAGCTTTCTTCATTTATGCAGATATATCTAGCTACACCTATGGTGGAGTCACTTATAATCCAACATATGATAGAATGGCTACACAAAATGACTTTTATGGATTTATTCAAGACCCCAATGATGATAATATGGTATGTGAGACAGATTTATATCCACCTCATAATAATCATTCATGGGAACAAAGTCACGAACCAACTTACGATCCAACTCAAGACTTGATTGGTATGAAGAAGCTTAAGAGGAGGAATTTGAAGACCTAATTATAGATAATGTTGATTTGGATATAGATACATACCCTCTTTATAATAATCAGTACATGGAACACAGTCAAGAACTAGCTTATGAGCCAACTCATGATTAGGATGATATGGTTTATGAGGAAGACCTAGATGCTTTGGCTTGTGTAAGCAATCAAGTTCCATGACATACTTTTATTATGAAATCATTGACTACCCCTAACCCTCCTTTGGCTTATATAAGCTATCAATCTATACAATATCCAAGGAATACCATTACCATACTAAGACCTCATCCTTTGGCTTGTATGAGCAATCAAACTCCACAATGCCCCTTCATCATTCTAAAACCTAGTCCTTTGTCTCTTGTGAGTAATCAATCCCCAAAACACCCTATCGTTACCATTTTAGGATTTCATACTTTGGCTCATGTGAGAAATCATGCTCCCTAATGCCCTATCATTATCCAACCACAAGCCATTCCTCATCCAGAACTAATCCCATCAAAACCTCAATCAATCCAATCCTTTGAAGACCAAGCTGTGTTCAAAACTAGTATTTTCCAACTCATTGGAAACCAAATCCTAGACAACCAACCAATCTAAGATGTTTTTGGTGAACCAACCACTTATGATAAGTCAACTTATGATGAATCACCTATTGAGCCTATAATAGTTGTTGAGGAGTCTCACACTACCAAGCTAGTGTTTGTTGAGTCACTTCTTAATGATTATAACTAATTTTGAGAAAATAATTACCTTGATCATATGCCTATTTTTTAACATCCTCCTATTGACAAGCTAGTCTATAAGGAGTTGTCTCTTGACATTTTTCCCATCCTAGAGGAGTCCTACTTTGACAAACTAGTTTTTATGGAGCCCATTATGCCATCACTTAATTTTCCAAAATCAAATATTCAACAAGACATCATTGTAACAGATTACCCATCAGATGAAGAATCAGATTTAGATTCAGATTTTATTCTTGAATTGACATTGGATTTACCATCAAAATCTAAATTGACATCAGTCTCAACATTAGATTCAGAGTCCCTTGAGTTAGAATCAGATTTATAAGAAGAATATGTTTGTGGATATCACAAAATTGGTTATGCATGACTTTAAAATCAATTTGAATATATTTTGATCCTTCTATGGTTTTTGAGGATGAGTACTTCAGTTTTGACATAAGTTATACTAGTATCTTCTACAAGTCTTATGCAGCCTCTCCCCATTCCACATGCCATTACCATCAACCAAAATAGCCATATTATTGACATTCCACCTCCCACAAGTGTTGATTAGGATCGATAGAATCACACTTTATTAAATTGAATCCATGGTGACATAGCAATTGAAGAAGAGCAAAGAGGCCAAGACCATATTCATATAGCAGAAGAACACTCTCCTAGCAAAACCTTTTTGGAGGCACTAAGGGACAAGCAAAGTTCAAACTTAGCATCTTCTAGTGAAACTTTTTTGGAAGTGCTATAAGAAAGTAAAATTCAAAATCCATTGTTCATTAGTGAAACCTTCTCAGAGGTGATACTAGATAATCAAGACAAATTTATTGGTGAAAACCTCATTGAGGCACCAATAGTTGAGCACAAAAGTTCTTCATGATTGGATGAAGACAATATCAAAGATAAAATCAAAATATATTCTTATCTATAGCCTAATCAAATGGTAGCTACTATCAAGCCCAAACAATAAAAAAATTTGATGGTCCTATCAAGAGAAGTTTTTGACCCCACCACAACCAAAATTATGTCAAATCTGGCATCAATAACATTACGTATGACTGAAAGTCATGATCTTCATTTATTTTCCCACCATTACACATTTCATTATCATCTACCATTACATTTAATAATCAAACCTACCATCCATTATTTGTCCTTGTTTACTATCCATGGCCACACTTTCATTTATAGAGGCTATAAAGATACCTTGTCTCGATGCTTAAAGGAATCAAAATCAATGACCAATGAAAATCACAAAAGCATTATTGACAACCAAATTGACATCTAGTTCTTGATGGAGCAATTATTTAGATGAGGTGTGGGATAACAATTAACATGATCAATTATTTTATTTGTATCATTTGTTGATTAGGGCGTGCATCTCCCCATCAGTAGGAACAACATAATAAAAAATCACACCCAGGATAAAAGTGTGTACCATACCATTTCATTACCATGCCATTGCCATTATTACATATCCTTTTGACATTATCACATATCCCAACTGATCACCTTATCACTTGGGGGCAACCCTCTTACCATTTTATCCAATTTATCAAACCATCATTATCCTTAACAAGACCATGCCATCTGACCATTCCATTCCTATCTAGACCAAAACTTGTTTTTAGTCATCCTACCCAATCTTGTTTTGATCTTGGTTCATTTTTTTCTTATCACACCTTTTATGGGGGGGTTCCAATCAAGTTTTAACAATCCATAAAATTCATGTTTATAATGATAGTCTATGAAAGTAGTGTGACAGTTGATCTAGCAAGATATCTCTTATCTTATCAAGTTTGTTTATGTGAGCCTAATTATAACCACCTATGAAAAAATCAGTGTTTCACCAGTCTTGATACTAATTAGAACCACCTATGGAAAAATTAGTATCATTAAACTATGTTTTTGTATCCTAGTTATAACTACCTAGGGGAAAACTAGGGGCAACACTTGTTTACCATGCATTGTCACATCACCTTGCCATTTATTATTTTCATTTGACTGGCCATTTGCTAGATTTGAGAGCTTATTGGGACCTAGTTAGTTTTTCCTCACCTTTTGTGTGGATGGAATTACTATGACTTGAGGTCATTTTGGGACTATGTGGGTTATGCTCAATTCATTTTAAGGTCACCTTAGTCCCCCTTTCCATATGCTCTCTCCATTTTACGAGCAAACTAAGCCAAACACTCTCATCATTTCGAAATTAGGTATCTTGTCATTCTCTAATAAATTAAGATACCTAAAAATTCCAAAAAAATTAATAACATATCAAAAAAACATATGTGCTATCTAATCATAATCAGTTATCCTTGATCCATCCTATTGGGGCAAAATCATTGTTAGTATGCTTTCTTTTGATTTTGTTTTCAGGATTTTTGTTTGTTTGTTTATTTCAAGTTAATTGCCTATTTGTGTGCTTTTTATGTTTTGTTTATTTGTTTATTTTCTTGCATATTTGTTTGCTTTCAACACTGTTGCCTTGACTCGGTCTATATGTATGTATTGGGTGATTCCTTGTACACATTATTCTTGAGTCTATCCATATTCATACATCAATATTATCATCATGGTTTTTATCATTGGTGTATTTTTTTAGTGTTTATTAGATCGAGAGTCAGTATTTATGCACATTTTGGCCAAGTCTTCATGGTGTTCTATCATGAAGCCTACTATCACATGCTATAGCAAAAATCAGCTTCAAGAAGGTCTATAATCAATGGAACCATAAAAGTTTCTCTTTGGCATGTTGGCAAATTCTTCCATCCCACCCTTGATCAAATCAACCCATTAACCATTCTAGTTATATAATTTCTAATCAAGACAAACATCTCCTCATTGGAAGGTACAATTGAATCATTCACACTTATCAATCTTATCTTCTATTCATCTATTTCATCAATTTGCACCCACTCATCTTTAATCTATATTCTAGGTTATATCTTTGAGTTATGCTTGCTAATCAGACATAACTGGGGCACCATCATCTTTATAAAATCTAGGTCATCTTCATGATTATAATCACCTATGGGCAAATCATTATTTTGACTTTTATTCCTGATTATAACCACCTTTGGGCAAATCAGTCATCTTTACAAATCAATGCATGCAAGCATTTTCTTATTTAGATTAATCTCAACCATGGTTTAATTCTCACCTTTCTTCTTGTTTCTTTTCAAGGGCTATCTATCCATATATGTGATGGCCACTCCCTCAAGGGGACATCATTAGAGGCTATCCAAACACTCTTTGAAGCTTTTTCTTCAACCATCATCTTATTTTTGGCATACATGCCATTTCACATTATTTGAGAAGACATTGCTTTCCCTATGGTTTGTAACATCTTCCAAAATAGGGGCAAACTGTAGACACCTAAATCTGGCCACCAATGACCTCCAAACAGGCTTTTAACCAATTTCCACTTAAAGTGCACAATTTAGCCTTAAAATACTAAAACATGCTAAATGAGTTAAAATCGATATATTCAAGTGTCAATTTTATCAAGGGTATCCTTAAATGGGACAATGCAATTTATGGTCCAACTAACTTTGATTAGATTATTTCGAGTCAAAATGCCAATTTTGCATGTAGGTGCTCTGGATTGCTCTTTTCTATCAAATCTCTTGCATAAGACACATGCCTTTGTTATTTTGTGTTGACAACATCATAAATGGGATAATGGATCCAATGCATCTGACATTGACTTCCAATTCTAATCCAATTAAATTTTAGATCAATAACAAGGCATTCTGATCAATTTGAGTAATTTGTGCACAAAGTGCTTAATCATGCTTAGATCTAATTAATCCAAACCAAGGCCTAATTAATAATTTCATGAAACCTTGTTAAATACTTATTTTTTGAAATGAATATTTAATATCTACATCATCAGGTGACCTCATTTCTTGAGAAGACATCCCTAGGCCATAAATGTCACAAATATCAGGATTCATGCCTCATCAAAGCCCTCCATGCCTCTTAATTGCTCCTCTATCCCAAATATTGATGAGCCTATTTATCAATTTTAATTGAATAATTGGATTAATCCTTAGCCACACATCTCATTCCTGAGATGGGTGGTTCAGGTTGATTCTAGCCATTTTTCAAAATCTATAAATAGAGAGGCTATGAACATCATTTATAAGCTATTTTGGCACAAATTTATAATGCACAAATGATTCCAATTACCATGCCAAATTGATTTCAATCCAAACCAAGCCAAAGCCAAAGGTGCCAAGAGGAGGTGGAGGATAGTCAAGCTCCATTGCAACAGACTTCATGAGCACAAATCAAACAAGCCACTACTACAAAATCATTTAGAGCATCCAAGGAAGGTAAATGATTCTTGTTTTTCCTTAATTTTTGTTGTGTTTGTCATTTGTTTTTGTTATTAATCTCACCCTAGTAACTAGGCATGAAGGTGTTAGTTTAGTGTGTTTTTTATTTGATTTCATTCACTAACACAATACTAATCTCCTCTTCTTAGTCAAATTCCTAGTTCACACTATTTACTTATTAAATAAAATAATTCCTACACTTGTAGTTTTAGCTTACTTAGTTGTGATAAGTGGTTAAGTGGGTGAGTTCCACCTAGATTTCTATCTAGAGTTTTACTAAGGACCACTATGAATTATCCTATGAGTTCCACAATGAGTTATACTCAGTTCCACCATGAATTCTCTAATGAGTTAACTCCCCCTATTACTTCTTTATATTCTTCTTCACCATGCTATTGTAATTAAGTTGATTAGTGCAAATCAAGTATTGTAGATCATATATTAGTAAGTAAGGTTATTCAATACATCATGCAATTATTTCACATCTTATTCATTTCTAAATATAAGTAGGGTCATTGATTTGTAGAATACTTGTGTGCTCACCCTACCAAAAGATCACCTACTGAGCTATTCTGACGAAACCAGTCAATGTTCAAATTTGAACTTCATAATACCAAATTTGAACTTGGTTTCTCAAATAGACAATATTCTAGGCAAAAATAGATGACATAATGATACTAATCATACACCAAAAAGGCATACATGATTTTGAACTCAATTTTGTAACAAGGGAAAGGTTTTGAAACAATACAAGTAACATAATGATGTTATCTCACTCAAAATGTATGATAATGTTTTTGTTTTAAAATTCTAGGGTAAATACTTTAGGATGAAATGGTCAGCATAATGATTCCCCTTTGAAATAAGTGACACACACATAAATGTTTTGAAAAAAGATGGAGGTAAAGTATGGTATAAAATGGATGACATAACATCTTTTTGGGAAAAAAGTGGTGTATAAACATGTGACTAACTCATGACTCATTTTGGACGTTGTTTTTGATTAAAAAAATAGTTCTTAGACTCAAAACAATGCATGTGAAGGGAAAAAACACAAAAACACCTAATGTATTATCTTATTCCTAAAAATTGACAAGGTTGCTTTGTATTATCAAATTCTATCTATATACTCCTTATTGAGAGAAGATAATTTGTTAATCAAATAAATTTATATGCACATAAAAAGTAGGGTTTTTATGCCCCCTCTTCTCTCAATAATTTATATGGTGACATGAAACTTCAGGCTACTCACTCTATATTGACAATATTTCCATGGTAAGTGGGGTTTGTCTAAAAAACTATAAGTTTCACACATTTATAGATGGTCCCATATGAGTGATTAACACTAAGGTGCAACACATCATTTGGATCCAAGCTAATTGGCTTGATGTAAAAAAAATTGGTCCTTTTTACAACCACTGCGTCTGTCAGATTGCTCAGTGTAGTGCAATGTTCAGATTAGGACATCATTCTAAGTGTAATTGTCTCTTATGAAGTTAGTTTAACCACTCAAACTAACATCCTAATGATTCACTACCTCAATTTGTATACCCCACCATGGAGTGGGGTTGAAACAATGTCAATAAATGAATTCTTGGTTCAACACTTCCATAAAGAACTTATGGGGAGGTGATGAAATCCCACCCATAAGCTAAGATGCAAGAAATAAATATAGGAGGAATTTAAAGGTCATTTTAGGATCACCCAAGTAATTTGGATCTTTGGGGGTGACTTTGAAACATTAATTATATGGTTGGAATAAGAGACAAAAGCAATGGATGCAGTGCTTTCGTCCCCTGATTTTCCTAAAGGGGATGGAGGAGAACATATGCACTAAGTCTAGTTTGCAAAAACACACAACAAAAAACAATAATAAAGATCTTAAGAGAACTTAGTCTAAGGTTGTGTTCATTTTAAAGAACCAAGTGAAGTGTGATGTGAGTTTTATCCACTTGGATTTGTTTGCATTTATGAACTTTGAAAATTAAAAAACAATGTGACTAAGATGATTTTTAAGCACCAAATATAATTGTGATTTGAAGATTTGAAGTGCTAAAAAATTCTTTTCTTGGCATTTAGGTCCTATAAAAAGTGTTAGTGGGTTACCTTACTTATAATCTCTAAATCAAATGAGCAAATAACAATTAGATTTAAGCTCTTGAGTTTTTATCTTTTTCACATAGTGTATGACCATCAATCTGCATTGCAATACCATATGTCCCTGTAAAACCACATGTCATAGTTCAAAAATGCACTTCACCAAAAAAATAAAATATTAGTGAAAAATTGAATTTACACAGTGTAAAACCACATATTTTGAGTATAATAATGCATTTTGATGCAGATGAAAACACTTACAACTCACACTTATTCCTTATTTCAATATACAACTCTTTGAATAAGATTTATATGTTCATTTACTCATTCAATGGTTTGAGGATTCATTGATTATTTAGAGGTTCTTAAAATCTTTCTATTGCTCATGATAGTCCTATTGGACCAATTAACCAACTTATAAAACCTCTCAACCCATCTCTCACATCATACACAACTTCTCTTACCTTGATAGATAGTCTTGTAGCCATTTTTTAGGCCTTTTTCAATGGTATGGACTAGTACATATTATTTTTGAGAAACTAATGACCTTTTCTGTCACCCTCTATCTTTTAATCTCTCTATGAAGTTTCAAGTCTTGAATCTCCTTGGAAGTCACTCTTTTAACTCCTTGTAGGGCTCTGTTTAGGCCTCATTAGGCCTGCTTCTCCCCTATCCATACACAATCCTTTATAACTATATGTAACCATACTTGAAAAGTAAAAAAAAATCCAAAATACATTAGTATAGATGCTCTCCTATAAAATTACAAAATTTGATAAAATTTCATGGGTGAAATCACTTTTAAGTTGAGTTTGATTCTTGAAACCCTAGTTCAGGATTAACTAAGCCTACACAAACCTGAGAGAAATGAATTAAGTTTTACTCTTCCAATCTAGTTTCCAACTACTTTGATGGGTGTTCTAAGTCTATATAACCTCTATGAAACTTTTCCAATCACTATTTTTCCCTCATCAAGCCTATGTTTAACATTTTTCTTACACTCTTGATCTGAGTGTGTGTTAGAACACAGTCCCCTGTAGGGTTTAAGCACTTACCATGTGAAATATATGTTCAAAACATAATTTAAATTTCAAAGAACCTTTTATAAAATTAAAAAACAATATTACCAATCCATAGAGGTAATCAAATAACATTTCATTTATACTTCCTTCTCTCACAGTGCATTTAGTCTCTTTCAACATAGAGAACAGGGTATATTGGTCTACAACTTTGGTCCTTCACTAAAGAATTTAAAATAACTTAAGAAAATTATTTAAACACCATTAGAAAACATATATAAAACTTACCAAACACATAAAAAACATGAAAAAGTTATATTTATTGCTTCTTTTACTAGTATACTTACACAATCATCTCAATGTTTATGCACATAAAATCAGAGTCTACCATTAGTTTGGCCTTTAAAATGAGGAATTATCGATAAGTTTATTTGAGTTTTAACTCTCTCCATATTTTAATTAATCCTACATAACTATTTCAATCAAAAACTTACTAATTTTATATCACCTATAACCACTCTAACCACCTTTGGACCTTCCAACGGTCACTAGCAAAAAAATTTGCATATTAAAACAAATATCAATGTCGATTTTTCATACGTGTGTAAATTAAGACCAATGTATAGACACATGGTGTCTTCAATTATGTTTCCTTATTAATTAAAAGATTTAATCATCCTTCAATGCACCTAAAACTCCTAAACCATGCTTGACAAATTCAAAATTTTGAATTATTGAATTTGGTGGGAAAATACCAAATTGGAAATCTAACCTACCTAAGCACCCATAAAAACTTGGATAAGATTCCAAAGTGTGATTTAAGAATCCTAACATGGTTCAAACACCTAATTGACCACAAAAAAACTAATCAAATCACAATTGTTTAAACAAACACCAAAATGAGTCATCCTTGAAAGAGTTTGCCAAGATCTTTGAATAGTTTTCGTGCAATCAAGTTGAATCCTGTGCAATAGTGTGGTATCTCCAAAAAACACATGATATTTTCAATAAGCTATGAAATCTAAAATGTTGCAATTGAATTCTTCATTAACCTTCCAAAAAATAAAAGTGGGGTATATATAGGGAAAATTAGGGCAACATGAGGAAGCCCTTAATTTTCCTAATTAACTGATTAAAATTAAATATAATTAGCCTATGAACCCTTTATAACTAACCTAAGGAAGCTTAAATAACATAGAATGTCCATATGACCATGTAGGCAAAACCTAATGGGAAAAAATGCTACACTAACACTCCCCCTTAAGCGTAACTTAGGTGAGATGAGAATTGGGTCCCAACATTGAAAGCCTGATGAGGTACCCAAGTACATAGTGATGAACCTCCATAAGAGGAAGAAAACGGTGGAGTAGCCCTAACCCTAATGAGAGCTTGTAGATGAAAAAAATTATTCTCTATGAAGGGCTTGGTTATAATATCTATAATCTACTCTGATGTTGGATAGTATCGAAGATCAATGACTTGATCATTAATAAGCTCCCTAATGAAATGCATGTGAATCTTTATGTGCTTGGTCCTTTGATAGAGAACCAGATTCTTGTAAATATGGATAGTGCTTTGGTTGTCATAGTAGATGATTATTGGCTTATGAAACTGGAAACCAAACTCAATGATAATCCCCTAAATCTAGATTGCTTTAGTGGTGGCATTGATAGCCCATCTGTATTCTATCTCTGTGGATGATAAAATAATTACATGTTACTTCTTTATTGACCAACTTATTGGACCCAAACCAATTGATAAATTGTAGCTTGAAGTGGAATTTTGACTGTAAATATCTCCAACCTAATATGAATTTGTGTATCTGATCAAATCAACCTCTGTGCTTGCTCCATAGTGTATCCCATAGTTGTGTGAAACCTAAATGCAGTGAAGAATCCACTTTGTTGCTTTCCAATGCAACTCATGTGACTCTTGCATAAATTGAGAGACCAGAATAAATACATAGGATATGTTAGGCCTAGTATGTGTGAGATAGATAAGACTACCCATGAGTTATCGATACAGAGTTGCATCAATGAGTGGTGTAGGATAATCAGCCTCAAGCTTCACACCAGATAAGAAGGGAGTAGGAGCTAGCTTATAATCAACCATGTTAAACCTCACAAGAAAATCAAGAGAATACTTGGGTTATGATAAAGTTATCCTAGAATTTGACTGAATTATTTCAATCTTGAGAAAGTAGTACATCAATCTCATGTTTATCATTCAAAATCTATCTGAAAGTGCAATTTTCATTGTTGAGATGGATGATCGTGAGCTCCCTATAATCAGTAAGTCATCCACATAGAGAAATAGGATAAATAGAGAATAATCCTACCATAAGATGTAGATATTTGGATCTGAGTAGCATCTAGTGAACCTGACTGTGAGAAGAAAGGAGTCCATCTTGGCATACCATGCTTGAGGGGCCTGTTTGAGTCCATAAATAGATTTCTTGAGTCTACAGACCAATGAGGTATCTTCCACAAATCCTTGTGGTTGCTCCATATATATATTTTCTTTGAGGTCACTATGTAGAAAATCACTCTTTACATCCATTTGGTGAGCATCCCATCGATGTACGATTGTGATGGCTAGAGTGAGTCTTATAGACATCATCTTGGCTATAGGAGCAAATGTCTCAGTGTAGTCTATGCCAAGCACTTGAAGAAACCCCTTTTCAACTAGATGATTTTTATACTTATTGACTAACCCATCTAAATTATACTTGGTCTGATAAACCCATTTACACTAGACTAATTTTATTCCTTTAGGAAGAGGGACCAAGTCCCATGCTTTATTCCTGGTTAGGGAACTGTACTCTTCCTGCATAGTAGAATCCCATTCTAGAATGCTAGATGCCTCATGAAAGGTATTCATATCTAATATAATGGTCAAGTAGGCATGTGAAGTCCCCAAAAACTATGATCATGTCTACCTTATATCCAATGGATTCCTAACCCATCCTCCATCACTTTGAAGTGTCTGTCTAGCCTAAATCAGACCAAAATTATATGCGATTGGAGAATCAAGAGGTGAGTCATCATCTGTAGTGTGAGTGTGAAATGGAGGAGGAGAATCCTCATCAATTCTCTCATCACTTGAAATTGAAAAAGAAGATGAGTCATCCTCATCATTAGGAAGATCTTGAGGTGGATCTATGTCATTATTTGAAGTGGAATCAATGTCCAGTGAGACTTTTAAAGAGTCTAGAGTGCTAAGATTATGTTCAAGTGGGCCCTCATGAAACTTGACACTACTTTCAATGAAAAACTCATGAGTTTTAGGATGGAGAAGCCTATATCCCTTAACACCCTCTACATACCCCATAAAAATACAAGACTGACTCTAAGGGTCCATTGCCTTGCATTTCTTCTTGGGAATCTAGGTCACTGCTAGTGATCCAAACACTCAAAAGTGATCCACTGTGGGCTTGTAACCATCCTAACCTTCAAAAAGAGTGATTCCCTTCAAGTCTTTGTTTGGAACTTGATTTTAAATGTATCACACATAGTTGATTGCTTCGGCCCAATACTAAGGAGTAAGAGACTTTGACTGAAGCATCTAGTTGGCCATTTCCTTCAAGGTATGATTTTTGCATTTGACTACACCATTTTGCTAAGGATTATATGGATGTGTGTATTGCATCTAAAGCCCTTTTGATGTGTAAAACTACTCAAACCTATTGTTGACATACTTTCCACCATTGTCAGTCCTTAAGATTTTAATGGAACATTCTGAGTGCTTCTCCACAAGTGCCTTAAATTCCTTAAAGTGATCAAAGACCTCAGACTTATTTTTTATAAAAAACACCTAGATGTATCTCAAAAATTCATCAATGAATGTGATCATGTATCTTATCCTATTGAATGAAGGTTTTAGAAATAGACCTACTAAGTCACTGTGGATGGTTTCTAGCTTCTATCAGGCTCTCCTTGCTTTACCTTTGTCATATCTCTCTTCTAGATGCTTGCCAAAAATATAGCCATTACATAGGCCATCTAAGAATTTGACTTGAGGTGATCCTAAAACCATGTCCTAATGATTGAGTTCATATAGGTAATGGTAGTTTAAATGGCCAAATCGTTCATGCCATAGTTTGCTCACTCCATCTGCATGAGTAAACAGTGTAATTAAGTGCTGATCTGGGGTAAATTATGAGAAGGTATACAACCTATAATGATGATTGGCCTTCCCATAATCCACAGTGATGTCACTATGTATCTCCTTGATGACCACTAAATCAGGTGTGAACTCAACTCGCTTCCCTACACCTATGTGAGTGATTTGATATACTGACAGAAGATTAGTAGATAGTGAAGGAACACATTGAACATCATTGAATTTTTTATCACTTACTTCTACCGATGCTTTACAATTGACTTATACCAAAGTGTCATCACCCATGAGAATCTAAGGCACAAAACATGGCTTATTTCTGAAAATAGATCCTCTAAGGAGGCCATGTGATAAGAAGCACCTGAGTCAATAACCCAAGTCAAAGGTTGAGAAGATACTACAACAAGTGCCTTGCCCTTATTTTTACCCTTTTTGTTATCTTTTTCCTTTATATAATCTTGTGTTGATGTGTTCTGAGATGAATATTTAGGAACACTAATGTTGTTCTTCTCAAGCATATTAGTCAAGGTGTCAATCTTCTTTTTCATGCATTGAGATTCATCATGCCCAAATTTCTTACAAAATTTTCATTTGATTTTCTCCTTATTAGGTTTATCATTTGAGGAAGACTCATTTGATGATGCCTTAGGCTTGGCATCTGATTTTTTATTCTTCTTGTGCTCATGATCAGGTTTAGACTATTTCTTCTCCTATTTTCCACTACTATAAGGCTTCTTTTTGTCTTGATTAACAATCAAAGCATATGATTTTAAAGACTTTAGTGCACCCATTTGAAACAAATTATCTTACTCTTGAGTTAGATCAATAACAAACTCATCAAATTATGGCATTTTCTAAGTGGATCCAAGTGCATGTTTGGTAGTATGAAATGTAGAGACAAAAACTGAATAGTCATGACCTCGTTTTGCAAGCATGAATAAAATCTATTGGTCATCTATTTGATCAATACCACATTGCTTTAACTAAAGTATCAATGATTTAAACTTTTTAAAGAAGTCTTTTAGGGTGTCATAGTCACCTGGGCTCAATGTGATGAGATCATTCTCCAGCTCATGACCCCTCATGATGTCCTACACTCTAAAAAGCTTGTCTAGGATTGTCTAGACTTCATTCAAAGTTTTTTAGATTCAACATGAAACAAGAAGTCAAGAGACATTGATAGGAATATAAACCCATAGGCCTCATCACATTTGATGTATAACTTAACCTTTTTTGCATTTGTAGATGGCTTAGTTTCCTCACCCATAGTAATTTGATAGAGTCCTTTACCTCTCAAAGCGAGTTGTATTTTAGACTTCTATTATAGATAATTAAATAGTGTGAGTGGTTTGATGTTTAGATCCATTAGTGTAAATTAGAATGAGACACATTTAAAAATTGAAATGAAAGCAAAAAATAGAAAGCACATAGTACAAGTACCCCTCGAACTATCAAGAATACCCCCCCTAAAGTTACAATCCAGACATGCTCAGTCTTAGATGTTAGGCACAACTAAGAATGTGTCTATGAGAAATTAGTGTGATAAAGTATGAGAGGGACATCAGGAACTATCAATAATGCATCCAAGAAGAAAGGTACAAAGGTTTGAAGAGATTTATAAGCTATTACACCATGTAAAAAATGGATGTTACAAAATTCTTAAAATAATGTCACCAATACGTAAATTAAAAAAAAAATATGTACTTAAAAAAAAAATAGCACCCAAAAAGGAGCTACAGATTGAAAGTTATAGGACTTACTGATTCTTACTCCCACATATTCCTGAACCCTTTCCAAAAATGATTTTTTTTTTCAAAGTTATATTTTTTCATCCAAAAATCCAAAAATGGAAACAACTTTACTCTATTTATTCATTACCTTTCACCTAAAATTTGACACCTTGAATGTCACACGGGTTTGTGTAGTTGTATTACTTATAAAAATTAATGAGTAGAAGCTATTTGAAAACCTGAATGGGTCTCCTAATGTAATTCAGGTTCTTTTAGCTGCTTGACTTCAAGTTCTTCCAACTGCACTACTACAAGTTCTTGCAACTGCTTTACTTATAAAAATTTATAAGTAGTTGACCTTGAGAAACCTAATTACTTTTCCTCAATGTATTTTGGGTTCTTCAAACAACTTTACTTATTACTTATAAAACAAGTAATGAGTAATAAGTAGTCAACCTCCACAAACTCGAATGGGTCTTGCTTAGTGTAAATCAGGTTCTTGGACCTATACTACTTTGAAATCTAACAACTACATTACTTAAAAATAAAATGAGTAATAAGTAGTTACCCTTGGAAAACCTAAATGGGTCTTGTGAGCAAGTCATCAGGGTTGAGAAGCCTGATTACTTATAAGCTGAGTAGTGCTGAAAACCTGATTTGGTCTTGAGGTAAGTAATGGCTCGTCAAAAACTTGATTTGGTCTATAGAGAGTAAATTGGGGTTTGCAGGCTTGATTACTTCATTAGTATAACTGTATGACCAAATGGAAGAAGTTTATTTTATGGAAAATCTATGAAGTTTCTCAAAAAACTAAGAATAACCTATTTTAGATCTCAAAAAACCCAAAAAATATATGCAAACAAATTTTTCATCAAAGGCCTTTTGACATGAGTTTCAGGGTAGATTAATAAAACACCTCTAGGGTAAAAATTTGCAGCCAAGACAAAATAAAAACTAGCAAGGTGAATGCATGGAGAATCTTACCAAGGAGTCTGATGCATGAGACTATCAAGATAACTTTGATACCATGAAAGAGTTTACCAAGATCTATGAATAGTTTTTGTGTAATCAAGTTGAATCATGTGTATCAGCGTGATATCTCCATAAAACACATGATATTTGCAATAAGCTATGAAATCCAAAATGATGTGATTGAATTCTTCATTAACCTTCCAAAAAAAAAAGTGGGGTACATATAGGGAAAATTATGACAACATGAGGAAGCCCTTAATTTTCCTAATTAATTAATTAAAATTAAATATAATTAGCTTATGGACCTTTTAACACTTACCTAAGGAAGCTTAAATAACATAGAATGGTCATACGACCATGTAGGTAAAACCCAATGGGAAAAAGCACTACACTAACAATCCTTAAAAGGATGCTCCTATATCACATTTACCCTTCAAAATTGCATTTCACTTGCAACATAGACTATTAATACAATATCATAATTTATCAATGCAAAACTACATATCATGATGGAAAAACCACATCTTCTTATCTCTAAGACATGAGCTTTAATTTTTCAACTTTTTGGTCATTAAATCAAAAATTTAGCATGAAAATGTTAATAAGAGGTTCTAAAAGGCCATAGGAAGAACTTTGTGGCTGTGATTCCCACTAGATGTTCCATTATGTGATCAAAGAATACATATGGGGGAGATTAGTATTGTGTTAGTATGGAAGAAAATCAATTAAGACACACTAAAAGCTTACACCTCTAGCCTAGACAATCAAGGAGCTAGTGAACTACACAAATAACTAACAAATGAAAGCAAAATACAAGAATTTTACCTTCCATGAGAGCAAGTGTTGTGTGATGGTAATGATTTGATATGATCGGTTGTGTGATCAAGAATTATTTGTCAATGAATCTCCTTGATCCATCTCTCCTTGTCACCTTGGTAATGTTGAGTTGGCTTGGGCTTGGCTTAGCAAATGGGCATGGTAACACTATAGTAATGAAAGATTTGCATATATTTTTACATGATAAATTTACACCAAAAGAGATTATTTATCAATAGGTAAGGCCTTTTATTTATATCTTCCAAAACTAACTCTAACCCATATGTAGTTAGGTTAGAGTTAACTGGGGTTGAGTTCAAACTAACCCTAGTTGAGTTTAAGCTAACAATAGTTGAGTTTAGGCTAACCCTAGTTGAGTTAAGGAGGGGACATGTAATTAATATTTGGGATAGACATCCCATTTATTAGGCATGGCTCTCCATTTATAAATTTATTTTATTTAGGAATATATTTTCAATTACTTGATTTTGAGGATGATTATGTCATCATGACCTCATTTTTATTGAATATTCCTTTTTACAAAATTTGTTTTCACTATTTGTACATGGAAAATTCACTTAATAATTTAATTTGGTTTGATTAGTTAATTCATTCTACTTAGCATTTTATCACTTTAGGAATTATTCAAGTGCCTCAATTAATGGGTCCAAAGGCCAAACTATCAGTTGTTAGGTCACAAGGTGACTGGAGATGAATCTCTAAGAGGTTACTATTATGTACATGATAATACCTCAAATAGGGATGCCTCAACACAATTATGAGCACTAATGAATTATGCATAGATGAAATTGAGATGTTCAGTGATTCCAAGGCTTAATTTGTGGTGTTTGGTTAAAATCAATCTAAAGTCTAGTTGGAAGCTAGTTATGGCTAGAATGGGGTGTCTATAGGTTTAAGTGAACAAGAAGATGTAAATAATAAAATATGAGCCTTTGGTGGAGGAGGATAAACAATGGTAGGTCTAACCCCACAAAAAAAGGAGTGATCAAAGAAGATAAAAAGAAGAGCAAAGGTAAGAAGAGAAGAAAAGAATTAAAACTAGTGAGAAGAAGCTGGAAAAGGAAGAGAGAATGAAAAATAATTGAAGTACTTGGTGCATTGGAAGGAAACACCATGGCCACTATAATTCATGGTAAAAAGAGTAGTTTTTCCACTTTTTCCATCTATGTGATTAGGAGTTCACATTTTATAAACCTCGGGTGTCTAATGTAGGAGCATCCCAAGGTTCATGCAATCTTGAATTAACCAAAAACAAAGTGTGATATGATTTATTTGATTTTTGGGTTGTGGACTTGTTTATGTGATATTTTTTTACCTCTTAGATTGATCTTTCAAAATTATTCCAATGTTGTGGAAAGCACAGAGATATATTTTTTTTTGTCAGTCTGCAAGGACTATTACATCACAAAAACTTGTTAGAAATTTTTATTCAATTGCAGTAAGAATTAGATGATGCAATTTTATGAGGTCATAGTATATGACAGTCACAACATCTATACCAATTTTATGACCATTTTTAGCACCTAAAAAATGTACCAATTTTTACACTAGTAGGAGGTTTCCTTGTGGTAATGTTATGGAAGGAATTGGATACTCAAACTTGGTGGGATCATATAACCTGACACTTACAACTTATGCAAAAAAAATTAGATCATTTGGATTCACAAGGGAGGTGTACCAATTGTCACACTCATAGGAGGTTTATTTACTTTTGGTAATGTTTTATAAGGAATTGGATGATGACATTTTATGGGTTCATATCATATGACACCTAAAATATTTTTACAAAATTTAGACCATTTGGAGTTACTGCATAAAGGTTTTAGTTATTTATTTTAGGCTATGTTTGGGTCACTTAGTAGAAGGTTCATGAAATTTAATAATAGTTTAATTAATAATTAGGATACTAAATTTGGATAAGTGATATAAAATCTAGTACAAAATGTTTGGTCCAAATTTCATCTTAATTGGATAAGTGAGTGAAATATTATGATAGTCTTTATAACTATCATTCAATTGGAAGATGCATTTGTCTAGTTTGGAAAAGGTTCGTGATTGTGCAGAATAGCTGAGATATGATATAGGTTACCAAATTTTGATAGGTGATATCAACTATAGCTTAAAATATTTTTGCTAAATTTTATCTAAATTGGATAAGTAGAGGCAAAATTATGATAGTTCTTGTGACTGTCATTCAGCCAAAAAAAGCATCTATCTAGCTTAACAGTTTATTACCTTGTGGAGGATCTACAATATGAAATAGATTACCAAATCTAGTGGGTTTATATAAAATTTTGTCATATTTCTATTTTTAAAATTTAGTTCATTTGGATGAACATAGTTTAATTTTCATAGGTTTTAGTAACTATCATTATATCTAGAAATGCCATATGTGTAGTCTACATCAACTAACAAGGTTATTCTTTACTTGTGGTAACCTGCGGTAATGTGTGTTAAGATTTAGATGATTAAATTTTTAGGGATGATGTAAAGTTTAATCTATAAGTTTTGGTTAAATTTTTATATCAATTGGATTAATGATGTTGACTTTATGGTGTTTTTTATAACTATCATTCAGCTTGAAACATCACCTGAAAGTTTCTAACAGTTAGGTATTGACCTTAAAAAATAAAGTATACCTAAACTTAATACATTATGTGGAAGCCAAGGAATTTGAATAGACACCAAAAAAATATTGGGATGTTAATAGGAATACTTGATTGAGAATAATGTTTTTTTTGCAGAGAAGAGCTATGAAAGTGCCAAACTCTCCAGGAGTATAACAAAGAATTGTATCAATTTAGGAGGAACAATATGAGAGTCAAACTATTTTATGTTTTGAAATAATCATTTAGATTCATGTGTGTGTGTTTTAAGAGTGTGAATATATTATGTTGTGAAGTTTTTATTCTATTGTGAAGAGGATACCAACCCCTAATGATCCGTAAACTCCACTGATAAAATCGAAGTGGAGTTTTAAGTATGAATACTGAAATTCTCAAAACTTAACAAATTCTCAAAAAACTCAAAAGAACTTGCAAAAAGTTTGGCAAAAATGTTCTCAGTTGTTGAACTAGTTTTTTTTAATAATATTGTGTTATAATTGTCAAAATGAAAATTACTTGCATGAGTTCATTTACTAATTAAAATCAAATCAGCAAACTAAAATAAAATCATGCATCAAAATGACAATTACCAAAACATGAAATGTGATAACGGAGTTCGGCTCAACAATAGATGCTTACATCTCCGGGTTCTCCAAAGAAGTGGACTGTTTCCATTAAGGGCACTTCAAATACCTGGAAACAATAAACAACTTTCTTGCAAGCTGATATCTCAATGCAAGAATTCACCTTCACCGTGACTGAAATCAAGCCTGGTACCTTCGAATTCTGTGAGTCTTCATAATACCTGCAAAGTTGCTTCAAAAGTCCTAAAAATCTCCTCTATGGGCTTAAAATATACTCCTCTAATATGTAAATTGGATAAAAAGAGTATTAATACTATGTATTATGGTCAAAAAATGGATAAAAATCCATTACATAAGCTTTCCCAAAGCTTTTACAAAGTCTTGGCCTCTTAAAATAAAAACACAGTCTAGAAATTGATAATTTCAAATAGAAATTAGTGCCTTATATAACACTTTGACCTCTGTAGCTGAAGTGGTCAAGGCCTACCCCTTTTGGATGGTAGGTCAAGTGTTCAAAACTGCTACCCTCCTTTTTAGGTGCTTTGACTGAGTTTGAAAAGTCGGTCTCCTTTTTAGGCACGCTTAGGCTTATCTTTGTCCCACATGTGTGGGTCGAGCGATTTAAATAAGGATTAAAATAGCCTTTGAATACCATTCTCCAATGTGGGTTTATCCCACATGCATCAGGTATGGAAAAATACAAGGCTTTAAAAAAACCTTGACCGCCCACTTATCACGTGGATTTGGCCACATAAAAGTGTTTAACTCGGGCTCAAGCTTGGTCTTGGTCTTGTGGAATGGCATTATTTCAAGCTGACTTGGTAAGGCATGTTGGTTTTTCCATGTGACTTGGCTAATAACTCTCAAACCATTCTCCCTTGGTCTCACCACCTTGCTCGAGCTTCGGCTTGTGAACTCTTCACCACATGGCTCAGTCTTGCCACCTTGCTCAACGAGCTTATCTCACGTTTGACTCCACATGGCATGTTGATGACGTGGCATGTCATCAAACCAATTTTTTTGCAAACCTTAGAATTTTCCAAGTTTCAACCTCTGATAGGTCCATATGTCCAAACCACCTCAAAACACATGCCAAATATCACAAGTGATATTTTTTGACCCATCTTCAAATGGCCGTAACAGGAGCTCCCAAACTCATATTTACGTTCTAAAAAATGTGTCAAAAAGCTCTCAACGAGATCTACAGTGTGCCACCACTGAAAATCTGACTTGAAACCATTATCAAAACCCAATTTTTGATCACACCTCCCCAATAGAAGGCTTTTGGTCTCCAAAAGTCCATTATCCCCTGAAACTGCAAACTGGTCTACTGCATCCATGAAAGTAGAACCCAATCATAGCAAGAGGTATGAAAAATTGCATTAAAATTATTCTCAATCAAACTATAAAAATGCCTAATCCAAAGGCATGAGTAAGTGAATCTGCAACTGCCAAAGTGATTACAACATACCAAAACTGTCTGCCCATGTCACATCCTATAAAGCAGTGAATTGCCAAAAATTGAAACAACTCCCAATGTAACTGCAAGACAAGTTTATAATGCCAACAACATACAATAAATGTTATGGACATGTTGCAATACAATGCCTTAGTATGGGACTTATATGCTAAGCAAATGCAAACAACCAAAAGTGTATGCTGCCTAACATCTAAACATGCCCATAGAGTCTTACCAATGCATCTATACATCAACGTGCCAAAAATAGATACATTCAAAATAGAAGTCAAATAAGTGTTGTAAGGAATTAACTCAACCTACAACATGCATTCTTCTATTATCTCTAACTAATCAAATGAGTTCAAGTCCTCTAGACAACTCACATAGCATAAAAAGGAAATCAAAAACATAGAGTTATCAAAAAGTGAGAATTGAAGAACTTCATATGGTAAACCTATCTTGAAGTGTTCCCACCAACTCTAATCTACATCTTATCAAAGATTTTTCATTCCCTTAGATGAATTCTTAACCATGATTTACAAAAATAATTTAGTAATAATCCACTTAACCATTTCTTTCTTCCTAGTGAAATTGATTTCCTTAGTGGATTCCTTAGCATCATTATGGATTGAATTAGCTTTATTGACCTTAGTAATAGGTTTGTAAATCATCTTAGTTATAACATTACTTGAATGTGAAGATGCATGATGCTTAAAACATCTATCAATCTTATGCCCACTCACTTTACAATGAGTGCAAACATCCTTCTTAGGTGAGGGCCCCCTTTTGCCAATTCCCATATTGTCATGAGAATGGTCTTTCAAACATGCAATCTGCTTCAACAAAGCATTTCATTTCCAACAAGTCTTAGAATTATGGTTATTCATCCCAAAAAAATTGCATGGAAATGATTACATTATATTTTGTACATTATATCCAAATTTCTTAAAATTATCAATTGGATCAGAAGATTTAGTGTAAGAATCAGGAGGTGGAATCTCAATACCTCTTTTACCTTTACACTTTTGAACTAGTGGCCTAGAAACTTCACTATTGAAAGCTTGTCTTCCTTTAGCCATGGATGAAACTTCTCCATCATCCACCTACACACTAGTATAACCCAAACCTGCATGAAGAGATCTACACTCTAATTATATTGGGTTAGTAATTCCTTGGCCATCTTGACCAAGACCTCCTCCATTATATCCCATTTATACCAACAATTTAGATCCTATGCCCTTAGTGTATCTTTCAAAATCACCAAAAATAATATTACTAGAATCTAAATATGAAATGGTAGAAGAAGATGAAGATTCTTGTGGTGAAAAACTTACACTGCACTCAGTCATAGTCTCTGCATCTGAAGTTAAAGGATTTACCTTTTCACACTCACCACATTGCAACCTAATCAAGAGCTCATCCTTGGATTCAAGCTCTAATTTTAAACTTGCCATTTTCTCTTCAAGGGAATAGAGCTTGCATCTCAGGAATGCATTCTCATCTTTGATGGCCTCAATTTGTGACAACTTGCCCATGGTTTTCTCTAGACACACTGATTCTGCAACTACACATTGCAATCTAATCAAGTGATATTGAAAACCAATAAACTGAAAGCAAATATAAAATCACACAATCAAAAGCTAACCCAACTTTCTAACTACTTTGATACCAACTTTATCCATAAACTCCACTGATAAACTCTAAGTGAAGTTTTAAGTATGAATACTGAAATTCTCAAAACTTAACAAATTCTCAAAAAACTCAAAAGAACTTGCAAAAAGTTTGGCAAAAATGTTCTTAGTTGTTGAACTAGTTTTTTTTAATAATGTTGTGTTATAATTGTCAAAATGAAAATTAATTGCATGAGTTCATTTAATAATTAAAATCAAATCAGCAAACTGAAATAAAATCATGCATCAAAATGACAATTACCAAAACACAAAACGTGATAACGGAGTTCGACTCAACAATAGATGCCTACACCTTCGGGTTCTCCAAAGGAGTGGACCATTTCCATTAAGGGCACTTCAAATACCTGGAAACAATAAACAACTTTCCTACAAGCTAATATCTCAATGCAAGAATTCACCTTCACCGTGACTGAAATCAAGCCCGGCACCTTCGAATTCCACGAGTCTTCATAATACCTACAAAGTTGCTTCAAAAGTCCTAAAAATCTCCTCTATGGGCTTAAAATATACTCCTCTAATATGCAAATTGGATAAAAAGAGTATTAATACTGTGTATTATGGCCAAAAAATGGATAAAAATCCATTACATAAGCTTTTCCAAAGCTTTTACAAAGTCTCGGCCTCTTAAAATAAAAACACAGTCCAGAAATTGATAAGTTTAAATACAAATTAGTGCCTTATATAACACTTCGACCTCCGTAGCTGAAGTGGTAAAGGCCTATCCCTTTCGGATGGCAGGTCAAGTGTTCAAAACTACCTCCCTCCTTTTTAGGTGCTTTGACTGAGTTTGAAAAGTCGGCCTCATTTTCAGGCATGCTTAGGCTTATCTTTGTCCCACATGTGTGGGTTGAGCGGTTTAAATAAGGCTTAAAATAGCCTTTGACCACCATTCTCCAATGTGGGTTTATCCCACATGCATCGGGTATGGAAAAATACAAGGCTTTAAAAAAACCTTGACTGCCCACTTATCACGTGGATTCGACCACATAAAAGCATTTAACTCGGGCTCAGGCTTGGTCTCGGTCTTGTGGAATGGCATTATCTCAAGCTGATTTAGTAAGGCATGTTGGTTTTTCCATGTGACTCAGCTAAGAACTTTCAAACCGTTCTCCCTCGATCTCGCCACCTTGCTTGGGCTTCAGCCTACGAACTCTTTGCCACATGGCTTGGTCTCGCCACCTTGTTGAATGAGCTTATCTCACGCTTGACTCCACGTGGCATGTTGATGATGTGGCATGTCATCGAACCAATTTTTTTGTAAACCTTATCATTTTTCAAGTGTCGACCTCTGATACGTCCATATGTCGAAACCACCTCAAAACACATGCCAAATGTCGCAAGTGACATTTTTTGACCAATCTTCAATTGGCCGTAATAGGAGCTCCTGAACTCATATTTATGTTTCAAAAAATGCGTCAAAAATCTCTCAACGAGCTCTACAGTGTGCCAACACTAAAACTCTATCTTGAAACCATTATCAAAACCCAATTTCTGATCACCTAATCCTGGAGATGTGAAGGAACCATCAAATTAGAGGTTCCACTATTGAGATTCATCAAGGGTGAATGTGGAATCATATGGAAACCTAAATGTTAATGATTATGTAATTGTTAATGGAGCATATGCTAATTTATCAATAAGGATAGTCCATTTAATATCATTTTGATTAGTATATTCAATGTTGAATTCACTTAAAATCCTAATCCATTTAGCCATACAACATGTTGAAGTGTTTTTGGAGAGAAGATACTTAAGTGGATCAACTTTTGAAATGATGGTGGTCTTATTTTCTATCATGTAGTGTCATGACTTCTAGGATGCAAAAACTAATGTTTAACATGCATTTTCAATAGACAAATAGTTATGTTCATAGGTAGCCAATGTCATTCTCAAATAGTATACAACATGCTCTTTGCCTTGATCATCATAGTGGGGAAAAAGTGCCCCCGATGCATGCGTCATTCATATGTAAAGTAACAATGATTTACCTAGTGTTGGAGGGGCCAACACTAGTGGAATACTCAACTACTACTTTAATTGATCAAACTCCTCTTAGAAGTATTTGTTCCATTAAAATATGGTTCCCTTTTTGAATAGGTATGCAAAGGGATGGAAATGATTTTCAAGATGTGAAATGAATTGATGAATAACCTAAATTTTCCCATGTAATATACTTAACTAATTTAAATTAGGTGGGGGGAGGCATTTCCATGATGACCCTAAATTTAGCTGGATCTACTTCAATACCTCACCTTGAAATGATGAAATCCAATAACTTTACAAATGTGACGTCAAAGACTAATTTATTAGGATTGAGGTGTACTTTGTATTCACAAATCCATTCAAATATTCACCATAAAACTATTGGATGACCTACATGAGTCTTGTATATTATAAAAGTATCATCCATATAGTCTTCTATAATGTCGTGCATCATGTCATTAAAAATGATAGTCATCACCCTCTGATAGGTAACACTGTAATTCTTTAGGCCAAAAGGCATGAATTGATAAAAAAATGTTCCCTAAGGAGTGTTGAATGTTGTCTTATGTTGATCCTCAAGTGATATCTTGATTTTATTATACCCAAAAAATCCATCCATAAGTGATATCATCTCATATCTTGTTTTGGAGTCGATAATCATATCAATGTGGGGCAACATTTCTTTTTGATAGGAATAATATTGGAAAACCATTTTGAATAATTGATAGACTTGATGAACCTAACTTCCAAGAGTATTTGGAGTTCCTTTTACTTTTTTCTTTAATTTTACTTTTTCCATTTTCCAATAGTGCCTCAAAGAGGTTTTCACCACAGGACATTAATTTTTTACTTTATTTATTTTTGTGACTAAGGAAATCCACCTACTCTCCAAAGTAGGTAGTAGGGTCTAAATTGATTTCAAATCCCTAAGTGGGAAACCATATTTAATCCCCAAGAATTATGAAATTGCCTCATCATTTTGGAATTCATCTAATGGTATGCAATCATTTTGGTCCCAGTCGATGAATTGGGGATAATGGAGGTTAACACTGATGGTAAGGATAATGTTGGTGTTAAAGAGGTTATTATTGGTGATCTTATCATAAATACTATAATAGTGCTTTGAATCATTGTGAATATAATCATCATAAAAAAAAAATTATTTGTCACTTTCGATAACTACAGGGTCACCCCTTAGAGGTTTATATCTAACACCTCAAAATCCTTTTTGTTTGCTTGTAGGAATATGCTCAATCATGCCCTGTTGTTTTTCCTTCAAGCCTTTACCTTTATAATCAAAATTATTGATGATTTTCAAAGGGATAGGGTCTTTTTTATTTTGATAAAATGAATAAAGTCCATTTTTATATAACTAGGAATCTCCTGAGTTGTTGACATGCTCTTGATCTCAAATACCATTTTTTTGTAAAAACTAGAGGACCCACATGATAAAAATCAGCTTTTCTATGCCACTCCATCTTGGGCCTGACATGAGACTTAGGTGATTTATGGATTTTGAAAATGTGAAAATTATCATTGATTAGTTACTCTCCACAACCCTTGTCCTTGATGGTGAAATGAGATGACACTTTATGATGGTATGTTTTGGATGAGGATGTAAGGCTATTAAGATCAATATAGAAAGATTTGGGAGATTCAAGTGTCAAATTCTTGTCCTTTTTTAGTACTTACTTTGTGAAAGGATAATAATTAGTACCATATGTTGCATCTAGGTTCTTGCAATATTGGTATGCTTGTAGATCTTTTGGAATGGTGACTTCCATACGCAAATGAAGTAATTTGAGACACTAATGTAATGTTGATGGGACTGCATGCATATCATGGATCCATAGATTATCAAAGAGTAGATTATATGATAGTTTCAAATCAATTACATGGCAAAGGGTGTTGTGGGTGACAAGTGAAAGGATGGGTAAGTTGATGGTGCCAGTTGATTCTTGTTCCACATTATCTTACCCTTTGATGTTGATTATGTCAGGTAGTAAATCTTCAAGTGAATATCCAAGGTGTCTGATCAACTTGAGTCTAGAAATGTTCAACCCTAAACCATTGGCTATGAACACCCTCTTGACCTTGGGTCGAGAAAAGATTACTTTAATATAAAGGGGATTATTGTGTGAAGGGCCAAATGGTGACATTTCACATTGGTTAAAAGTGATTTGTTGTTCCATAGATAAATGTTTGATGTTCATTTAGAATTGAGATGGATCAATATCATTGGGTACTTTGTATTACTGAAGAAGATTGCATAAGATATCCTTATGAACTTTGGATGTTCGAAATAGATCTAAAATGGATATCTATGTAGGAATTTTATCTAATTATTTGATGAGGTCATATGGATTCTCATTAAATGAAGTGAATGGATTAGACTTGGAAAATAGAAAGCCTTGAGCTTAATTATTGAATAGGGATGCAGAAGGATCTTGTATTTTAACCTTTGGGTACCAAGTTGTAAAAGCACGATCTTGAATTGGAGGAGGATTTAGAGTATGTGATGGGGAAGGTACTTGGATAATGAATCTAGTATGTATATTAGTGTTATATTAATTATGGAGATTCAATTTGATGGTTTCCACATGATTATCAATAATACAACCCACCACGTTACCATAATTGTATTGGGTGTTATGATAATCTACATGATTGGTGTAGGTATGTCGACCCCTATCTTCTTCCTGTTATTATTAATGCTAATGATGATTACATAGATTGTGTTATTTTTGTTGATGATTGTTTTGATTGCCCTGATTTATTGTTTTAACTATGCCTTAGAAAAGGGTCCTTAAAGATACCCATATTATGATTGGAGGATGAGGCATCATTATCAAGTGCAATTTATCCCCACTCAAACAAGTCATGTATAA
Source organism: Torreya grandis (assembly GCA_037957365.1). Lineage (NCBI taxonomy): Eukaryota > Viridiplantae > Streptophyta > Pinopsida > Cupressales > Taxaceae > Torreya > Torreya grandis. The sequence continues at coordinate 2,921,226 of JARHVA010000053.1, read as the reverse complement.
AATTTATAGGTCACATAAACCTATTTGAAGCATGATCTTGATGCAGTGATAGTCAAAATACTCATTATACATGTACCAGGAGAGCTTTGGTCGACCTTCCTTGAAAGGTTTGGTAATAGGTCACACAACCATATTTGTTGCTACAATTTTATAGAACACAACTTCTATAAGATCACCAAAATTGGTGAATGTTATTCTCTTATACTATGTTCTAAGTGGTGGTCTTGAAAGTGTGAATGGTTATGTGCATGGAACTTTTAGGCAAGTCGTGGTTTAAATTTTTTCACATGCCTTACTTCTATCACTCCATCACCTACTACATTCTTTTTATTCTTAAACACCTTAGGTTTCTCTGATGAGGTTCTTATTTAAGCTTGATTTGGAGAATAAAGTTTGATTAGACACTTTTCAATCAAGGCCTTTTAGATCTACACCACTTTGTCAATGATCTCACCAAAAGTGTTAGCACAATGAAATCATAATTGAAGGGTCATTTCTTAATTTAGATTAGCAACAAAAGTGTTTACTATTTATTTATTGGGGAAAGTGTGTGGGAACCTACTATCTAGGCCCCTCCATCTATGTATAAATTCTAAAAAAAATTCCTATTCCATTGTTTGGTATTGCAAACGTCAACCATGGTCAATTTATACTCCAATATATAATATAATTGTTTGACAAGCCACTCAAAAAAATCATTGAATGTTTTAATTGATCCTTTGGGCAAGCAAAAGATTGAGTCTAATGCTTGGCCACCCAAATTAAAAGGAAATAGGTCAAGCAAATAGATGTGGTTATATGCCAATTCCTATCAAGCCACAAAGAACTCCTTAATTTGCTCTTGTGGGTACCCTTTCCCTTTATATTTATCAAACTTTGGCATCTAAAAATGAGATGGGAAAGGGATTTCAATGATACTTGTGTCAAATGGATAAGGACATATCTCATCAAAGATGATTTTTTTTCTTTGGTTTCCCATTTATATTCCTTGAATAACATCCTTCATTTATTTCCACTCTTGAGAGAAAAATGGTATTTGGAGTGAATGTGATGTATGTTGTTGGGATCAAAAACGTGGATTAGAACTCAATTTGGAGGGGATAAGTACCCTACCACTAGGTTTAATGGGAGCATGTTGTTGGACTGGACGAATTTACTACTGAACATGAGGAATTTGTTAATGTTATTTTTGATTGGACATGATATATTGTTGATTGGATGAATTAGGTAGAATTTATTGTTGGTGATGTTGACTGGATTGGGGATTTTATTTGGGTGGGGCTTGTTATTGTTCTTTGAATTGAGTGGTCTGAAAATTAGAAACTAAAGTTGCAAACATTTGTGTCATATTTTGATATTTCTCAATCACTACTTAATTGGCATCAATAGGTGGTGGTTCTACATGAACTTCCTTCCATTTTATAAAGGGATCAGGTTTTTCTGTGTTGGCTTGATCCTGATTTTGGGCTTGGCTAGAAGTAGCCTTCAGCCACTTTCTTCTGTGGACGCTCAAGGGTTTGTAAATTCTCTAAGGGATACCTTTTAGGAAATTTGGCTCTTAGTTATATCAATCACAAAAGGACTTCATCTTTATGTTTAAAGAGTTCTTGTTCAATTTGGAGATTAGTTTTCTTGATAGTGGATTCCAATCTTTGCTCTATGTGAGGTGGTTCAGTTTAATAATCTAGTTGATACACCTCACTATTAGTTTGATCTTCAAAATTTTAGATAAGTGGGTTATAACTCCAATCATCATCAAAGTTAGGGTTATATGTGTTGGCATATTGGAAAGAGCTGAATGGAGATTGCACACATAGAAAATTTTATTGATTTATTCACAAACATGAGATGAATAAATACATCAAAGATACAACTAAAAACAAGAGAGAACTCCGTAGAATCTAGGGAGTTATAACAAAAACTAAAAATAATGTAATAGTTCTAACTGCTTACCTGCTATGCTAACATTCTCCTGCCTCCCCCTTATTAAATGATTTTTACAAACATCATATTCCTAATAGTGGACTCCCCTTATTAACATGGTAAAAAGTTTTTACACTCTCCATGTAGCCTGCTCACTTTCTGAGGTGGCATGCCATTTTTATGGCTTCATGGTTTTGGTGGCACCTTGGTTTTTCCTTTTAAGATTACCACAACCCTGGAAGTGATAAGAGTACATCTATTTTTTTTATACACTTCAGTGCTTTCTCGGATTTCCACAAACCCTTTTCAAGAACCAAACGCTAATTTAGTGCTTTTACTCTCCATAATGTTCTTCATCAAGAGGTACCAAACTAGAAAATAATAATTAGTAATTTTATTGAAAACCACACTATATAATAAAAACACACCATGTACAACATAAAACAAACACAATAAAAAATGTCACCATAGCAATGATACAACCCCATCGTAGGCGACTCATGAGAGGATGCTAAATGTCTTCCATCCTCCATGTATCCTCCAACCTCCAGTAGATGAAGATGCTCACTCAAAAAAAAAGTTGATAAAGCTCATATGTATGTCACTTTGAAGGGAATAAAGTCCCTACAAGATTAATACTTTTACATTTGACTCAAGATGTCGGAGTCGCCGAAAATGCGTCCATAAGACATTTTTTTTTACAATTTTTTTTTTTTTTTTTTTGAGACTTCTGACTTTTGACAAAGACACAACACTAATACAAAATTATTTAAATTTGAACCGACAAATATCATACGACTCAAAACTATTAACCACTCTACTCATATTAAGTTTTGATGCAAAATTTTAATCAAAAAAATACAAATAAAAACAAAATCTATACAGCTTTTAGATTCATTTAACAATAACTAAATAATAATTAAAAACTATTAACTAAATACTAACTCTTTGTATAAAGTGACACCTAGTCTTGAAATCGAAATAACACTAATAATTGTAAATCTTAAAAAAATATTATGAAGATTTTAGCAACATCTATCGACTTAAAACTAAAGATTAAATATAATAAACTAAGACTACACCATCTGTAACAGAACCTAAAAGACAAAACTTTATAATAAACAATCACTAACCAAAACTCGAAGACATGAAGACACTTGATTTAAACGTGTACTAGGCTTGGATCATTGAATCCAAGATAGTGATGAATTCAATGGCATTGACAGTCGACTGAAGCTTGCTGAAAATGAAAGAAGCTGGCCATAAAATACTCATCAACAGGGGCACTGCAAAATGAAATGGTTACCCCTTACGAGTACACTAAACTTCTATCACAGGCATATAAATAATAGCGCTCTAATACCACACTATTGGTAAATTGGAGAGAGCCGAATAGAGATTGCACACAGAAACTTTTATTGATTTATTCACAAACACAAACTGAATAAATACATCAAATATCCAACTTAAAAATAGGAGATAAATCCATAGAATCTGGGGAGTTATAACAACTACTAAAAATAATGTAATAGTTATAACTGCCTACCTGCTATGCTAACGATATGAAACACCATTTCGACTGAATTTAGACATGCTGATAATCTTCATTTTTGGATTAAGATTAGATTAGTTGTTTATTGCAATTTGTTATCAAATTTGGACAAAGATGGAGCCTATACTTGTTCAATTGAGTTTGATTTAACCTTTAAATTTAGAAACCAAAATTGAGTTAACCTTTGAATCCCAATTTGGGACACCTTTTGAAAACATGATGCTATAGCGTTTGATTGCAATTTCAAATTTGAACAAGTTTTCCTGATTCTTTTACTTCTAGGATGTTGTTTGGAAATGTTTGCTCTGTTTAGAACACACGTGAATGTTTGAGTATGATTTTGATTCTTTGACTTGATTTGACTTGATTTAGGACTTTGACTTTGTCATGAATTATTTTTGGTTTGAAGTAGGCCAAAAATAGGGGTTTAAATTTTTCTAACTTTGGATTTAGATTTTGAATCATAAGTTGACTTTGAAAAGTTTGACTTAATTTGAATTTGGAACTTGAATGTTGAATTTTTTTGATTTTGATTTGATGTGGGAAGGTTTTGCTAAATTTGACTTAATTTTATTTGATTTGGAAAAGGTGGATCAGATTTGAATTGATTTGAAATCAAATATTGGTCAAAATACCTCTGACTAGATTTTGGATGTGGTTCAGATTGGACAAAGTAATTTTTATAATGCAGATAACATAACCGTATTATTGGATAAATTGAGTTTTCATTTTGTCAAAGTAATGCCTTGATGCAATAATTGGATAAGACAAGGTTGGACATAGAAAATATTAGACTTGTTTGAGGTATATAAGATAAAATAAAACATGGGTATTGAATAAAAACAAGCAAACATACATGTAAAATCCCTATGCAATGGACCTCTAGCCCATCAATCTACTCATGAAAAGTGGTGAATAGGTTGGTCTCCCAACCCTCATTAAGCATCTGTATGTGATGGGTAATCTTAAGGAATGTTGTTTACATATATCGGGTGTCATTTTTAGCCAAAGGTTTTAAGCTAAGCATAAACAAGATTATTTAAGAGTGTTCCCTATATACCATATGATATAATGGGGCCCAACTATGTGGAAAGAGGGTTATAATGAGCTTTGTGAAAGGGTATAGTCCCTTCGTGACCACTTTAGCCATAATATTTCAATGGAGTTTCATTGGAAATCATTCCTTGAAAGTACTATCTGATAGTCTAGTGTTAGAGACAAACTCTTTATTTTCATGGTTGTGCTTAAAACATATAACCGCTTAACTAATGTCGACATCTACTTTTAATTTGTATACCCCACCAAAGCATTGGGTTGGTACGTATATTGGGGGATGAAATCCTAGTTGTTGCACCCTAAGGATTTGTATTTAGGGAGAAAGGTCCAACTCTCATAGCCAAAAATAAAAAAAGAATATAAGTTATTTATGATCCTTAGAGTCCAACAAGGGGCAAGATGAGAGTATGCATAGTGTCTCTTCAAGGAAAAGACAACTTAAGTGCATTTAGTCACCCAGGATACAAAAATCAATTAATGGGAGAACATACACACATCAAGCTATCACAGACACAAGACACAAACATGAAATCAAAATCTAAAACAAATTCATTTTAAGCACCAAACTCAAATGCCTATTCTTTTTAGAGAATTAAAATAAATTTTATGAGTGTTTAGTTGAATAATCACATCTTTGACAAGTGTATACCTATAAAAAATAAGTTAGTAGTCTCAAATGTGATCTTTGACAAGCGGACAAGGTCTCAAAAGTTAATGTTTTAGGTTTATATCTACATTTTCATCGTTCTATAGGTCAATTCTACCATTTTGTAGGTTGATTCCCTATTTTATAGGTTGGTTCCACTATTCTAGAGGTATATTTCATCATTTTGTAGGTTGATTCTACCATTCTTTAGGACACAAGACATAGAAGATAGAAAACTATGTTTCTATCATTAGAGTTAGTAAATTCACTACTACACAGAGCATTTCCACTACTAAAAATCATAATTTCTTTATTACGAACTATGATTTTTTACTTTATAAAATAAATACATAGAAAGTATAAAATAATGTTTACACTATTACCAATCATAATACTGCTACTTTCTAGAATGATTCCATTGATTAGAACCATGCTTTTGTTATTTCTGAAAAATAGATAGTCAATCAAAATAGTCCCAATTCTACCACCATACACCACTATTCCACCACTATGTATAATGATTTTGTTAATCCCTGTAAACATAATTAGAAAGGTAATATTGATAATTCACCATGTGATTTCATTATTAATCAGGTTGATTTCACCAATTGTGCAAGATTTTTTTTTTTTAAAAAACAATAATATTTTTTTCCATTTTAAGTCATGATTCCACCATTGTTTGGAGTCTTTCTTCCGCTTAGCAGGGAATTTTGCTGCTATTCTATAGAAGACAATTTTGGAAAATTTAAAAGAAAATAGGGGAAACTAGCTTAAAATTTGAGCTAAATTTTGGCCTAGAATTATGATAAGATGTCTTCAAATCTGATTTTGGGGTGCATGTCCCATTAGGCATGTCATATGTAAACACACAATTGTAAAGGCTAGTTTTATGATTAGTATGAAATCAAAAGTAATTGAAACATGCTGCTAACCTAGGCGTGGTCCTCCACTTGAGTAAGATGAAGAAGATAATAAATAAAAAAATAAGTAAACACAAATGGTTATACCTTTCCTTGATATATCCTTTCTAAAAAGAATGATAGTGCTCA